>JACVVK020000114.1:0-95000 GCA_018292915.2 Batillaria attramentaria | reverse complement strand
ATTGCCTTGTCATGACAAAACACAGTTAAGCCATGACGTCATTTTGTGGAAAAAGAGCATTACGTCACTGTCTTAAAATCACCCATTTTCTCATCAATTGACGCCATGGACTTCAAGTTACCGTGTTGCGCCATTGCACGGCAGAAAAGTGTAGTTGCAAAACATACGTACCCCATGACACGAAGTCCCGTTGACGTGGCTGTGTGTACTTACATGTACGGTTTCGAGGCGTGTGTCAGTTACTGAATAATATGTCATAAATACACATCATTATGCACGGCCCTGAAAGCATCAGGGAGAGAGTGATGCGTCGGGGAACCGTCATTCATCAGCATTAGCATGAACTTAGGAAAGAGTACCTGGGCAATGTAAACCACAACAAGGACTGTACAGCTGAAGTGTGTGAACTTTCTAGACCCCAAGGTTTCACTTGCTTTCAACGTGTGTTTGCTTAGAGGGGTGGAACAACACTCAAAGAGACGAAGTGGGTCTCTGCCCATTATGAAATACACGTAGCATCTGTGTGAATGAACTCTAGTGTGGGCAGAAGAGTTACAGTTACAACTTGGTTAAAGGGGCTAATTTTCCCGTTTTCATGGGGAGCCGGGGTGGTCGAATGGTAGAGCGTTGGACTTCTAATGCTCGGGTCGTGAGTTCGATCCCGGCTGGGGCCAAATATTTGAGCTGGCTTTTTCATCGTTGCCCCGTCTTTGATATCACCCTATGTGGTGGAAAAGGACGTTAAACCCCCAGACACCCACCCACCCTCATGCTCACAGGTCGTTTTCGTGGTATCTATCATCACACCACATAGACACCTGGACAGTGACAGTGTCTGTAATGCTGACACTGAGCCAACAGAGGCATACTCAGTGACGCGGCGATCACACTGAGCGCTCCAGTAACAACACTCGTAGAATTTGAATGTTCGCTCGCTCGCGCAAAGTGTAAACAACATTGTATCGCATTAAGAGCTGTACTAATCGTCAAGATAAAGTATTTCGAGCGTACAGGCGCACTCACGAGCGAAACCGCTCCAAAACATAAGTTAGCTTAGCAAAGATGGAATTAGCCCGTTTAATGTGTGCGCACAGATAAACTTTCCCCTAGCCAGGCACGATACATTTTGTTCACACACACGGTGTATAGCCGTACTGTTAGAGCCAGGCACGGGGCGCTCGGAAGGTTTGGAATAATGAATAACAGCGAAGGTAGTTTTACATGCTCTCGTTGCATCATAGAAATTTCTTTGAGAATATACCTTCTCCGCTGAACCAGCTCAGCTCAGCTCATCCCCCCCGCAACCCCCAACTCCCACCCCCCCCTCCCTCACACCCCCCCTTCCCCCACCCCGGCTTCCCCCGTCTACCCCAACCCAGGCGGTTTGTTCCTTTCCTTTGATATGGCTGACAAACAGCCATATCATTAGTTTTGTAATCTGTTATTACCCGGTATAGAAGTGACAAGTTGAACCATCAGAGGTTCACGTTGCTTTAACCGTTATAGCCAAGACTTCAGTCTTTGATTACAGTGTGGAACACATTATATCGCCAGGATTATTGCACGCAATCGCATGAAAGTCAGAATCCCATTTCGCTTGCCTTGACTTCGCCAAATAGGATTTTGCATTACCTGGACAAATCGGAGACTATGTTTTGGACGCTTTCTGACTGGCTGGTCTAGTGTTCCGATTCTTTACAGCCTCGTAAGCAGCTAATCAGAACCGCCTTACTTGGTCACGTCTTTGTATTTTGGTTTGGCTGGAATCAACACGAATTGCCCATAATGTAATGCTACTGGTCCTAACTGCTAATTCGTTACTTATATATTTGACTGGTTAATTTGAGCCAGTTGATTATTCGCCGCCTCTGATTATTGTACATGCCAGCTTCTCTCTCTCTCTCTCTCTCACTCTCTCTCTCTCTCTAAGTGCGTGTAAGATTTATTTGCCGGGTTGTGCAGCAAGTCGTCAAACTGTGATAAACTTGTCGCCTGCTGGGACGCTGCATTCCTAGCAGTTGCTTTGCCGTGCATCCGTCTCCCTTGGCTAATGAAGTCTGACAAAGACAGTTTAAAACCTTTCACAAAGGAACGCAAAGAGCTGCTTAGCGGTTTTAAGTTTCTGACACGGCAGTTTTGGGCTGTTGTTAGTATGTTGTGCGGTCGCGTGTTTGACCTCTGAGAAACATTATCGCGCACTTTATCAGCTCACAGCTTATCATTGTCAGCTCAAGACTGCTTGAGGGGTTTTACCTCCTCAGAATTCAAACAAGCAAGAAGTGAAAGAAGACAAGAAAAAACAAAACTCAGAACTAGGGGGAAAACGTCAGGAATGTCCGTTAATTTGGAAATCCTTTACCGAATGCGCTTACGTCAGTGAGCAATACATAGGCTTATTGACTTGACAACTGAATTGAGCAGAAAACGAAATAATCACAGAGTCAAACGGAGCAACCATGGAGACAAACGAAATAGCCAGTTACCATAGAGACGTGACAGAATCGTATTCTGGATCATATTTGTGGTGACTATAAACAGATCCTGCCTGATAGGTTTGGCGAAACTCCCACCGTCACGGAATCTAACCGAAACCAAAATGACTAACAGAGAGGACATGTTAAGTAAAGGTTCTGTTCTGTATCCTTTTCAGTTCTGGCCGGTCCTGTCCCTATACAGTAACCATGTAGCACAATTATAAACAAGTATGCACAAGCCGCATAGTCTGCACTGTCGATGGGGAGCTGGGGTGGCCGAATGGTAGAGCGTTGGACTTCTGATGCTCGGGTCGTGAGTTCGCATCCCGGCTGGGGCCAAATATTTGTGCTGGCTTTTTCATCGTTGTCCCGTCTTTGATATCACCCGTATGTGGTGGAAAAGGACGTTAAACCCCAAACACCCACCCCACACCACCCTCTGCACTGTCCATTCTTGAAGCATATTGCGTTACTTGTGATTTGATATGTATATTGCATATGTGTATATTGCATGAGATACCCATTCTCCTAAAAAGGCACAAAAAAACCACAAAAACATGTTCTGCACTAAAGAAACAAAAATCCACTGACACCATAACGCACTGATTATTCTTGTGTTATTCTTATTCACTGCGGCTGCGTGATGACGTGGGTGCACACGATATAACAATTGTTGCGACTCGTTACCGCTATCCACCACGTGCCCCTCTCCCGTTTTCCTGAACGGCCTTTGATAATGTAACAAAGCTGCCGGTGCCAGAACATGTGGTCACCAGACACACAACGTGCGCATATTCACCAGGGTATACAGAGTACGCTACGTGGAAATCCAGGAGATGCACTTTTTGTGCGGCGAGGAACATGTATGATCATTCTCCTTGCAAATGATCAAGTCCGCTATGATGACGAAGCGAAGAGAGGGTCCTTCGTGCATTAATGATTATTTTGTGGCTTGTTAGTGTGAGTTCACGCTGCCAGTGTGTAGATCTTGTCAAGGTCCGCACACACATCTTTGACACAGTGTCCGTTCAAGTTTGCCTCCGTCGTCTATCCGTCAGTTATACCCCCTACACCCCCCCCCCCCCTTCCCCTCATCTTTCTTTCTGGAAGTAGAATAGCGAATAAACTTCATTTTGAAGTTGTGAAGAGGATAAGGAGAGAAAGAGAGTTTGAGTTTTTAAAAAAAAAGAAGAAAAAAAAAAGCCAAAACTGTAAAGCAAGCTCACTAAACAGGACCAAATAGATAGAAAGTAATGTGCCTACTGCATAAATAAGTACATAAGTGGATACATAAATAAGCGTTTCTCGGTGTGAAAGAAAACTGCCGGCGTTGGTGAAATAGATCGGATCAGTGAAAAGTTTTCTCTCTCTCTCTCTCTCTCTCTCTCTCTCCCCAGCCGTCTATCCGTCTATAAAACGGGTACCAGGCCGGAAATCTGGCGAGAGTTTCCTCGTTTAAATTAGTTTTTGCCGGAAGAATAATTGGGGTGCCAAGCTGTTTTATTTGCTTTTCAACATGTGGGTGGCGACGACAAATGGAAGAGCGGCGGGAATAGCCGGGGAAAGGGAGCCCCCTGGTGTAGTCATCATTTGGTTTCATTTCGCGCCTGTTCAAACTTCCTCTTGTTTGATGCGAAGGGGGACAACCTTTCCGCCCGAGCCAGCCTCTGTTTCCCTTTGGACGCAACTCTACCTCGCTAATGAGGACTTTTTTTTAACATGCTGTTGGAGGGAAAGTCTGCTCGGATCGGTGCATGTACTGGGTGCGACTGGATCACACGCACACACGCACACACACACGCACGCACGCACGTACGCACGCACACACAATCACTGCACTTGGCAAGTAAAGGTATCCACAAAGTCACAGCTAGCCAACATGTAGGAAGTAAAACTGAGCAGAGAGAGAGAGATAGAGAGAGAGAGAGATTTGTTCACTCTCATTTTGTCTTATTTTATTTACAGTGTTTTTAAAACAAACAAAAAAATGGAGATTTTATTTTATTTTTGTACTGTCTATTATATACATGTATTCGTATATATTTTGGGGCAGCTGTTTCATCGCATTTCGGGAAGCCAGGACAGTCGCGAACGGTACAGCGTTTGACTTACATTGCTCGGGTCGTGAGTTCGAATCCTAGCTGGGGACCAACATTTTTATTAGTTTTATCCTAGTCAGAGAGCATGACTTGTATACATGTATGCTCTTGTCCGCGTTGCCCCGTCGTCGGTATCATCCTTTCGTGGTGGAAAAGGACGATAAATTAAACCCCGACCCCCCCCCCCCCTTGACCGCTTTTCACGCATGAATACCATCAGTGTCACAGGATGGCTGTTGGCGTAGGGAGGGTGGGTGGGTGTCTGGGGGTTTAACGTCCTTTTCCACCACATACGGGTGATATCAAAGACGGGGCAACGATGAAAAAGCCAGCACAAATATTTGGCGGCAGCCGGGATACGAACTCACGACTCGAGCATTAGAAGTCCAACGCTCTACCATTCGGCCACCCCGGCTCGTAGACAGTGAAACTGGAAAGTGAACGTTCGTGAGAAAACGTTGCCTTGAGAAGCAAGCAGAGAGAGAGAGAGAGGGGGGGGGGGGAGGGAACCCGATTAGATTAAGCAAGAAGTAAACAGTCTGCGCGCAATCCTGGGAAACAGGGCCATCACGCGCTCTCGCGGCCCCCGTGTGCTGCCGGTTGGGATCTCCAAAACATCTGCTTTTTCTTTTCCCAACGTTTACATCAAAGGCAGATTGCTGTGGGATGTTTAAAAGCCGCTAGCGGGGCGTGGTAAGAGTGTTGATGCTGATGCTGATGCCCAGTTCTGTCTGCAACTTTTCGGTTCAGTTTGGGTGAGGATTGGGTGAGATGGTAGTAGGGGGAACTGAAGCAAGGAAGTCAACGTAACATTAGAAATCAGTAGTGACGATGGAGTTTGGTCGTGTTGATGTGAAGGGACGGGGAGGGTGGGGATCGAGAGAGGTTAAAATAAACCAAAGAGAGGGAGGGGGGGGGGGAGGAGGAGGAATACTCGGGTACAACTCCGCGTGCTGAAAAGCTGAACTGCAGTCATTACTTGGCCAATTACTTTTGTTATGTTATACCATTGGAACCGACTGGTCTTACATGTTACAAACTCGGCTTCCAAGTAAACTCCATGTCCGATCTTGACCTTATAAGCAGAGTGATTGAATGAGCGAAGTGTGAAGCTTTGCGGCGGATAATAATGCCACATGTCCAGTGACAACAACTCATTTTTATGTTGTTTCCATAGTAATGGAAACGTCGTCATAGAACGGGATGATTTTTTAATCGTGAACGCGTATGTGTCTGTTTTCCTCAGTTCGTGGGAATCAGCATGTGTGCATTGATTGTCAAATTTTGCACGTTTTGGGGATTTTCTTTCTCAAATATTTTTCATCTTTCTATGAATATTGATTTTGTTGATTCTTCGTCATTCGTTGAGTAATGATTTTTCTCCTTGTTTTGCAGACATGAGCCGCTCTTCCGGACGCTCTCTGCCAGCCTCCCATCCTCGGTACGTCCCTGTTCTTACGCATGCGCCAGGAACCGGAAGTGGGTGCGGTGGGGCGATGCGTGTGCCCCCTGGCGGCATGGTGGATTCCACGTACCTGTACTCTGAAGACTATGACGCTGACCACAGCGGCCAGACAGTGTCGACCACAAAATCGTCAGACTATGTGTACTTCAAGAGTCCCCAGAACGGGAACTTCTGTGACGCGGTATAGCAAGTGACGTCTCGTGGAGTCCCGTCATGCGTGTGAAACTGCGAGACCCGGCGAAGAGTGAAATCATGATATTTTCCACTGTGACTGTACCGCATAGACTGAAAATGCACGTGTGTTCATTTGACTGGATGTCACCTCGGAAGACAGGATCCACCCAACAGGAAAACTGTCAAAAACAAAATGCAGCGTTGAAAATGAGCGACTATTGGACGGTGGGTCGCTGAGCAAAATCGTTGCACAGTCCCAGAATGTCGAGAAAATTACGAAGACTGCATGGATGTTTTTGTTGTTGTTGTTGTTGTGTTGGGTTGTGTTGTTTGTTTGTTTTTTTTGGGGGGTGTGTTGTTGTTGTTTTTGTTTTGTTTTTTGGGTTGTTGTTTTTTGGGTTTTTTTTGTTTTGTTTTTTTTTTGGGGGGGGGGGTGGATATTTTGGAGTGAACGTGAGCCGGCATGTGCTTCTTTCTGTAACATGGAGTACATTTAGTTCACACACACACACACACACACACCACACACACACACACACGGAGAAAGACTGAGAGAGAGAGAGAGAGGGAGCGAGTCCTCTGACACTGTTTGCACACAACCCACCAACAATGAGTTCATACTGTTGCATATTTTGTTGCTGCTTGTTTCCATTGGCTGGGAGAAGGCTTTGTGCTTCCTTTGACGTGTTCGTGATCCTGTGGCACTTGCAGTTTGCACACGTGTCCGGGGTTTACTGCTTTCCCCCCGCTCATCTGCGTGACACATGCAACACGCGGTAAGAATTGTATCAGATCTGAAGAGCGCGTGGGCTAGACAAGATGGCTGCCGGAAGGGGGAATCGTGCACAGACAGACGATCGGCAAAAAAATAAAATGTTGTCTGGCGACAATTGCTCTCACATTTCTATGCTGTTGTGGATTGACGTACATTATGCATGAGGATAAAAAGCGCAAACATACAGGGGGAAAAGCAAAAAGACAGAAAGTGTACGTTGGGAAAACAGTTATGGAAAATCGGCAATTTTGTGAACGGGGGGGTTGAGAAAATACGAAACTGTACTATGCAATCAGCTAAAAACAAAACATGATTTGAAGTGTCAGTGAATGACCAGAAAGAGGTGTGTGTGTGTGTGTGTGTGTGTGTGTGTGTGTGTGTGTGTGTGTGTGTGTGTGTGTGTGTTAGTGTGTGTTACAAATGCTTCGTTGTAGAGAACTGTATTGTCGTGTTTTGCCCAGAAGATACAGTTAGCCGTGCTTATGTCACGTCAGTCTTAACACGTGCGACTATATGAGTCCCATTTTCACTTCTTTTCTTTTTTTGGCAATGCAAATCATACTGGAATGTATATAATATATGCCTTTGTTCGGTCTCGGATGCGATGGAGACTGTATATGATGTTGAAAATGATGTAAAAGTACTTTAGTTGGCATGTGACTGCGGCAACATCGATGTGTCGTCTGATGACCGAAATCCCCTTGTGTTCATTCTACGGAAAACCAATCGAGTGTGTACGCTTGAGAACTGTGATTCAGTGAGAAAATTGATAATTATCGTGAACATAACTGCCAATGTGTGTGGCTGCTTCAATACTGAGTTTTGTTTTATTTTTTACATGTACAGTCAAAATTTGATGTTTATGTGTTCAACTGTGTTTGTTTGTTTGTTTGTTTGGATTTTTTAAGGAAATCAGAAACCACTTCTTCCTTTTGGTGTTTTTTTTCCCCCTTCTTTTTTCTTTTGTTGTTTATCCTTCTCTCGTCATGGTCTTTTATTGTTGTTCGAACTTAACTTTCTTTATTCCGTATTTCTTATGCGTGTGACTGCTTCAATTCTGCTTTGTCAGTCAAATTCTGATGTTTATTTTTCATGCGTACAAGCTTTGTTGTAGGTTTTGCGAATTTAATACTTTGTTACATTTAATGCGTCATGTGTGTGTGTGTGTGTGTGTGTGTGTGTGTGTGTGTGTGTGTGTGTGTGTGTGTGTGTGTGTGTGTGTGTGAGAGAGAGAGAGAGAGAGAGAGAGAATTTTTGGGAATGTGGTATGACCCTTGATCATCGAGCATAAAAGTTTGGGGGGAAGGGGATTATAAACTTCTGTTGTGAACAGAGAATACAGGCAACTTTATGACTTCGTTTATAAATATGAGAAATGCCTGTCAGAGAGATATATGCAAAAAATAGAAATTTATTTCACTTTTATTTGTCTTTCTACAAACTGACGTCGCAAGAAACTTTCGACTTAGATTTGGCAGATGATTGTGCTATTTATTTGTTGTAATTTTTATTTTTTTTGGAATAAATTTCTTTGAATTTGAAGTTTGAGGAGCCTCGTTGTCATTATCACTTGCATTTTTTTCTGTTTGAATGTGGTTGGTTTTTTAAAGTTGTTTGTTATGTTTGGTTTGGTTTGGGGTTGTTTTGTTTGTTTGTTGGTGGTGGTTGTTGTTGTTGTTGTTTGTTTCTTTGTTGTTGTTGTTTGCTTGTTTGTTTTTTTGTTTGTTTGTTGTTGTTGGTTGTTGATTGTTTTTTGTTTGTGTGTGTGCGTGCGTGCGTGCGTGCGTGTGTGTGTGTGTGTGTGTGTGTGTGTGTTTGCGTGGGGGGGGGGTATGTTTGTTTGTTTTGTCGTACAGTCGAACTCCTTTAAACCTCAAATGGATTTTCGTTCCTTTGTTCTGTCTTTCTTTCTGTCTGTCTGCCTCTTGCACTCATGGTACATGCCCTCTGTTGTACATGTACATGACTTGATCTGGGGCCTCATGCATGAAAAGTGACGAGACTAGTCTGACACTTTGCTCTACCCTCAGTGTGTCTATTAAGGTATTTATCGTTCAGTACCTGAAATAGTCGTAAACTCGCCATAACCTCCGTTCGTGCATCTGTTCTCAGCTTAGTGAAGCTGGTCTCATGCCTCTGCCCTAGTCTCCCTCCATACATTAGACCCCTCATGTCACAAGTTTAACATCCCTCACCACTCGTGGTGATTGGAGGTGCGGGCAGCCCCCAGACATCCGTCCCATCGTGAACGTCTGTGCAGGCTTGCCCGTCAGCCTCCAGCCCATCTGGGATCTGAGAAACACTCACTGAAGACAGCAGACTTCCTCAGGCCACACCAAGCCCTTGGTGACAGACCAATAAGAATCTTAGCCGATGCCATACCCGGCGTTCGGTTGTCAGACTCGCCTACTGCCAGATTGTCTGGGGGTGTTGCATTATTAGCTAGGAAAGAGCTTAGTAAATATATGAAGCGTGTTGTTGTTGAATACGACAACATGATTGCCGTCAGACTTTCAAAGTGTTTGTTTGGTCTCGAATCTGACGTCGTCTTACTTGGTGTGTATGTACCCCCGTGTAATTCTGAGTACTATACTGAAATCGAGATTGAGAAGCCATCGTCAGAACAGACCTGGCAAAATGGTTCTCAACCAAAGATCAATAGGACTCCCCGGTGATCCGAACGGCTTAAGAAAGGACGACAGAAAACGACCAAGGCATTGAGCAACAACCCAGACAGGCACTTGAGCCCCTAGCAGAGAACCTCTGACGATGCCAAAAGCAAAGCAAAACAGCCAATATCCACCCAACAAGTCACCCGCAAAGCCAAGCAGTCGGTGACAGACGCCAGGAAAAACTTGTCCTTAAAGATCTAAGCTCCCAACAAAAAGCTTTCCGAGATGTGAATTTTTTTTTTTTAACCGAGTCGACCGTGCAAACACAGTCAGCTCTGTCAAAGTTGCAGAGTTTTCAGCGTCCCTGAAACCCCAATAAAAGCCAGGGGCAACCTGATTTCACAGCTCAGTTTGCGTTTTGACACTGAGCGAGAAAGATCGTGCAGCACTCAACACTCGCTAGACACTGTAGCGATGTGTCTCGCTCACTGACCAAAAGCCAAATAATGTCACGGCAAACTCGTGCTCTGGTTTTATAAGGATCCCCGAAGCGCTGAAAAAAACTCTGCAACTGTGACAGAGTTGACTGTGCTTGCACAGTCGACTCTGTAAAAAGCTTTTTGTTGGGAGCTTAGATCTTTAAGGGCTGACAAGCCATAGGACGTAAAGCTCAAACCAACAACAACGGTGACTGGAGACAGCTGAACAGTTTCTCGTAGTGGTTACCTCGTTGTGTGACACGGAGACGCCCAACTTGCCTTGCTGCTATCACGGTTGGTCCAAAAGCGTGCTTTGGTTGTGACCGAGTCTCTCACACACTCGTCATCACGCATCATAGCCAGCCAAATATGAATGATGATCAAACGAAGATCGTTTTCCTGCCACCTTTTACCGTTATCTGTTATAAATGGTTGTGCGACTATGTTGATCCAGATTTTGATTGAGTTGGGGTTGGGGTGCGGGGATTGGGGGGGGGGGGGAGGGGCAACGTGTCACCTCATGTTGACCCGGACTGTCCAAGCGATGCTGCTATGGCAGGTTTGTCATGTCGAGACGTCTCATTGTTTTTTAAATGAAAAAAAAACAAACACCTAGAAGTGTTATTCTGCAGAGGAGTTTTCTTTACCGCCTATGCTTACTAGCGTTGTTCAGTAAGGCCAGAAGTTGTGTGTGTGTGTGTGTGTGTGTGTGTGTGTGTGTGTGTGTGTGTGTGTGTGTGTGTGTGTGTTACGAAACGAAACGAAATTTCTTACGAACTCCTACTTAACATGCCTAGGACTGAGGTCTTTTTGTTGGAAGTACAGCATTGCTGGTAATGTATGGAGAAACTATTACGTTTGTCAGAGACAAGTTTGACTTAACTGAGAATAAAGCTTTAGCACGGGATGCATAAGCGGAGACTAGGACAAATAAATCTACATTCATCGCGACTACACGCTAATGATAATCCCGACGTAATAAGTCTGAACGTACAGCTAGACCACAGACTGGTCCAGTCACTTTTCATGCATCAGATCCCAGAAGATTTGTTGTTTGTTTGCTAGTTTGTTTCATGGAGCAGCTATTTCCAGGGGGAATTATGCCCTTCCACACCGTGTCAGCCTGCATGTTGAGAGGTATTGTTTAAATGTTACCTGTGAGTCTGTGTGTATGAAAGCTGTTTATTGTGCGGTATATGTGTTTTGTTGCCGTTCCTTAATGTGTAACAGTCACTCATACTTGTGTATATTGTTTTGCTTTATGTCATCTGTGTACTGTCAGTGATACTTGTTTTATTTATAAGTCTTTATTATTATTATTATTATTATTACAATTTGGGTCGCTTTCTGTATCTGGACGCCTGTACGCCTGTACCCAAACTGCCGCTCGTAAATCGCAAACCTCTTGAAGTTCACTGTCAGGTTACACTCTCCTAAACGCCCTCTTTAAAACTACAGTTTTCAGACCAGGAACTGGGAGAGACCGGCAGTGAAAAAGCAAACATGTGAGGAAATGTGATACTCGGGTTAGGACGCGGCGAAAGTGTCCCGTCTTTCATCTGAAGTTCCTGCGCCGCGTTTACGAATCTCGCGTAGTTTGCTTTTGCTGGCGATTTGGCGCAAAGCCTCCGATTGATACTCGTCGCTGGAATAGAGAACGGAAGGGGGCTGTCACGGGCTGTGACGAGGAGTCAGTATCACCTTTGAACTAAAGGCTCCAGCTCAACCCCCAAAGCCCCCCCCCTCCTCCCAGTCCCCTCTCCCTCTTCACAGTCCCCAACCCCCGTCACCACCCTCACCCTTTTTCAAGTCACGGCCTTTCCAAGGCCTCCGCACACAGGTGTTGTTTTGAGAGAGAGAGAGAGCACAAGAAAAAGAGTCAACCAATTTTTTGTCGGATTCGTTGCTAATTAATGCGCATTGTGTGGCTCCTCACTGTGAGTAAACTCACGAGCTGTACGGCTCCTCACTGAGAAGGAAACTCACTAATCGTTTTCAGACTCCTCACTACGAGGCTACTAGCGGGTTGTCGGCTGGACTCCTCGCGAATGAGTCAGTCAACTCAAAGTTGTTCCACTCCTCACTGGATAAACTCACGGGTTGTATTCATGCTTCCCCACTAATGAGCAAACCCACAGTCGTTGCTGGACTAATAGCGATGACGTCACTACGGTCAGAGCAGAGTTGCTTGCCCTTGCTAGTGACACACGGGTTGTCGGACCCTCACTACAAGAGTCACGGTCAACTCAGAAACAGTTTGACTTCACCCATGCTGTGTCTACTCTCACTATAACGAATCGACTCACAGATCACATTCGCAGGTTGTCTTACATCAGCTAAGAGTCATCTCACGCTTTGTCTTGCTCCCCACTGAGCCGCCAACAGTTTCACATTTACCGTCGACTGCCAGTGACCACTGCGATCAGCCGTACTGAAACTGAAATGCGACGAACACGCTGTAACTAGCTGGCATACCTGCACCTTGTCGTTGTCACCATGACGCTGCTATGTGCAAAATGACGACGTCTCCAAGGAGAAGCCATGCGCAGAATAACACGAAGGGAAAGGTAATTCTCGTTAGACATTGCGGAAGGGGAAACAACCACCGAGAGACATCGATGAGTCGCCTACTTTGCTTTGCGGGTCAGAAGCTGAGCAGAGTTCGTGGTTTGTTTTCGACAACTTTGATCCAGGACTGTCGATTTCGTAGGGAAAAGGTGCAAATCGAAGGTGATCAGTTCAGAGCCTCACACACACACACACACACACACACACACACACACACACTTTCTAACGCCGGATTAAAAAAAAAAAAGCATTTCTATCCCCACAACACACACACACACACACACACACACACTTTCTAACGCCGGATTTAAAAGAAAAGCATTTCTATCCCCACAACTCCCCACAACACACACACACACACACACACACACACGCCCGCGAAAAGAACAACACAAAACTGGGCTGTCCTTTTTCCGGCGCAACTGTGACTTGAAATGTCTTGTCAGCAAAAAGCAAGACACAACAGAACATCGATAGAAGCTATCACACACACACACACACACACACACACACACACAGAGTCAGTGCGTGCTGTCTTGCTGTTTCTCTTTGACTTTCCCACCGTACTGAGGGTGTCTCTTCACAAGGCAGTCTGCTGGCGTTGGGCAAATGGAGTGTTTGCAGACGACAAGCGAAGCAGACGACAACTGTTTGGAGGCCAGTGGGGTCAGACAGGACATTGGAACAACTGTCTCTCTCACTAAGGAAGACAGGGAGAAGTGTGGGGAGGAATGGGGGAGGGGGGGGAGGGTGTGGGCTAGCAGGTCAAAAAATACAAACTTCACGAGACCCCAAAATGCTTATAATCCCTATTAGCCTCAGGCATCGACGTCACCCCTAAAAATGCTTCAATCTAAAAACACAAATTACCATGCACAAACCATTCAAGGGCCGACAGGAGTTAAAACAATTTTGAATGTCCCCTCTTCCGCCTCAGGCTTCACTGGAGTAACACTACTCTTTCCTCTGTTTCACTCAAATCCACTCGCATCAGTCACCTTTGCCTCTCTTGTGCTCAAATAGTCCCAGCTTCACTTGACAGCTTGCCGACTCTTGCAACTCCCTGGCCGGTATGCATCTTGCCCTACAAAATATAAAAATCATGAAAATCACGTTTTTAGTGACAACAAAAATCACTAAAACTAAACACTCGCCAGACAGGGTCCTCCAAATAAACACCAAACTAGACCCCACGGTCAAATTGTGTCATTACGCCAGCACAATGGGAGGCTTGTCATTCACTTCACGACTTTAGCATGCATTAGTATATCCTTAGTATATAGCATGTAAAAGGGGATGCATCCGTGTGTGTGCGTGTGTTGTGGTGAGGGGAAGGATGGGGGGATGCGTGTTAGAAGGCTAAAAATAATCATGCATGTGCGTTTCAAAGCGACACTGACTGCGCACAGTTTTGTAAAATCCAACACAAACTGAGATCGAATACTTTAAAATATTGGTGCACACTTATTTGATGTTAACAACGCCATTTTGATGACATCATACGGTAGAACGATGACGTAAAATGTCAGCCACAGATCAAACGACGAAACGTTCGCCAACGCACGGCATTCTCTCTCACTATGGGTCTCATTATGTTCCCCTCTCCACCAGGTCTGTGCTCTCCACCCAACCCCCTTTCCCCCGCGAAAACCCAAAAGCTTCCCAGGAAAAGTGTTAAGTCTTGACCACCACACCACAATGGGCTACTTAAAACAGCAGAAATTCCGAATGGGCTCAACTCCCATTCAGATGACTTTCCAAAGAATTTTGCCGAAAGCGAAGTAAATTTTTGTCAAGTAGAGAGAAACTACAAGACAGAAGCCGGGGTCCAGCTAATCCAATTGTGACCACTTCAGAAGGCAGTGTGCGGGAGGAGGTGGGGGGGGGGGAGGGGGTGTCGTGGAGGGAGGTAGTCAAAATAGCCGCGAGTGTTTCTGGTGCTACTCCACTTCAAAAGTAGCACTGCCAGAACAGTGTTACAAAGCAGTAGTGTTACCGAGTGTTTCCATTTTCAAATTTGAGTAGCACCGAGTGTTTCCATTTTCAAATTTGAGTAGCACCGAGTGTTTCCAACGGATTTTAGTTCGCCAGCGTGAAACTGAGAAAGGAGCCGGTTTTGGATTTGTTTTGTTTTTTTTACTACTTTATTATCCCTTTCGCGAATTTCGGGCTTCCTCCCCCGGGGGAGCGCCACCCAATATCTATCGTATATTTTTTTTTTACAATTTAGCAATTTTCCTGGGGGAGGAAACCGGATAACCCGGAGAGAAACCCCCGATGAGCAGCCCGGCAGCCAGGAAAAACCGGTATCACATATCACAAGCTCGACCTGGGCTCGAACCCACGCTTCGTCGCCGTGACATTGGTGACGGCCGTTCAGTAGCGCAGCGGCTAAATCCGACGCGCTATCTATTAGACCACCGCTCATCCCACTGATCAACCAGACAAAAACTTTGACTAAAGCGTTACTGCAATGACTTGTGCACGGTCATTTTTCAAACGTATGGCTAAAACGTGAGAGTATAATTATATACACCGTCGACAGTGTTAAAGCAGGGGAGCCTGCACCGGAAACATCAGCACCCATTCTTACTTCACCCCGTGGTGTCGCGGGGTCGGTGAAGAGAGAAATTCCCCCAGTCCTTTGTGTGTGCGACTGACCCCTTCACCTCAATCCATCAATTGTCCAACACCCTCGCGCTGGCCGGCTTGGGCTGCACTTCCTCCGCGAAACAAAAAACCAATATTGACCTTCAAGTCCCAATATTTGCATTTTACAGCATATTTGAGCGGTGGCCGTGAAAACCGCCTCCCTGGCTGAGTATCCCTTCCGTCCGGCAGCCGGCGGGCCCATAGTTTGCCTTCGGTTGTAAAAACCATTCTCTGCTGTTAGTCATTGCTTCAGTGTTAGTAGATCAAAAGGTATGCGTAGTCAAATTTGACTGTTTGACTATATTCTCTACAAACTGATGTAGGAATCCCCGCCGCCGGTATGTGAAACCGTCTGACACATACTGAATGAGCTGAAAAACAATTTTTAAAATTCATTTTTTAATTAAATTATTTGGGGGGGGGGGGTGCATGTCTGACATGCATAGAACAACTATTCATATACTGCGACTTGCAAACACACACAGTTATTTCACAGTTGCACCCATCTCTAGATACACCTATTGCATCGTTACATACATCAAACAAGACTTTTAAACAACAAAAACAGAAAAAGGGGAATGAAGAGGGAAAAAAGGAATAACAAAAACTAAACAACAAGAAAAGAAAAAAACAAACGAACTAAAGCATACAAAATAACAGGCAAAAAAAAAGTTACTGGGTACATACAAGCATGACTTGTATCCATATTTATGTAAGTGTATATGTACTACTCATGGCAGGAGGCAAAAACAAATATTAAGCACCCTATAAACGCACAAGAAATCAGTCACGAAAACGCCTTTTCTAAGTTCTGTGGCCATTACTGCCTCTTTCTCGTTGTCTCTTCAAGCCGAAATTCAGTAATCCGTTTTAAAAGTGAGCCCAAAATGTTATGCGGGAAAAACATTGAGTTGGTGTATCGATTTACAATGTCAGTGACGTTGCCCTGCATGATGACATCAAAGAACAGTCACCTCTCACGAAAACGGAATGTCAATGCTCTATGTGGAGCGGGACAGTGTCACACTGGTATTAGTTGGGGTCATAATTATGTGTATGCGTCAGTCAGTGACAGGCCAGCAGACAATCAGCTGGACGTTTGGGTCATCGCTACACGGCGATCAGTTTTTGAGGTCACGCCGTGTTGCAATGCCGCCCTTTCCACTAAATGATAGAATCTCTCTCTCTCTCTCTCTCTGCTTCAGCTAATCTTCCTCCATCACAATAAAATGTTGACGCGAGCACTCAACTTCCATTGCTGCCCTTTCAAATCGTCCGTGAGTCACAATGCGGCCTCTGCACGTGCAATATGCACCATGGAAACTCACCCGTCGGCGCTCCGTCGAGTCAGCTTCGAATCAACAGGAAGCGGAAGTTATTCTGCGCATGCCCACACGAAAAAGATCCAGCGCCACCAAAAAGATGTCTGAGTAAACATTTTACCTCACATGCGGTGTTTTCTGTACACAAGAGCGAGAGCAGGATAATAGGAGAGAAATACCACGTTGGATTGCAAGTTTGATTATCAGTGCAACCTCCACGGACTGTGCACCAAAATGGTCGACGCCTTGATTGACGTCAAGCGGGGCGTAGCATCTAAGACCCTTGCCCCCCCCCCCCCCCCCCCCCGTACCACCCCCCCCCTCGTTACAGCCCCCCCCCCCCCCCCCCTCGTTACAGCCACCCCCCCCCCCCCGTCTTCCTTCCCCCCCCCCCCTCCAACACCCCTCCAACCTGCACCTGAGGCTAGGTGGGTGTTTCGGGATTTAACGTCCTTTTTGCCACCACACTACGGATGATCTGATATCAAACACGGCGCAACGACTGACGGAGGGGAAATACCAGCACAAAGATATCTGGCTCACACACACACACACACACACACACACACACACACACACACACACACACACACACACACACACACACACACACAATCTCTGGATTTTTTATTTTTTTTCGTATGGGGATGAGTTGTTTGGTTGGTTGTCAGATGGTTTAACGCCCTTTTCCACCACATACGGGTGATGATCAAAGGCGGGGAAACTGACCAGGAAAAGACCAGCACAAATACTTAGCTCACGCTCCCAACCGGGATTCGAACTCACGACCCGAACACTAGAAGCAGAAGGCCAAATTTCTACCAGCTTGGCTATTCCGGGTGAGATGGGGGTGGTGGAGGTGTGTGTGTGTGTATGGAGGAGGGGGGGGTGTGGCTAAGATCACAGGGATCCCACGCTATGCAAATCGTACGTTGCCTCACCCTGCTGGGTTGAGAAATCAACTGTCATCTCGATAGAGAAGCTGATGGTGAGAGGACACGCTACTCGTGCGAGAGTCTTTGAACAGATGGCTTTCACGATCCTGTAGTGTTTGTTTAGTATCAGAATTTCTCTGCTGTCGTGTGTGCTGTCCGCTCTTACCTCACGACGATAATCTTTTGATGATTAGTTTGTTAGCTTATCTCTCTCTCTCTCTCTCTCTCTCTCTCTCTCTCTCTCTCTCTCACACACACACACACACACACACACACACACCGGCACACACACACACACACACACACACACACACACACACACACACACACACACACACACACACACACGTACTACACCGGCAGAGAGAGAGAGAGGTAGAGAGAGGTGCTTCACTAAGATAAACGATTATTATTTGTTGTTCACTACAAGTCCCAAGTACAACATGACCCTGTAACAAGACAACAACCATTCAAACCACGAACGTTGGCAAAAGTGTTCCGATAAACGATCCGTTTTTGGAGCGGTTTTTTTTTCAACAATTTGTTGCCGTATATATCAACGCAAACTGTCCGTGTGTTGATTTAAAGGGTCTAATGCTACCGTTTTCATGCACACAGATCGTTCTGAGTTGTTTTCGGGGTGTCCACACCACTTAGACCCCTGGACAGTGACAGCGGTTCAGAATAATGCCGGCACTGAGCAAAAAAAAAAATATAAAAAAATGAGGTAGCGACCACACTGAGGGCTCTAGTAGTGTAACAACAGTTACAGTCGTAGAATTTGAATGTTCGATCGCTCGCGCAAAGTGTAAACAACATTGTATCGCATTAAGAGCTGTACTAATCATCAAGATACAGTATTTCGAGCGTACAGGCGCACTCAGGAGCGAAACTGTTCCAAAACACAAGTTGGCTCAGCGAAGATGGAATTAGCCCGTTTAACTTGACATACAATTATTCTCTAAGAATGGTTCTGTGTGAATTGAAATAACACCGGAAATTGTTTCATGGGAAATTGTGCGCGTCTATGTAAGGCCTTGCTTTTCTTTTCTTTTTTTCTGTTCTCTCTCTCCCTCTCTCTCTCTGTTTTATTTTCGGATTTCGAACTTTAATATAAAAGGGGGGAAACTAGCAAAAGATGCCACCCAGTTGCAGTTTAAATCTTTTTAACAATGATCGATTCACTGTTATGACGTTTTCCTCTTTCTATTTAAAACGGACGCAGCCCCCCAACATTAATTTGCTCCCAAATCATTCCCAAGTGGCGGGGACGGTAAACAACAAGCCATCCCACAGTTGCACATTATTTTTTGTCACATATCCGGTTTGGGCAAACGTTGACAAAGGCTTTAAGAGGGTCACGCGATGTCGAGAAGGCTAGATACCCGACCAGCACAGTCTCTCTATGCACTCGAGTTTTGCCAGGCCACCATGTTCGGTGAAAGGAAAGCACGCCTCGCAAAACGAATCTTTCGTGGCAACACACACACACACACACACACACACACACACACACACACACAGAGCAGTCTGGATAATCGAATGTTACAGCAGGAATACAGATACGTTAACAGATGCATTAACAGTAAGGGCGTACAAGGGGGGTAATCGAAATAGACAACCTTTTCCCATTGCTACGCCCCTTCACTGAAAAGTTTCAACGACGATTACTCTCATCAAAAGCCGATATTTTAAAACATGAGTGTATTCCCATGTTTAGATTGTAGTGACGCATTAGTACAAGTCGGTTTCTGGTTGATAATAAGTCCCTTTCAGTCTTTCTAACCGACAACTGAAAATCCAAAGCCGCGTGCAGTTCCGCTTTCCCGTTGCTATGGCGTCAGTTTTGAATTTGGAAAAGCGCGGTGCTATTGTGTGGAAATCCACTGAATGAGGATGCTATGATTTGGAGCGGGATAGCACCGGTAAAAAAACGCCGTTCCATGTTGATTCAGCCCCGTGGCGTGAGAACAAACGATGTACGGCGTGGTGCAGGATGGGCAAAACTCGCGTGTTGTACGAAGCTATGCCGCGGCCAGGACTCGCCTCGCTCTCTTCAAATACAAACCGAGTACCCGGTTCACATAATCCCCGCCAACTATTCTCGGGGCTGATGCAACGCCGACAGTTTAGCGTGGGAGGGAGAGAGTGAAAAAGGGTTGTTCTTTTTCTTGCTCGAAAGAGTGGCTGTCAGGTGAAAGTGAAACGGGTGTTTTGTGCAACACTCTGACTTGTCAGTGATGCCGCAGCGGGCTTTGAAAGCGTCTGGTTATGTCAGTGATGAAATCTCTCTCTCTCTCTCTCTGTCCCTCTCTGTCTCCGTCTGTCTGTCTGTCATGTCATGTCACGTCTGTCTCAGTGTCTGTCTGTCTGTCTCATTGAAAACTTAGTACCTCAGTATAAAATAGCGAAGATCAAACGAACGAATCCATGAAGAAGTTCAAATTGTCGGTTCAGACATCTTTCTGGCAACTGTGACAACAACAGTATTTCGGGACAAAACACGGCGGAACAGTGACTATACAAATATATACACAGTACCACTGGCGGAACAGGCGCGCGCGCGTGTGTGTATGTGTTATCATTAAATCTTTTGTTTGCCCTTTGTTTGTTTGTTAGTTTTGTTCTTTTTGCTGTTTTGTTTTTTGTTTTATTGGTGTGTGTGTGTGTGTGTGTGTGTGTGTGTGTGTGTGTGTGTGTGTGTGTGTTTTGTTGTTGTTGTTTGGGGGGAGGGGGTAGTGGTGGTGGTGGGGGGGGGGCTTCTTTATTGTGTGTGTTTCTGTCTCTTACTGTGGTCATCTTGCTGAAAAGCACTTTGCCCGCATTCTGGAGCAGGTTCACTTGTTAGTCACACGTGACGTCTGTTCGTTTCATAATGCACCTCACTGGATTCTTTGTACTGCATTTTTTTTCAGGGGCTACAGACAGTCGATCAGTCATACATAGATAATGTCAGTTTCTCTCTCTCCTGCCAATAAATATGCCTTAAAAATAATAATTAAAAAACGTGGCAGAGAACTGTTCCAGACAACTTCAGCTGGCAGCACCGACAGACGGCGAACTTTCTGACATCAGCACTATACCTGACAAGATCTGGCCTTGACGGCGGACCGGTTTTGCCATTGCGTGATCAACAAGCCACAACCCTTGTCAATTTCTTTCGCTGCTTAGCTCGCCTCGCCCTCGGCCGCCTTACGTGAAGAGGGAGAGACCCATTCAAGGTAAGGTCAACTTAAGAGAGCGAGAGGAGGGATCTTATGACACTATCCCCGATCAAAGGAATCTATTTTTGACACTTCTGCAATACTTTGGCGGATCGTAGTTGATTTTGCGGCGTCAGACGTAAGTCAAGTCGGCAGTGGCAGTCGGCTAAAGAACGCTGCCAAACACTAAGAACACAAAAAGGAGAAAAAAGACGTATTTTAAAGTCCACTTATGACCGGGATTTCTTTGTATTCTCAGTTAACATGTTAGGTTACAAACTCTGTACCATTCTCTCAGTCACCGACTATTTTAAGAAAATCTTTTCTCAAGTTCTTGTTTAAATCGATGGGGTTTTGTTGTTGTTGTTTCGTAAGTTGACCAGATGAGAGCGTTCTAGTGTTTTGTATTTATTTCTTTTGTTTCTTTTTCTTCTTCTTGTTATTGTGGTGGTGATAGTGGTGGTGTGGTGTGTGTGTGTGTGAGGGGAGTGGAGAGGAGGGGGTCTCTGTTTCTTGTTGTGTTCTAATTCGGCGACAGGTGTGTTGCAGTTGCAATAACTGACTTTCCTTTTGAGATTAATAAAGAATTTTGAATTTGAATATGATGAATGTTGTCGTGTATGTATGTGCAGGCATGCGGAAAGGGGCGAAGGGTAAAGTCACCACTGTAAATAGTATCTGCAAACCGTCCCTTGTGAAATAGCACACTTTGTATTCTGCTCCGGTGTTGTCATCTCTTCAGTCGGTCGGTGGTCTGACTGACTTGTTCACAATGCGGCGAGCCACTGAGTGTCAGGCTGAGCGTGGGAATCCCGAAGAAGTTGCTTCTTCAAAGATGGCGCCGACTGAGATCTGATAGGAACGAAAACAGTCAGCAGCAAATCAGTCTTTTAACAGATAAAAAGGCTGACCCCTCAGCTGATCCGTACCAAACGCTCCGTTATCAAAAAACAACCAATCACAACAGCGGTCAGTATGCCGCGCATCAAACTCCTTCCGCGACTATGCAAATCAGTTTCGGTCTGTAAAGGGAGAGCAGCCGACATTTGCCCGTAAATCGCCGTCTTCATGCTTTGACACCTTTGTGGCCCCCATTTCATCCCTCCTTCTAAGCTGTCTGTCCGGGCAACAGACTAATAAAAGTATCATTTTTATCGCCACTTCTCAGTGCCTCTTTAAACATTACTATTATCCTCCCGCTGTGGGCTGGAGACTGGCTGGTTAAGAGTCAGCAGGTCGGACTTCAAGCCGAAAGGTCTGAGGCGGCCGAGCTTTTTGTTGTTGTTGCTTTTTCTTTAATTCAGTTTCTCCGTCTTTTTAATCATCCGTACGGTGGGCATAAGTGGAAGGTATTTTAAGTTTGCTTCTTCGAGAGAATATTTTATTTTACGTTCGAACCTGTTCAGTTTTGATAATACATGTATTATTATCAGGGTTGTTATCACAAATGTTCTACTGGAAGTAGGCGAGACAATTCGTGCTCCTTGAGAAGTTTGTTCCCCTCGCTTCATTTGTCCACCGTTTGGGGTTGTTTGTTTGGTTGGTTGGCTGGTTGGTTGGTTGGGGTTTTTTTGTTTGTTTTGTTTTGTTCTTTTTTGGGGGGGGGGGTTGTTGTTGTTGTTGTTGTTGTTTTGTTTGTTTGTTGTTGTTTTTGTTTTGATTTTTCCCTTGGGTTTTTTTTTTTTTTTTTTGGGGGGGGGGGGGATGATTGCATGGTTGGTTTTGTCGTTGTAGTTGTTGCTTTTGTTTGGTTTTTGTTTTGGTCTTTTGTTGTTTGTTTGGGTTTGTTTTTTGTTTGTTGGTGTTTGTTTGTTTGTTTGTTTGTTTGTTTGTTTGTTTGTTTGTTTGCTTGCTTTGTGGGTGGAGGTGTTATTATTATTGTTGTTTGTTTAGTTGAGAGAGAGAGAGGGATAGGTAGAGTGTTGCACTTTCAATGCTCGGGTCGTGAGTTGGAATCCCGGCTGGGGCCAGAATGCAATATTTGTGTCAGTTGGCCTTTCTCTCGTTGCTCCTTCTTTGATATCGCCCATGAGTGGTGGAAAAAGACGTTAACCTCCATACACCCTCCCACCCTCCCTTTCTGTTGCTGTTTGCCACTCAGTGATTGTTAGAACTACACATTTTGTAAGAGGACTGTGCATTCATCTTAAACTCGGCCGACTTTCCAGCCAAACTGTCTTGAGTACTGGCCGCCATGTGTGATTACCAACGGGATTCCAAACAGATCGGAAGTTCTGTGGTTTCAGTAGTGTCCCGCCTTTGTTTTCTTGAGATCACCGCGCACCTGAATGATGGTTTATTGTTTCTCAAATAGTCTTTTTCCGGCTGCATGATGGAGGTTTTATTGTGGTCTGATGGCTCTCGGCTCAACTCGTCACAATCGCCGTAGGGTGCTCTGGCCGACTCTGACCCCGCGATAAAGACTTGCAGGTAGGGAGGGGGTGCCATAAGGCTGCTCCAGCAGGGCTCTTTAAACCCATCTTGATCCGGGGATGAAGGGACAAGTGTGAGCATCGGCAGTAAAACGGGAAGAGATTGACTTCTTATCGCCGTGTGAAATGACCGTTTGTGTCTGCTTTGACTGGCAGCTGCGTGGCTTTGAATTATTTTTTAGTACCCCTGCCGGACTGGTGTGTTTTGGCAGAGTGGTTGTCGGCCACGAGCGTTCTTAGACAATAATAATAATAATAATATGACTTGAGTATTGATTTCGATTTTTTTTAATTGGCTCAAAGCGCCCTGCACGCTCACGTGAATCACACGCATTCTCTCAGACACTGGACATGAACACATTACAATCACGTGGTGTGAAGGGTCAGTTCAGCTGTTAAAGTTTCGGAATTTAAAATTGCATTTATTTTTAAATTTTCTTGGCTGAACATTTCCAAAGCAGAGGAACAGGAAGCCGGAGTACCCGGAGAGAACCCCCGACGATCGGCCCGAATGAACGGTGTCATACGAAAAGGAAAAATTCTTTGCCCCGAGTGGGACTCGAACCTGACGAAGCCTCTTAACCACTAGACCACCGACCAGCCGCATAAATAAGTAAAGTAAACACTGAGGTGTGTTATATGAAATGCTGTTGACAACATAATTCCAATAACATGCACATATACTGACATCTCCTTCCTGTCTCTGTTTCCACACATTTCTGCTCTGCTCGTCAGAAAACAACGTAAATCAGTAATAATAATAATAATAATTAAGGCGCCTATTCCTTAAGACCGAGCTCTCTACGCGCCTTACGGACGAACCAAAACATAAAAGACATTCATTCGACTTAAACTGAATCAGTAGATATTTCTGGTTGATTCAGCTTTCACGTATTGTATGCACACCTGCTAGGAGAAAAAAAAGGTGGTTTACTGTAGATTAAACAGTACACTCGACTGCGTACAATGGGCGGATTTTGTGGACAATGGAATAGCAGGTGCTCCTTGTATTGTGTCAACACGCAGCATCTCCCTGCACCCATTCCTCGCATTCGAATGAAAAAAAAAATGCCTTGATGACACCCCCAACTACCCCCCCCCCCCCCAAAAAAAAAAAAACAAAAAAAAAAACACCACCACCAACAACAACAACAAAAACGGATTAACTCTTTGACGACGGAGCGCAATTTCTGACACACGATTTCCTATAGGAAATCGTGTGTCAGAAATTGCGCTCCGTCGTCAAAGAGTTAAGAAGACATATAGATAAGACGCGCTTGGGGTATTACTTGACAAGGTGTGCACCACCATCTAACAGCAAACTGAGCATTTTTACACGGTGCCAAAGTCGTTTTGACAATGGTGTCCTAGTCTTTGAAAACAGATTTTAAGAAAAGGACTCGGAGACTGAGTAGGTCGGTGCTACTTCGTAATGGCTATTGTAAATAAAATGTATGTTGGCACACCAAAGTGACTAGTAAGCCTGTAAAATATTTTTTGTTTAACCTTTTACATTTTTGGAAGATTTTTTAACGGAAAATCAGATACAATTTTAATGTGAGTAATCATCAGCGCTCGAATTCAGCACACCGGCACACACACACACACACACACACACACACACACACACACACACACACACACACACACACACACACACACACATTGTTACAGGGCGCGCACACACAAACGCACACACTGATGTGGTGACTGGATTAAAAAAAAATCGTGGAACGCTACGTGCAGTCGCAGTCATGTATTAGTCAGCCAGATCCACTGCGCCAACGCGGCTAGAGGAAAGCGTGTGAAAGTTCTACTTGCCGGGCGGTTTGCCGACGCCGTAGTTTCATCTCAATGTATCGGGCAATTTTGAAAGCAAAGCAAAGCCAAGGAGTGGGAGGCTTGCTCGGAACCAAGACTGGTTCAGCCCTGGGTGTTTGAAAGGGCCTTGCTCAAATTAACTCCCACTACCCCGCAAATTTGTCCCCTTGCGCAGGACAAACCCCTGCTTTGTCACAGTGGAGTCTGGGTGGGTGGTGGGTGTTGAGGAGGGGAAACTGAGGTAAGGCGGGACTTCAGTTAGTAAGGAGGAAGACGGATATTCAGTTGTTGTTTCCGGACAATCATTTCCACCAGGACTGGTTCAGTAATGTCTGAATACTGTCTGAAAATTGGACACTCGGTTTTGTTCACCACAAACATGGACTAGCGTGCAAGAATGTAGAGTTAACATTTGTAGATGAGATTATAGGCCCGCAGCTGGTACCGACTCCGCTGTGAGAAACTGAATGTTAAGAACACTATAAGACATAGGTGATTCTGATTCGAGATGACGTTTTATGTAATCTTGCTTATTTGCCGATAGCTAGAGTTTTGGATTATCTCCTATACTCCTTTCTGTTTCAGTGATTTCAGTCACTTTCTAGCTTATATAATCTTTCTAGTTTATACACGCTTGTCAGTGTTTTATTTTGTTTAGTATGCACATTAATACGCGTTTCCTGTATTAATGCACTGTATTTGAAAGTGTAACCACCTCCCTTGAAATGGGCCGTTGACCTGTCAAAATAAATTATTATGAGTTCAGAGCTCTCTCTCTCTCTCTCTCTCTCTCTCTCTCTCTCTCTCTCTCTCTCTCTCTCTCTCTCTCTCAGTGTGTGTTTTGCAGTTACACTACAGTCAGGTCAGCCCCAGCACAAGACACGGAACATGACAAAAACGGAGCGAACTTGGACGCTGACAAGACAGTCAGTTTACTCTCCCGTCACAGCTGAATTACTGTTTCCTGTGTCGCCGAGTTATTAGCGTGTTGGCGTGAACTTCAAGTTCAGTGAGCTAAGCGGTGAAAGGCTTCGCTGTACCCCTTATGACGACTGCCATGGCAGTTACTGAAGACCCACATTAAAATTTAAAGGAACCGTTCAAGATTTGTGGGGCTCACAAAGCAGCCGGAGCTGTTTACATGATGCCCGGTTTCAGTCTGATTTCAAGTTCTTTCGGTTCAGTACACGGCAACGGTACCAGACCCTGGGGCATTTAATAAGAAGTCTGCTACACAGAGTACAGAATTGTTGCCCCCTTTTGAAATTTGAGCGTAGAGTAAAAAAAAAAAAAGAAGGCAATCTGGGGTTGTTTGTTGGCTTCCTAAATGAGTTTCATGCCAGGTAATAGTAAAAAAAAAAAAAAAAAGAGTGAAAAATGAACCTGGCCGGGCATGTGGACTATTTGTATTCATGCGCGGCTGGCACAACTTGAGAACTAGCAGACGACAGAGGAATGAGGGGGTATGTGGTCGCTGCTGGCATTGCAAATAAAAGAAAAAAAACAAAAACAAAAACAGAAAACGCCGGAATATTGGAATTTGTTGAAATAATTATACTCTACACATGAGTCTTTTGCTGCTAGATTGTGTGTGTGTCACAGACGTATAGATCTATACGTCGATGGTGTGTGTGTGTGTGTGTGTGTGTGTGTGTGTGTGTGTGTGTGTGTGTGTGTGTGTGTGTGTGTGTGTAAATTTTAAAGCATTTCTAGGGTGCCTTGCGCAGCATTATGTTTAACAGGAATATATAGCATTTTCTTTGAAATCCGTATTTATTGTGTGTAACCTGTATTCAGTTCAATCTGCGTTCAGTTCGCCGCATTCCAGTTCGTCCTTTCATTGTTCATTGTCGCTAAATGCCTCAAAGAAATAGCCTACTACGCTGGGTAGAATATTTCAATTTCCCTTTAAAGCATAGTTATAATACACTTCCAATAATCATAATCATAATCCTAGTGAAAAGTCATACATTGTACGTTTTATAAATTTATTGCAGAATATATGGGCATGTATTGCCAACTGCTCATTCACTCAAATTCCCCAGCACTTAGTTTATCATAACGTATCATAACGGAATTTCAAGCCATTGACTGGACTTCCTCTATTTGGCAAAATAATCTGCACTGGCTGGGCTTCTTCAGTGTCGGCGAAATTGGGGGTAGCCGCTCATTATCGCCTTACTTCCTCCGTCCACCCGGCTCAGTGACTCCCAGCTCCATTGTGGTGTGACCCTTCCCCACCCCAGCCCCATAGCCACCCCGTCCCCTCGCATTCCTCCACCCCGATCACATTCAGGCCACAGTCCAGCGCTTGTCAGCCCGACAATGATCAATTTTCTTTGCATCGGCCGGAAAACTCTGTGTCCACCTCTCAGTGACCCCTGGCTTCCCGCCATGCACAGCGCCGTGTCAGCTCCGCAGTGAAAGGCTTTGTTCAACCGATCTGGGCGAAAATCAGGCTTTTGGGATGGTGGATTATCTGGTGTAGCGGAAGCCGAAAAGCTAGAAATATCTGACAAACGGCGAAAAAAGTGCCTTTGATATTCGTGGTGACCTCAGGCTGCCAGGGTCACGTGATCCTCGGGGTCACTTTGCGGGATCAGTTCAGCTGAGTGAGGGGCAGATAGAAAATCGTACAAATCGGAGCTGGTTTTGTCGTGTTTGTGCTTTCTGGTCTCCCTGTTTGGCAATACGTGATGGAAAAGGACGAGAAACTCCGATTGTCCCAGATGTTTTCCCACCAGATTGTCTCGGGGGTACCCATGAGTACAGATAGGGCTGATTATGTCAGCGATCTGTCTAGTAAGTGTTTTCTGCTCTTCCTGTCAGTGGTGGAAAAGAACGCAAACTCAGCTTTTCCGAGTTTGTTTGTTTTTGTTTTTTTTTTTTGTTTTTTTTTTTCTCCCCGCGATAGTCAGTGTATCCGGGGTCCCCCTGAGTACAGCCACCAACTGATTTTGATCGTGATTCAGTTCTGCCAGGACGAGCCCGGGCAGGCCGTTCCTCTGGGTGTACCCCACCACTTTTGATCGCGATGTGAGAACTCAAGTTAGGTTTTATCGCGCACAGACAGACAGACAGGCAGAAAGACAGACACTGTTCATTACTATATACAGATAACGCAGCTCTCATCACCAACACTTTATCCACGAAAAAGGGATTGGGGAAGTCAGTTGGGCGGCATGGATGAGAAGTGGGTGAATAGGGGGTGGGGGTGCTGCCCCCTAGATCAAGACTGCACCTCGTCAGTGAAGTCAAAATCTTAGCGGGGTAAAGATGCCAGCGGTTGATTTTGATTTGCCGGTCGCCCTGTCCGCCGGGGGCTTTTGCCGTTACGCCCGCAGCGCCACCTGAGTCTGGTGATCAATCAGAAGGAGACAACAATGGTGGCGCTGACACGTGAGATGGATGGGTCGACAGGGGCGAGGAGGCACGAAGAGATCTGTAATCAGGCCCGCGGTTACCTGCTCCTGTTTCCACCTCTCCTCCCCAAGTCCGGGGACGTGACCCGAGGTCCGCTGCAGGACCAGCCTTTGCTTGACGACAATAGTCCGCCCGCGCCCTCTAGGCCGGCTAGACTGCTGTGACTTCAACATCCACTACACTCCGGGTCCTCAGTTTGGATGGGTGGGTGGATGGGTGGGTGGATGGGTGGATGGGTGGTTATCAGTTGTCTGCGGGGCGCTAGTGGTAAACTGAAGGACAGCCCTAATAATGGGCATAACCAGCTTATTATCCCTAATCGTGTTCAGGGCAGGTCGCTTACAGGCAGACGGGGACAGCAATAAAGTCTACACACAGGTCTGCACATGATCATGTACCGTCTGAATAGTATTGAGACCGTGCAGGCTGGTGACTGTGGCGGCGATGGCGACTATAGTATGGCGGTTCCTGCTTAGTAGCAAGTCGGAGTATATGACGGTGAAGGTTTATAGCCTTTCTTTGTGGATGAGAACGACCACTGACCCGCTGGTCCCAGATGTTTAATCTGATGCGGGAACATGCTGTTGTTCGTGACAATACCACTGTTTGCCTCTTTTTTTATGCCGGTTTCACCAGTTTTCAATTTATTTCCATGGACTGACTGTTCTGTTCAATCAAGCTTTCCCCCTGACTCAGTGCTCTCTCTCTCTCTCTCTCTTTGTTCTGCCGTGTGTGTGTGTGCGCGTGTGTGTGTGTGTGTGTGTGTGTGTGTGTGTGTGTGTGTCCTTGTTTGCAAAACTGAAGGCAGCTCAGTGCCGGAACCGCAGCCGGCACTGACTCAGCCTGCCGGACTGGGCCCGGATAATCTAATCGGGAAACACTGATGGGCGACGGGGAAAGTAGTAACTTGACTCAAGTTCAAGTTCAGTTTACGTCAGTGTTCAGTCTTATCGTGTGCGTTCATGGTTCCACCAGACATATAGAGATACATTGAGTCCGAGTCAGCTGAACTGAATTTTAATCGGGCCAAACTTGATCCTGACTGAAGCACCCCGCTCTCAACCGCAACGGCTCTGGTCGCACTAAGTGAACAATCCTTGAGGAAAACGACCTGACGGGAAGACGGAGTCGCACGGCGGATTACCTCATTACCTCCATACCTTCATCCTCGCCCCACTCCCCATACCGCGATGCACCGACGACCCAACAAGAAAAAGAAAAAAAAAAAAAAAAACGTCCAGGATGGGTGGGTGTTTGGGAGTTTAACGTCCTTTTCCACCACGTAAATGTGATATCAAAGACGGGGCAACGAGAAAAAGGCCAGCACAAATATTCAGCCCCGGTTCGAACTCACGAGCATTGAGAGTCCAACGCCTCTACCATTCGGCTATCCCGGCTCCCCAAAATCTCTTGAAACAGCATGCAGTCAACCACGATATGACATGATCAACCCGGGCTGGGCCCAGTACAGCGGCGGCAGTTGGTGAAAGCGGCGCAGACACTGCACTTTCTATATGACCAGGCACCCGGCATTCTGTACCGTGACTCACCAGGCTCAAGGTGGTCCAATCGCAGATGGGTGCCGCAGCGGTTCAGTTGCAGGTAACGAGGTCTCCGCCGCTTCCTGTGTTGCATCTCACGCATGAGTTGCCGACTGTAACGGGACTTTTTACGTCTGGCTGCGTGTGTTTGAAGACAGGAAGTGGGCTATTGGATCAGACTTACCACCTCCCACTGGCAGTGCAGTCGGTCACGATATAATTATCGGCTGCCAATGATTACAGCTGTTAGAAATTTCCGGCCATGGGCACGCTGGCTGATTCAACACTGATTAATTAGTTTGTTTATTATCTGTACTCACATACAATTTGTGGGCAAGGGACTAACTGATACCGTTCGCAGTACTTATCAAAAACATCGTTTTCTGTTGTTTTTTTCTCTCTCTCTCTCTCTTTTGTTGTTGTTATTGTTTTTGGTTTTGTTATTGCCTTGTTTGAGGGTTTTTTTTGTTGTTGGTGGTGGTGGTGTTTGTTTGTTTTGTTGTTGTTGTTGTTTTGTTGTTTTTTTTTGTTTTTTTTTTTGGGGGGGGTTGTGGTTTCTGTTGTTTTCTTTTGGTGGGTTGTTGTTGTTAGTTGTGGTGGTGGTGTTGTTAGTTGTTGTTGTTTGTTTTTTGTTTTTTTGGTGTTTTTTTTTTGGGGGGGGTGTTTTTTTTGTTGGTTTTTTGTTTGTTTGTTGTAATTGTTTTGTTTGTTTTGTTTTGTTTTTGTTTCTTTGGGTGTTGTTGTTTTTTTTTTTTTGCTGCCAGATCTCTTTGCCGGCTCCAGTGGTGTTCCTCCAGCTGGTAACGGGTGGAATCCACGGAGGGCTCGGAAGTTGGGGCAATTTTTATTATGCATGATGATGGAGATGAGGATGATGGTAAGATGATGCTATGGAGGTCCGTGTGGTTTGGGACTGCGGGACAGGGCCGCATTCCACGCTTCCTGTCATAAATATCCCGGCATTAACCAGGCCCGGGAACTACGACACCTGCGGTGCTGGCCGTGTAATAATCATCCACATCATAAGACGTGTCATACCAAGCACCCCCAAAGTCGCACCTGTGAAGTGGGTGAAGATCGGCTGTGTGGCAACAGCCTCCCCATTGGGCCCATAGCACACCCGCTCTTGGTAGGAGCCGACCTAGGTAGGAAAAATCCCTCTTGCCTCGGCTGGGACTCGAACCCGGGTCTCCCGGTCCGTAGTCCGAAGTGATAACCACTACACTACGGGGGCCGTTTTTTTTTTTGTTTTTTTTTTTTTTGGGGGGGGGTCGGGTTTTTTGTTGTTGTTTGTTCGTTCAAGTTGTTGTTGTGCTTTTCTGTTGTTGTTGTTTTTTTATTCCCCAATTGTCTGCGACAGATCGAGTGGTGCAGATGGTCATGCAGATGGTGGCATCCACGGAGCGCTGGGAAACACTGATGCACAGCATGCATGATGATAATGTGAGGTCCATATGGTTTGAGACTTCTTGACAGGACCACATTCCGCGCCTCTTGTCATAAATATCCCGGCATTAACCTACGCCGTATCAGTTTCAAAATTTATCAAATCGTCCAGTGGGAATTTCCAAAATCTGCAACCTTTAACCTACATGTGGGGAAATGTGGATAAGGGACGGGGCCAGTTGCAGAACTGGGACTGAAGAACGACGAGGAGACTGACGGAGGGTGGGTGTAAAAGGAAGAGGGTACGAGGGGGCGGTCCGAGTAGCCTGACGCGGCTTTGCCAGTGTTTGAAGCTTTCTTTGCAGGTCATGTTGTCCGACCGCGTTTTCACACCTCCTCGGTCTTATCTCCAGCAACCCGGTCACAACTTGATGAGTTTTCACAATGACTGAAAGTCTCCGGGTCAGTTCCGCTGAATCTACGACTTTTTGAACAGGCGTGCGGACCTTAAATTCTCCTGACACCTAACCCCCCTCAATCTGCGTGGCTTAATCCTGCCCGCTGATCCTGATTAATCTTCAGCGGGTCCCGGGTCGCATCGAATTTCAACTTATCACCGCATCTACTGCCAAACAGGATTAGCCTCCCTTGTCATAACGGCCGTTACCTGCCGCTGGCAAACCGGTAGCGTACAAGCTTGTCAAGGTGGTGTGAAGCCAGGTGTAAACGTCACAGCCCGTGCGTTATCAACGTTAGAATCTTTCTCCTTTTTTCCCCTCGCGAGGCCAACGGGCTTGCGTCTTCATACGGCGGGTGACTGACCGCTAATATAATTACAGTAAATGAATGTGCTGTCGTGCAGTTTGACAGCTGATATGAAACTCTACGTAATTATCGACATACACAACCCCAGAGGCTGCTGAAACGCGTTTGAAAAGCTTTAGTAGGGTGAGCTGAAATCCCGGCTGGGTCCAAATATTTGTGTTGGCCTTTTTTTCGTTGCCCCGTCTTTGGGAATTAAAGGACGTTAGACTCCCAAACACCAATCTCACGCTTGAAAAGCTCAGTCAGTTTCCGGCAAGTCTCATGAACAACCTGCTTCCACCCATTTCCACTCAATACGCCTTGACTAAAGAGTTTTTGGGTTGGGTTTATTTCCAAGTCAGTTGTTTTCGTATTATGGTTGTGTTTGTTTGCTCGTTTGTTTGTGTTCTTTTTGTTTTGGTTTGTTTTTTGGTTGGTTGATGTTTTTGTGTTGTTGTTTTTTTCTGGTGAAAGGGTGGTTGCCCGGCTGGGTTTTCTTCGTGTGTGTGTGTGTGTGTGTGTGTGTGTGTGTGTGTGTGTGTGTGTGTGTGTGTGCGGTGTGTTGTCAGGTTTCATACGGCCCGGGCTGCAGGCTTGTGTCGGTCATCACTTTTACTGACGATCACTGTACTTCAGCCGGTCCAGTATGAACTGACACCCATGCTGGTGTTACCGATGTCTCAGAATTTCACTGAGCTGAGATGGAAGACAGTCCGGTTGTGTTCGACATATATCAAGCTCATGACACCCCAATCAGTTTAGCGGCAATACGCAGTTACGAAGGGAACCAATAACCTTCAGGTAATGGGAGTTACGCCCCATCCGGTCGCCATTTCCTTTATACTGCCTACCGTTCAGGTTTCTTTTCTTTTTTTTCTGAACTACAATCACCGTAATCCGTTAATATCCACCTGTGCTTCCCCGAAATTGCTCAGGTGTTGAGGGGCTGGATTTACCGGCTGAACTTCAGTCGTTCCCGAGACTGGCGGTATATAAGCTTAGTGTGAGTTCAGCGCGGTAGCGGTCTGTCCGACCTTCCACCTTCCGGCAGTATGGTCTCGGTGACATTTATCTTTTTGAAGGCATGCCGTAATTTGTAAAGAGTACATTGAATGAAGCATATTATTATGGGTGACTACAGAACCCGCCTCAAGCTGAGGGAGATGGAGGAAACCTTAGCGGTCGTATATTTAACGCGACAGGAAATCAGTCTCTCTCCGTCAGGCTCTCTCCAGGCTCTCTCTCTCTCTCTCTCTCTCTCTCACACACACACACACACGGCACACACACACACACACACCGGCTCACTGAAAATTGGAGAGAAAAAAATTGCCAGACTAGCCCGGCAACTCCGAGATTCGGATGGAGTCTGCTGAAAAATAAGTAACGTGAAGTTCTCTCCCTCGACTCGACCGGACTGAGGAGCCGAGATGGCCGAACGCCGGGTCACGGTCACGAGCCGCGTTGGCTCTTCAACTGAATACTCTCTCTGTCTCCCTTCGAGGCTCTCTCTCTCTCTCTCTCAGTGGATACCTCTCAGTGGACACCTCTCAGTGTTCTCAGAGTTCAAATCTCTTGCCGGCCACGGTAACTGACCGTCACCACCACGTCCTCTCGAGTCGTCCAGCCCCAATTGTTGAGAACCTATATATTTTAAATAAACTACTCCGTAGTCCCCTCTCTCTCTCTCTCTCTGGCTCTCTCCTTTCTTTGAGTGCGGTAGTGTAGCTGTTCTTTATCAGTACTGGTTATGTGTGGTAGCTGTAGCAACGGCAAGTTCAGTTCGAAAATTGACCTTTGTGTTAAAGCTTTAACCGTTGATAAATAAAGAATCATTGTCATTGTCTCTCTCTCTCTCTCTCTCTCAGTCTCTCCACTGAGTGGTGCGTCATCACTTGGTGCAACTTCACATAAGTTGACTGATGCGAGTGCACTGATACCGGCGGCTAGTCAGAGTGACTATGACATCAGTGGCCGGCCGCAAAGTACCCGCCGGCTTGGTCAACCTCAGTCCAAGAAGTCTTGGTCCGGTCTGCGGCATCCAATTACTCACAGGGAAAATGACAAAATGTGCACAGACGAACACAAAGAACACAGGGATAAGACGCTCTACTGTGTTCCACCGCAGCCGCCTCTACCATTTCACGCCGACCACAAAAGCTTGTCAGCCTGTGTTAGAGGCCTCAGTGAGCATCGTGTCACCACCACCAATCAACACGTCAGCTCCCGCATTTCATGCTGCTCTGCACGCTGTTTCAGTCCTGAGTATGTGGATGAAATTTGGCGATTTGTTCATAATACTAGTGCCTCGAAGCCTAGAAATACATACTATACCGGCCCGGCCAGGCTTGCACAATTGAATCATAGTAAACCGACACTCCAGTCCAATGAAGTGCGACAAAATATGCCGGCTTGAAAGTCACATAAAGGTACCATTCTGGCTACCCTGACTGGCTTCCAGGCTGGGGAATTGCTGAAGGAAAAAAAGACCGAAACCTCGGCCAGGGTGCGGAAGTAGCGCATAACTATGGAAGAAAAATTTTAGCATTTTTAAAGGCATTTAGTAGCCTCCACTGCCGCCCAAAAGTTATATTTATTTATACTGCCTTGGTACTGACATGCAAGCCTTCAAAAACGAAGTCCAATTATAGCACTACATGCATCATGATACATGACTGTGTGCGCACCCCCACCCCTCTCCTTTTGTTCGGCTGAAACTTGGATTTGTATTTGACTGAAAGGATAGAAAATTTGGCTGAAAATTGCCAAATGTCTGACAATTCCCTAGCCTGAGCTTCACTACAGAAAACATTCGGCGTTGTCTGTGGGCAGCACTGATCCCGGCCGCCAGCTAGTCAGTGACTTCGTATCGTCAGGTCACTGACAGTCATCACTAAAACGAACCGGCGGCCAACGATCATTCAGTGAAATCGGATGATACCGACATTGATAAAAGAGTGACATAACTTTACCGCTATGTCAATCCTGATTGTCTTCATACAGAAACATTTTGCCCTCAAGTTGTCTGTGATCAGCAATTCCTGAGTTGACTGACCTGGTCAGTCAGTGGTCAGTCTACAACTGAACCTGTACTAGGCTACCGCCCACGAAGCTATCAATAGTTTTATAAATGGCATGCTGAATGACAATGGTATAGTTTCAGTGCATGTTATGTCAGTCGTTTTGGGGGGGGGGGGGGGAAACTGAAGGAAGCCCAGTAGTTTTTCCTTAACTGATCTTGTTTTTTTAAACTGTTAATCCTTCAGTTGTAGTACTGGGTACGGCGGCTTGCCAGGCTAAACTTGGTACATGTACCGACGAAATGGTTACTACATGGTCAGGCTATAGGTGTAGTCAGTTTGACAATATGATAATTATATAACCTGACCTATACCGCGCCTTCAGTGTTGCGACACGGCGGTCGGTGCGCGGAGTCAGTTTCACATATGAAACTGACTGATCTATAGTCCTTTCGATGAAACGAGTCACGTGACTGAAGTCTTTGCGTTCATAACCGACGAACTCGGTCACTGAGTCAGTCACAACAGTACATTAATTAGTGTAATCAGTAAATACTACCCCCCCCCTCCCCTTCCAAAAAAAATTGATAGTCTTCCCTTCCGGCAAAAAATTGAAATTTCGCGAGTGCCGCGTCTGGTCTGTACTCGGACAGTTGTTACTCTGACTGATAAAAACTTGAAATCCGCGACGCTGTCAGGCTACTGGACAAGCTCACGTTAGTCCGTGGAAGCAACTTCACACTATCAGTGATGTGCATGTACTGACAAAGGTGTAACTGAACGGTGTGCAAATATGGGTGTTTCTGTATCAGCACGGTATTACATGTACATCAGTTTCTGGCCAAGGTCGTCCAGAAATAAGTGTGGTGAAATATTTATTCAAGGCCAAGTCCGTCAGGGACTGGCTCTGAGGGTGTGCCGCCAGCCCAGGGCTGGCTAGGCCTCTAAGGGAAAGAACCGAGGTCGAGCCAAAACATTTGTGATAAAGTTGTTACTTCCCCTTTCTCATTACTGCTGAAATTAAATTTGTATGGGCGCGACAATGCAAACGCCAGTGAATGTTCAACGATGAAAAGCGGTCTGCTCCACTGCATGGCTCATGTGTTCACACGGTTACAAACTCTGGTCCATGAAATTGTAAAAACTGCCACGTCTAAGTTAATATAGCCTTACTCATACCACCATGAAAAGTACACGAGGTACAGGCAAAGCCCGATAAGGTGAGCACATGCCTATTTACCCCCCGCCACTGAAAAAAAACAAAAACAAAAACGTTCCGGTTACAACTGAAAAAAAAAAATTGATGTTGATAGGTGGACATCCTCCCCTTTTTTTAAAAAATGTATTACACTTAACCCGTTGCATAGGCACTTTCCACGTGAATCGAGAACCATTCAAACTCAAAATCCAGCACAGAAAAAAAAGGGGTTGGCATGCAATTTGCTGACTTTTGTTTTTGGGTTTTTTTTTGTTGCAATTAGACATATCAATATGGTTCCGACATGCACTTTTAATGCGACTAACCTACTACGGTATCGTCTACACAAGCAATATGGTAACGGAAACACATTCAAGACACAAAAACAGTTGCACAAGACAGATTCAACACATACAACCTCACTTTAGTCTGACAGTTGTTCGCTGTCACTTTTATTTTTGATTCCCACAAAAAAAACAAAAAACTAAAGGCATACATACATAACAAACAATGCAAGAAAAGATTTTTTTTTCATTAGAGACAAACTGTGAAACACATAAAAGCAAACAAACATTACATCTGCATTAACGTTAACCTAGTGAAATTACAACTGGTATATATTAGCACATGATGATTCCTCATAAATGAATGAGTGAAACTGTAAGCGTACAAAACATGCAGGGGAACAAAAAAAGATGAAAATGAATAGTCGCACAGCTCTTCACATTTTGTTCTTGAAGTATATAAATGTCTTATGAAGCAAATTATTCTTTAAACTGAACAATAAGTGTTGTGTGTTTGTACACAATACATGGACATCAAACCTCTTAGAAAAAAAAGGCATTTCAAAACAATGTTTCCACAGGGTGAACCAAAGTTGTGAAAAAAAAATGAATGAATGGCCTCCTGTCCTACCGGGCTGATAAAACAAAATGAACAGACACCTAGCATCCGATGCTATGCTGTGGGGGGTAAATGAAACATGCAGTAAAAATGTTAAACAATACGTTGCAAGCTGTAAGGTGACATGAACCTTTCCAAAAATAAAGAGTAACACGAAAATCCACTGATGAGATTCTCAGGCACGGATTTGCGCACAGACTTCTTTCTGCCGAGCAAAACAAGTGGTCCTCTGAACAAACTGAAAGTCTGCCTTCACTTAAAAAAACAAAGAGGCAAAGCAGCACACATGCAGACTACAGCTCTTGTTTCACGCGTAACTGAACATACTGGTACACGTACTATGCATTTACATTTCCACATTTCACAAAGCAGTTCTGATCCAACAGTGGTATCCAAGAACAAAATGAATTCTACCAAACGAAAACCATCCAAACAGTGAGACAGAAACACAACGATGACAACAAAAACTATGACTGTTTTAAATTCATTTACCAACAAAGCTTGCTTAGCACTGTGATCAGTGTTCATTTTACCATGTCACTTATAAAAACTGGAAACTAGAGGTCAAATGAAACTTGAGTGAAAAAGAAACACGCTGTCCCAAAAAAACAACTCTCTTTTGCTGTAATACTGTTAGAATAAAAGTAATTAGGATGTGTGAACATTTCATCATGAAGAGTAGTATCCATGCGATATCTGTACTAAACCTTATACTGTACATACAGTTTAGCCGTCTTGTAAGGAACTGAGAAAAGCTACATCAATCTTTCAGTATTTGTCTCACACACTTACCATGCCAGAAGAATGTCACCTTCCTGTGTGAAAGTGGGCATGTTAAACTGATGATGATGTATGACGTACCGGGTTTAGCACAGACAAAGGCATTACTTTACTTCTGGAAAATGCACACAACCAAGTCTGTCCTCAGCATTTTCATTCAGTCACTACAAGAGGCTCAAGTTTGCTAACATTCTACAGAAAAACTGTAAAGAGCTGAAAAACATTCTACAAGACAACAGCTGTATGCAAGTACTGGATGTCAAATTTCAAAGCTCTGCCAGGAAACTGTGGTGTGAAGACGTTTACACCGGTGCACACCATCAATGCCCTGACAGTTGTTCAGCTCCTGAAACCAACCAACACAAATCAATAGCAAACTAGACTTCAGCTCTTTCATACATTGTAGTTTGTACTTACGGATGTGTCCAGTGCCCAGGGACTTTTTCCAGTGATAGTTTTGAACACTTAAAAGGCAGGACCTGAGGAGACTCTTCTGACAAGCAAACAAGCTGAGATTTATAGTAGTAAGTACCACAAAATTTGTTCATAATAAATGCCTGAAAAAAGGAAATATTTTTTATGCAGTCACTGTGTTCCCTAGACTGGCTTCACTGCACTGGACTATGAACGCAAATGTTACTGACATTTGCAGGGCAGAAATGCTCTCTCAGTCTCACGAAAGACTCTCACCTGCTCCGACTGCGATTACGCTGGCGGGGAGGCGGAGGGGAGACCGATCGACTCTGACTGCGCGACTTTGACCTGGAACAAGATGATATCGTCAGCTATACTGCGTAACACACACTCATTTTACTGGGTGGGTGCCACACTGTATTTTGAGTTAAATTTCTGATATGGCTGCCTTCACTCGCTTTCAATCAGTAAATGTCAACAGATGGACAAAAGCGTGTCCCACCACCTTCAATTTCACGTCATATTGCTGGCCAGATTTGTGGGTAGATTTGAAAATCTGTTTTGCAATACCAGTGAAGAACAATAAAAAAATTGATGAGTAGCAGAACGCCTTTCAGTTGGTATCTACTCCAAGTATACACTGAAGCATTCCAAAAGTACACCTCTGAGCATTTAATTACTTACCTCCTGGTCTCAGCGCAAAAGAATCCCATAGCCAAGTGTCAGAAAAAGGCTTATCAGAAAAGCTAAAAGTTACATCAAATGCTATACATGTACCTACAACTGCACCCATGGGCACCCACCCAAACATGAAAATATATATGTTTATATCATTATATCGATTCACAGGCTCAATTGAATTCAAACTTGAAATTTATTTACTCTTAGGGTGTAAAAGGAACATAACACCAGAAAAGCAGGTGATCAATATAAATTAAACATTTAATTACAACAGTAAAAAATAAAATTAATGCAAAACTATCATCAGATAGAACTACAACCATCTTCCAAAACTTTACCACGACTGGGTCAAATTTCACCATACCCCGGCAAAAACGAATGCGACAGTCGAAACGTCGACACTTTTGCAGCCAGTGAGGAGTGAATCACATTGGCTGAAAAGTTACTTGACGAAGCCCATTTTGGACGACGCAAGAGATGAGGGGGTCAGACGACCGAGAAGTGCAAATTGGGAAACTTGCTGGTCGAGATCGCAGAAGGGCCACAGTGCATAGATGAGGGCATGGAAATGGCGTAATGAGAGCATTGCAATATGGAGCTGACGGGGAGCGGAGACTGAAGCCTACGGCGAAACGAAGTTATCAGGAAGCCCAAGGGAGCAGGATAGAAGCGTGCCTGGAATTTTTGTTTCAGCGTAATGTTCAGTTAAAATAAGGTCAAGAATAATGTATATCATCCCATCCTGAAGAGCACATTGTCAACTCCATTCTACCTGCTACAAAAGCATAGGTAAGTCTTCAGTTTCTTCTTTAAAATAAAAAAAAACAGGCTAACAAAGCAGCTTGCTGTATTGCACAACTCGCCTGTCTGCTACAGTACAGGGCAAGAAAATGAGCTTACTAGGCATTACTCAGACACTGTCTATGTATCCTTGAAACACTTAGACTTAATGTAACGTTATACATCTCCATTTATCAATTTCATGCCCTCTCCACACTGCCTGCAGGCATAACAAATGAACATATATGCACATGTATAGGGAAACACATGATTACAATTAGAAAATTCACAACAACTGCGCATGCTTATAATATGCAGGCTGTTCACGCTACACCCTACTGTTACCTTGATCTGCGAGGTGGGCGGTAGTCATTGTATGAGGGTCTGCCTCGAGGAGGAGGGCCCCTATCTCTATTACCGCCACCACCACCACCACCACCAAACCGAGGTTTGCCTGAGGACATCTCCACACGAGCTCGGCGACCATTTATGCGCCTGTAAAAAATAATGCATACAAATTAAAATTTAAGTCCATTCACGATTCAAATACCTTTCTTACCTAAGGCTGCACATTACTCTTGTTTTGCATGAAAGTTAGTGCCCAGAATCAGGCTGGATCTCACCTCCAGAAAACGGACTGATCCAGGGCTGCCACTTTCTGAGAGACAAAAAGCCTGAAAATTAACCCTCAAAATCTGAATGGAAGGAAAGCCAGACGCGGCAGCGTGCTAACGTCCCCGGAGAATATGGGGCGCAAAATGCACCTTACCCGGGAACGCCGACGGTCCAGCGATAGACACTCTCGCGATTTTTTGGCCGGAAAAGCAGGAAAACACTTTAAAAAGCAGGAAAGCTCTTCACAGCCAGTTCAAAAATCAGGAGAGCTCTTCACAGCCGGTTCAAAAAGCCGGAAATCCGGCCACAGGAGGAAGAGTGGCAGCCCTGCTGATCTCTCCAGCAACACTAGTCTGAAACCTTAAACTCTAATTCTATGACTGAACTTCTCCATAGGAAACAAACCCGGTAAACTGAAAGGAAAATAGCCACACCATAAGTGCCAGCTTTTTTTTTTTGAAAAAAGTTTAATTTTAAAAAAGTGAATACCCTTTTAAATGAAGCTAAAACAGTATCAGAAATACAGCAGACATTATATGACAGCAGCAATTCATTTAAGACTTAGCGTGATATACTCACACTCCACGCAGTGCTTTCACAGCATCTTCTGCATCACGGGCATCTTCAAACTCAACAAAGGCAAAACCAGGTGGTTTCCTTGCTATCCACACACTGCGCAAGGGGCCATATTTGGAAAATTTCTCTTCTAGTTCTTCTTTTGTGGTTCCATAGCCAAGGTCCCCAACATACACCTTTGAACGTGAGTCACGTGCCATGCTTGATTTTTATGTTCAGTCTAGCTATAAAAAAAAAGATAAAAAGAAGCAAAACAATCAATTATCAAGTTTAATCACAATTCCATTGTTAGCAGTTCAACAACAAAAGTCAAATATATGAATAACTATTCAACGCTGTCCAGCTGGGGGGGGGGGGGGGGGGACTTTTCCATCATATACAGTATTATGTGCACTGCCCTCTGGTGGAAATTTATGTCTACGTGCGGAAAGGTTGGGAGAGAAAGGTTTCTCTCTGCCGGTGGAATTTGTCGAGGCCGGTTTGCAAGTAACATCACGTTCCAAATAGTTCCATTTACCTTCCCACTAGCGCAAGATAAAAGTCTAAAGTGTACTCGTTTCACTAAAATTAACGCTCTGGTTCAATGGAACTCATTAGGCGGTTATTTTTCTGTAGACCGGAGTCTAATTTTACTCGTGTTGCAGCAGTACATCGGAAGCCATTTTGAGTCTGACGCCTTTCATAAAATTTAATTTCAAGAAGAAATACTAAATACGCAAGACTGCTAGGCGTTTCTCTGCCAGTGTAAAAACTTAAACACTCATTTATCCACTGCTCTGTAAGAGAATATAAGTATGCTAGCAGATTTACATTACTTGCACAGTAATGCGCGTCTACAGTTGCGGCACCAACCTGCACGTAATAAACGCTCGATCCGGGTTAGCGGTGTTATACTTCCTTTGCTACCACGAACAAAATGTAGCCTTCGTCCACGGTGGCGCAGTGGCAAATTGCAGTGAAACCAGCCGCCAACAGCGACTGTTTGCTGGATTTTTACACGTGGTTTAGATCAGCTTATTCATATTGCCGGTCTGTCCGCAAAAACTCGAAGCAGGCCGTTTGTTGAGTGATTGAGTGGCCGCTTGGTACATGTAGTTCCTGAACTGATGTTCCAATAAAATTCAGTCAGGTCAGTTGTCTGATTTTTAGTTTTGTCACTACTGTGATCTCTTAGCCTTACCTGCTGAAAATGGAGCAACCACCGTTGACTTGATCAATTTCACAGTGATGTATGACTTGCATGTATCCCACTGGACATGAATAAAGCAGTTATTTAGAGTCCCGGCTGGGGCCGAATATTTGTGCTGGCATTTTTCTATTGACCATGATTGTCCCATCTTTGTTATCACCCTTACATGGTGGAAAAGGACATTAAACTCCCAAACACCCATCCACCCTAGGGCCTGGTATTGCATTTGCAGCTTACATGTTTTCGTGTCAGTTTAATTTACTCAAGAGTTGTGATATGCAAGTTATTTTTAGACTGGAGATAACAGTGTGCAGCCTCTTATTTTGCATAGAACTTTCAATAGCCGATGTACACTGACAACTGACCCATGTGATACGCAGAACTACATGTGTACCTCTCAGTTTATGTGTGCATCTCTTGTGTCTGTGTCGCCAATGCATGCTTTTCAACCTGGAAACTCCACCTGAAGTAACTCTGTCGGAAGTAAACACCGCTGGATATAAGTGATAAAACATGCAGGCATACTGTCATCCAAAAAAATCAGCCCATAGCACTAGCCATCACCAATGTACCAAACAACAACGGAGAGAAAAGACAACCATGGAGACCAGTTGACATCCGAAGTACACTTTATAGACAGATTTCTAGTCTCTGAAGAAGAGGAGGAAATACAACACAACAATGAAAGAACACTTCATGCACACTTCCACTTACAGACACATTCTCTCAGGCTTTTCCACCAAAACAGTATCACAATACACTACTGCAATGAACATGTCCAATCTCTTTTGAAAAAAAAAAAAAAAATGGGGGAAGAAAATGAATTTTCAATGATCTCTAAAGCATTTGTCCGGTTGCGGTGCGGTTGCGGTCCGTCAGCGGCACGGCATGTGCGTTTTCGCATCCGGAAAATGCAATGTTTGAATCCATATAATATATACAGTACGACAATGGAACTTCTCCGCCCTTTTGTTTTGAGACAGCATAGCAAAATGGCACCTGTCCATTCCCAACTCGCGAGGTTGATCAAAGAAGAAAGGCTGGTACTTTTGATCTTGCTGTTAGCAAGAAAAGAAAGAAATGTTGGCTACCAGCTGAGCATCTTTATGTTCTGCCATGGTAGCGTCATAGAGTACAGGATTCTCCCGTACAAGATTTATCAACTTGTCTGTCGTGGTCTTGTTCAACGCCATTTTGGTTGGAACTACCACCAAAAGTCCCAGCATTCCACTGGATCTAGTGCCAGTTCATACAAACAAAACATTCTGGCGCGAAAAAAAGTGCCACGCTCCCCTGTTTTTGCAGCACGTCAGCCATGCGGCACGCGGAAAAATCGCTCCAGTGTCCGAATTTTTATTTGCCGCAACGGTACCGCAAACTCGCCGGATCTGTCCCGCTGCCGCAGCGTACTAATGGATTCATGTCAAGAGATTTACGTTGGAGCGATTCTTCCCGCACCACAACCGGACATATGGATTTTCAGCTTTACACAGCATCTTCCTAATTTTTCCTTTTAGGAAAACAGAGAGTAGTGGGAGTCTAATATGCACCAAACAACAAGTATTTGCTACAGGCACAATTTGATCTTCAGTTTTGATTCACATAAAAAATTGAAAAGTTTTGAAACTAATCCACATCTACTGCTGAGTTTTACACACTAATTATTGTGGGAATGCAGGACAAGTTCTACTATCATTCTTACAAACACTAGGGAACAGAGACAACACACTGCCTGCAATATTGAAGTGCACACACCTAAAACCGAAATGCTGAACAAACACATTTTTACATAGATCTACAAAATCAGTACATGTATAAAAATGTCAGAAATGTCTGAAGTAAAACCAAACCAGTCTCCACAATTTCTGAGCACTTACTTATGAAACTGAGAGTACAGTTTAAGCACACAAACCCTTATACCCACCCAGATCTTAACAACTACATGTACTGATGTACCACAGGCGTCCATCATTTTTCTGTGTTTGTGTCCTACAAAATGAAACAACATGCTCAGAGCAGCAAGTTTTCAGGTCAACCACTAAAAAATTTGAACCCTTTAAAAAAAAATATAATAATAAAGATGCACACATCCACATCCAAATGCCCTACCAGTATTATTTACATTGAATGTCCTGGTCAGATTGCCTGCTTCAAAACTTACAAAGCACAATTTAGTAAGGAGCAAAATAATGGAGAAATGGATGCAGTCAGTGACCTCAAAATATAGCAAGCATGGGGAAAGTTGGGGAAGGGGAGTAATTTGGCTAAACCTTTCCACAGCCGTAGCTGTATAGACACGTAGTTCCAACTAGCACTGGCAGTGAAACGGTTTGCAAAAACTGCGCATCTACTGACTTTGTACATGTTATATAGCGTGAAATTCATGCCAAAAATCTTACACACACATCATTAAAATCCAAAGTGATAAAAATCCCAGGGTACATCGCTGTACAAATGCACATTCCATTCCATGAGACTGAGGAGATACTTAAAATCAAAAGTGAACATCTGTTTCATCAGGTGGCAACTGTACTACAACAAATGCAAAAACATTCATGCTGTAATTCTGTTATGAGCTAGCGGACAAAGACACAAACAACTGTCACATTTTGATAGAAATCCTGCTGCAACTCAAGTCAAGATCCAGACTTGTGTAAACTGTTCTGAGCGTCTCAAAGCTCTGCAAAGTCAGATGACATAACAAGTCCAAGTCTGTAAACATGCCCCTGAACATCTCATCTTGAACCAGCTCAGCTCCTGAAACAATCATCAGGAAATCAAACAATTGCTTCAAATTCAAAGTATGGCCATGATTCTCATAACCCACTCACCACTGGGCGATTTTTAGACTGCGATCCTTAAGTACAGGAATTTTTAAAAAAAACAAAAAACATCACAACACACTTAATAAAACTGAAATTTCTGACAATGTCATTAACATATAATTACCAAGATCCTGTGCACAATTCCAAGCATGTAGCCCTCTGAAGTGCCAGTGCAGACAGGTAAAATACCACCCTTCTATTAGCCAAATAGAACATGCCAAGTCCACTCAATGTGCCGACAAAAACAAAAAAAATTAAGGGGAACAACTGTGATCGTAGTGATCGATACGCAAGTGTTTTGCTTGCCGCCACAGGGACCATGGTTATTAGTAGGGAGTAAGATCAGGGATGACAACAACTTTTAAAAAAGCAGAGCCGAGAGGAGATTTTCCCGGGGGGCCCTGGGGCAACGCCCCGGCAGGGGGTCAGGGGGCAGCGCCCCCTAAAGCTGAAGGTTTTTCAGAGATAAAATGGTGTAAAAAAATGTTTAAAAATACTGTAAACCCCTTTGCAAAGAATAATCTGAATAACTGCCTTAGAGTTACAACTTTAAGCCAACACAGCCATATAATTCATGAGTATTCAGTTCTGAATGCAGTATCGTAAATTAACAAGAACAAAATTTGTCCAAAACATGGGATTTCAGAACTAAATGTCATACATGTATATTAGATAATAAAATTAATCTCACATACAACACCAGCACATTGTTTGTGTGCCGGGCGTTTCATGTGGTCGGCGATGTTTATGAAACCACGACTTGCGTAGTTGATTTTCTTGCCGCATGGTACACATAACGCCTGCTCTTCGTTGAGTTTACGAACGGCATCACCAACTCTACTCTCGCACACCACTTCATCTAACCACTTGTCTTTCCAACGATTTGGATACTTTTTCTTTTTTTTTTCACGGGTTCCTCTGCCGTGATCACTCTTAAATGAGTCAACTCACACTGCCGCGAAAGGTGGCCAACTTAAGCTTACCACGCAGTGCTTGTCCGCCGAGTACAAACCATCCCATTTGGGAATAAGCTGCCTTTTGATCAGCGGAGGAAAATCGCTCAGTGACGGAGTTCCATGGCTTTGATTTTTTATTTTATTTTCGGTTTTTTTTTTGGCGGAGATTTTTTTTAGAAAAGCGTAAAAAAAATTTTAAGACAGCGGAACGGCGAGACTGTTGTCATCCCTGAAGATAAAATGCTGCGAGAACTTGTAGAAATCTGATTAGAAACAAGCAATTATGATAATGATTAACCATCCAAAATGATCAAACTGCTGTAATAATACTAATATGTAAACAATTGTTCTTGGCAGTTCCAATGGTGTTTTACCTGAGCCTACGCTGCCTGTCAAAAAAGCAAAAACAAGAACAACTAAACAATTTGAGCGCGTAAGGCTTTATGAAACTTGTACACAAACCATAAGGTGCCAACGCAAAATACGGTGAGTTACCTGCTCCTGCTTCGCCTGCGGCGCATCGGGGAGCCAGAATCACTGCGGCGACGTTGTCTACGAGGGGAAGGGGACCTGAAAACAAAACAATATTGTCAAACCTCTGTACACCAAAACCCACTGTGGAACAGTATCCCTAACTAGCCCTTTATGCACACACCATCAGCAAGCAGCCAGAAGAATGAGCAGGAAAAGATGTCGGAACATGTCATTAACCAAAAAACCCAGAATGACGCACATAAGCCTTTGTCTTGGAAACGAGGAACGCTCAAAGGAACAGACACATCAACAAGCCATCTTGAATACTGTCATTGTGTCAACTGGAAAAAATACCAACCACCAGACTGACCGACCATTGCCAGTACCAATGTCATTTACGGCAGTGCCAGCTTTAGTCTATGCCCTTACCGAATTGCCTCAGCTTAGCTATACTTCACTGAATTACACTGAATCTTTGAAATCTTAACCTTATGGTACCATTTAGTCTGTGACCATGACCCATGATGAAAATATCCTATGTGGACAAATAAATTACTGACTGACTGAAATAATGTTTTACTAAGTTTTAGTGACAAGTGGTATCTGCAGCAACAGTCAAACTGCACTCAGACAATAGCTGGACACACCACAAGTGACAACCATTTCAAAGTAAATGTATCAACATTTACCGATACTGAATTAGTAAAAAGTAGTATTATCTGTATCCCCTCCTTTTATTTTAAATATTTGTAAGTTTCGCCTGGTGTAAAAAAATAAAAAAATAAAAAAAAAAGCCGGCAGAAAATTCATAACCCCTCCCCAAACACCTAATGGATGACAATTAACTCAATACGGCTTCTCTACGAACTTCACTTGGTTCATCTGATGCACCTGACAGAGAAAAGGTGTCAGCTGATTAAATTTATATACCATGGAGTGGAATGATCAGATTGATTAAAAAAAAAAAAAATCAGTCTATGCATTAGATTGCAGCATGAGGATGTTTTGTGCAATAAACAAAAGATAAGAAATGTATACAAGAGAAGGACAGGAACAGGATGACACTCTTAGTTTTAGGTACAACACACACACACACACACAAAAATAAATTATAAACAAACAAACAAACAAACACAAAATCTTATACGAGAAGAAATCTGGAAAACAGCAGTCAGCAGACCTAGTATACACTGGAGAGTTAGATGGAGAATATGGCACTACTGGAATGGTTAGGATGAATGCAAAATTACAATGTCTGAAACAAGTGTACATGGCTTCCACTGTAGAAAAGCCCTGTAAATGGTTTGCATCTAGGACAAGCTATCTGCTTTGTAGAGAAAAACAGAAAACCCAAACAGGACCTGTTTTCACAGGCTTCATGTGCGCAATAATTATGATACCTACATGGTTCACGTGGCGTTTACTTCCATATCAACTGGACAGAAAATTAGTTTGTTTGGGGCAGAGAGGGTAGCAAAATAAAGTAATGAAAGAACAAGTAACACAATCAGCCAAGAGGGAAACCTCTGATAATTTGCTGCGACGGTGTAGAGGTTGAGTAGATGGGTGGATGGGGGAGTGGAGGCCAGGCCTGAAGAGAGGACGGTGGTGGTGTGCGGAGTGCTGACTGTAAACGTAGAGTGGGAAGAGGGAGGTGGAGGACGAGAAGAGGCGATGTAGTAGAATGAGACGCGACGCGACGTGGCGAGCCGACGGCTGAAGAGATGGGTTAGACGGTAGCGATGCCCTACAAAGAGGGTTTCAGGGGATGCAGGGCCTGACAAGTAGCACCAGGGCTAGCTGCCACATACGATTTGCCGATCAGCCCCTGAGAACGCTGAGATGAGCGACATGGCAAACCCTCTTTTGAGGGATCAGGCCTGGAAATCTGCAGTGCCTTAACAACCGCTATCTGAAGTGCGGAGCCTGGGAAGGATGCTGACCCCTGGAGGTCAATGAGGCGACGGATGCAAGCACAGCCCGCTGACGGAGCCTAATGTTGCCGATCCTATACCCAGCTGAAGTTCAACTACAGAGCAGACCAAGGCCTTTATCTGGGAGAAACCTAAGGCGGTGAGTTGAGGCCGAAGGGACGAGAAGTAGACAATGCCTGGAAGTTGTGGAGTGAATTTGTAATCACAATTTTCAATTACTAGATTCCTCTAATATTATCCTCTACCGTCTATAAATGGAATACCTTGCTGAAGTGCAATTTTATTTACAATACATATGATTTTAATGCGAACAACAACTTCACCTTTGAAGCTAAAACAAAGTCAGAAATATCTTACTTTATTCAATATTAAATAAGCAACTCATACAGAAAAATTTCCTGTTAACCCCTTTCAAGAAAAAGACCATCAGCCAAACTCTTTAAACAATTATCACCAGCGCAATTTGCCTAATCTAATGTAAATCACTACCACCTTTCAATTACAAAAATACATAGTCTCTCTGTCCCACACTGCAATCACTAGATGTACCACAATTCCTGAGGAAAAGGGATTAGCAGGACTACACTCTTAGTGTTACCTTGATCGTCGAGGCATTCTGTAGTCACCGTAGTCTGGACTTCCTCGACGCTGTCCCCCAAAGCTGCCACCTCTGCGGGGTGGACTCCGTCTACTGTCAGAGCGTCGCTTGCCCGATGACAACTCCACGCGTACACGACCACCATTGATTCGTCTAAAATGGAAAGTAAAGTACATGTAATGACATGAAAAATTAGACTGATAAGTCATGTTTCCCAATTCAAAGTTATAATACATGTATGCAAAACATTGGCAACACGATGTCACTCAGCTATGTGAGTACTCTATCTCAAGCAGGTCATCAGCAGAAATCTAACAAAAGGCATAAATTAATATTACTATTCAGCAGCTTTGTCGCTTCCAATCTAAACTTCAATTAGTTCAAAATGTCGCTGACATAATAATTAATATACATGACACAAAAAGGCACAACCTACGTTCCATCTAAAGCTCTAACAGCATCACTGGCATCTCTGCTGTCTTCGAATTCCACAAATGCAAATCCTGGAGGCTTACGAGCCACCCATACACTGCGAAGTGGGCCATATTTTGAGAACTTTTCCTCCAGCTCTTCCTTTGTGGCACCATACCCAAGGTCTCCAACATAGACCTTGCACTTCAAGTCACGAGCCATCTTTCCTGCAAAATACAATATTAGGAGTCACAAAATCACTCAATACGTATGCACATCACAAGAATTCACGAGAAACCTCATGTACAAATTTAAAACCTTAAAACTTAACCAAACTGTTAAAACGTTACTGTGCATGTAACAAACGAGGAATGGGATGGTTCACCTACCACAGCGTGATTACTAAGCCACTCGAAGGTAACATTGAAGGAGAAAAAAGGTAGTGCGTGTTAAAAGTAGCCTTTACATGAAATTCAAGAATCGCACTGCACAACATTCCGATCGACAGCACGATGAAACCTTTGCGCATGAAATCGTGCACACGCCTTCTAGTTCTACATCCTAAAGCACAATGGCGGCGTCGAATGGATTGGCACGACCGGACTGATTGAGGCACGATCTCCTGGTCAAGTGATCACATAAGAAACGCTTGATGCATGTGGCTGACGGATATATTACACGACTTATGAACTGAGAAGTGGTTATGTTTCAAATACACGTAGATTTACCTCAGTGCAGAAGCGTTGCTCGGACGTCGTCCTCAATAGATAAAGGCGGAGTAACGCGTAACGTCTGACTACATAAAATTTTGGAATGAAAGCACATGCAAAACGATCGAAACTCAAAAGCAGAATTTTTGTTTAATAAAAATCTTCAATATTTGCCCTATAAATATTGCTTTATTTTGTTGAATGTATTTTTTGTATATTATGTTACAATTTTTAAGTCGAAATGTTTTTAAAAAATCTGACTTTGTGGCGTTTGTACGACAGATACTTGTCGTGACTGGGAAATACCGGTGATGGGGAAATTTGCCTGCCCCTATGCATTCCTCTGCACTGGTTGACTGTACCGATCCGGGCATGAGAGAGAGTGTGTGTGTGTTTAAATATAGTCGTCTACATGGTCTAGCTTCACGTAACAGCGCCAAGACATATGTCAGTTGAAGAGATCGTTATCTAGAACTAACCCAGCTTCCTCCACACTGTTCCCTAAATATCACCTTTTTTTTTTCTTTTTTTTTTAATTTAGTGGACTTTTGCAGTCATGTGGTATACTGAACTCCAAAAGAAACGTGATTATCGAATAATTGAAAAATTGTTGTTGACAAAGTTACAAATGTAACATCCAAATTTTTAGAATGTTCCGTCGCCACTCAAACACAACTCGCCGGTTTTAGTCTGCTTTACTTTTTTTTTTTCAAATGTAGAAAGCAAATGCCTTTACAATATCAATATTGTGGATCTGTTAGGTTACTTCTGCTCTGGTGATGTCTGGTCTGGATGGAGGCCTGATGCAGTTGTTCATTAGCATTTGCTGGTCTCAAATTACTCGGGTTGAGCTTACTGGTTAGAAATGCTTGACTTGGTCAGTTTAAATCTTGACTGGAAGAAGCCCTGGGTCAACCTGTGTGTGGAAGCAATTCCATGCCCACTGCAGCTGTGCTGTGCTGTGTCTGCGCATCAGGACTCAGTGGTCCCATAGCTGGACACTGGTCAGTTTTGCACCACACGTTAACCGTGCACATTCTGGCCATTTAATGGCTTCTAATGGTGTTTCTTGCAGTCTTGGCAATCTGATTTTGAAGGCAGCCTCTCCACTGGGGGACGATCTGGCGATCTAACCTGTTTCAACAATGTGTTCTCAGAAATTGCGTGCCTCATTCAAAGGAAGAGCAACCAAGTCGTAATAATCACGTGTTGTTGAATCATACTCTCTGATGAACAGCATTTTTTTGATAACCAAAAACTTTGAACACAGTTTTTATGTTTCTTTCGGAGCTCAGTATATTTTGCCATTCTCTTGAAACCAAATACATTTATTCTATTGTACTTTGTGTACCAGCAGTTTTGGGGATTTTAGTATGTCCAACTCTCTAGAACACACAAGCCTTCATACCAAGTGAACACAGACTTTGAAGGACCACAGAGGACAGACTCCAAATGGATGATAAATGCTGGGTTTTTTTTCTCTCTCTCTCTCTCTCTTTTTTTTAAACAAAGCACAAAAACAACACAACCACAGAGATAGAGAAGTCCAAAGAAATACCTCAAGTGCTAAAATATCAATTTATTTCAACACAGATCATGAGTGAACTTGGAATGAAAATGAACATGCACGCATTCAACTACAAACAAACAAAACTCCATGTGGTAATGTAATCAGCGGCATCTGATTATACCTGAAGTGTGGTGTATAAATTTACATGTATCAAAATACAGCACAAAGTCACGCTTACAGAAAGACAAACAAAGGGCACTATCCAGTGGCAAAACACCAGTATCGTGCTGTGGTTTTCAGAATCCTACACCCGGTCAGGACAACAAAACCTGGAGAAAATGGCATAGTCTCTCTTGTAGTCTGCCCTTCTGGTCTACACAAAGAATACATACAGTTCTCTTTAGCAAAGCTCCAATACAACTCTTAATCTACCATGACTGTGCATCAAAGCAGAATCCTCGTGCCTGCACATGACACTGGTTGCATGTTTGGTTACAAATTTCAGCTTATGATGTCTGTGCCCACAAGCTAAAGCACTTTTCACCAACACTTGCACATTATCCTTGAAAGTAATCTGTACACATACACTAACTACAACAAAAAATGATAGTTGGAATACACATCCTGCCTACTATATGTGTACTTAGTTTTTCGCCTTGTTTGTGAGAAAATAACTCCCAAAAAATGCTCCTTATGAACACATACAATCGTAACATGCTGACAAGGCACTACGCTCACCGATGACACACGCAAACTACCTGTAGAAAGTTCACATTTCTTGTGATATTACATCAAGCGCAATCATCAAACATCTCAAATCAGAACATCACATACAGATCATATGCCAGTAATAATGTACACCAGTCATCAACATATTTCCCTGACAGCAGAACCACAATATCACTGTGTAAAGATTTAAGCAGACTCAAATGATTTATGCAAGGGAACTTTGTACACTTTCCAGTGCTTGCCAGTTTAGGATAAAGTTTAACCAAAAGAGGTAGGAGATGATAAACTGCATCACAGATTTTTTTTTTCTCACATATTCAACGTTAACTAGCAATCAATGACAGCATTAAACAAGAGCAAAGTGTGTAAGAACAACCAGAACATCAATGTTCTTCTTTACAAAGCAAAAAGCAAATAACAGCAGGAAGTGGTGAAAAATTGCACCAATGCTTAACCAGTTTGCTGTATATAACAAGTGTAATAAGGTGTGCTACGGAGGCATGGTATGCTACTGACACTACAGACATTGGACAAAAGCACAACACTTTAGCATATTTCATTCAAAATTCAACATACCACTTGCGCAAATCTACCATCCACACACATCTTATTGCTTGTCGGAACAAAACACTACGGGTGTCAACAACGTAATCTCAGCGCTAAACTTACAGTCTCGTACATTTAGATTTTGTACATACACAGCTGAATTCCATGAAATACATGTGAAAATCAGAAAGGCAAAAGAAGCACTAGTTATTGTGTAACATGAGCAACTCCAAGATCTGTGATATTCTCAGGTGACAGCACTGGCAGGTGTTTTCATTTAGCTCCTGAAAAAAGAAACAAAAAATTATTCAAATGAATGTGTACTATTACTAAGCTGGCCTACAATGTGATGGGTTTCAGTAATCTGTGGAAGTGGTGGTACACATTGTGTAGTCAGGCCTATTGCTCCCAAAGAAAAGATGCCAACTCCAGCTTAATATGAATGCCAGTGGTAGCACAGTTCCATATATTGTGAACCATGAACACACCATGAGCACAAAATTGCATGACGGTGTGCACCCATGTTTCTTTGCATGCTTGTTTTTTGTGTGTGCCTGTGTGTGTGTGTGCCTGTGTGTGCAGTGAAAAGAGGAGGAGAGTAGCAAATTTTGTTTTCTGATTCTTACAATATTCCTAGCCTCAGCAAATCACAACACTAATTACAGAATCATATGCTCAAGACAGTAGAGCCAAACAAAGCAATGGTCTGAAAGTCAGGAGTGCCATTTTGCTATCACTCAAAATTTGCTCGAAGAGCTGGAGAAAATTTAAAACACGCGTAACGTTGTGACTACCTGCTGCGACTTCGACTTAAACTCCGGTAGCGCTCTCGGCTACGATAGCTTCGACCCTTGCGGGCAGGTGACTGAGACCTGCTGCGTGAACGTGGTCTTCGTGGAGATGGAGATCTGCAACCACATAAAAAAACTTTTGAGTCTTCAAAGGGCGTTTTCAGTTTTCACTGCACAAGCATTTGTACAAAAAAGACTTACAAACAAAAGCAGCAGAAGATATATAGCTAGAGGAACACAGTGAATGGTTCGCCCAAGGCTGTAGTCAGGAGATTGATACTGATGCTCTCAGAACAACCAACTCTACGGATGTTTTGTCAAACTGCCTTCTACTTAGGCCTACGAGTACGACATAGTATTGGGAGCTCTGCTTGAAGCTAACTTGTCTGTATTCAATAACCAAGCATGTTTATCCGCGCTGACATCAGCTGGTAGAGAAGATCTTGCTGTAGCCCCAGATGAAAGGGAGGGTGGATGGGCAGGGCTGATGCAAGATGTGTTGGTGCGGGCGCTGAAATGGTGCTATGGGAGTTGTAACTTGACAAAAGCTGACAGTAGCTTAGGCAGAGATGAAATCAGATGCCCTGAGGAAGGCTGAACGTTGACTGAGATAGATGAACTTGAGCCTGGAATTTGGGCAATTAGTACACCTTGAGTCAAAAAGAAATTGAAACACACTCGCACAGACACTCGCAGAAGCATATGGCCACAGAATCTACTACAGCACTACATTAGTAATATTAATAAGTCTGTATCTACTTTCCACTACCACAGCATCAACACTTTTCATAATGACGAAGACCAAAAGAGCATGTATAATTTTTCCAAACGCAGTCTATGGTCAGTCCAAACAGGCTAATGTAAAATTCAGTTTCCTGTAACTGTCTTGAGTCAGTGTGACTAGAGTTTGCTTATACTGTACATCAATCCAATACCAATGAACTGTCTCTATGCGTATGGTTACCCAAGCTGCACGCTTTGTTGAAGTTTGACTCCACTGTGGAGTATATATCATGCGCATAGCCCAGTGAACACAAGTTTACACAATTAGGTTTACAATTACATAAAATTTTACAACAAACCATGTGCATGATCATAGTGATCAATTTCATAATTCACAAATTGTGATGGCTTGAACACGCATTCTGCAAACAGCGTTTATTCAACTCTTCCAGTTTCAATTGATGCTTTTCTTTTTCTCCTACTACAGGCAGTGATTACTGCTCATCCTGTCAGTAGTAATAATGGAGTAAGACAGGAATCACTGGAAGACATAATAATCATCTAAAAACTGTGCACAACACATGGGGAAGAATGAATAATTATATCCATTGTTTTTCTAATATCCAGTTTCCTTGGTTTTATCCCCTCATTCAAGGCTTTCAAGGAGGGGAGGGGGAGACGGTCCGACTGAGAGGGCGGAAATATATTTGGTAGGAGAATAATACCGGTAAACCAAGACGACACAAACCTCTGGTGATATGGCTGAAAGAAAAACTAAGACAGTAAGCATCACAAAGGCTGCTTCATGCAGTACATGTACAAATTACAACTGAAAGGGAGCGGCTGTGTTATTACAGCTGTCTGATGATGGATGATGTCAGATGATGATAACTGTGAAATGATCAGATGATATTCACTGGTCATTGTGTTTCACAAAACTGATCATGTATGATCGCTATGTTACAGCAGACACATTGTAAAATTATACACTGTCATAAAGAGAAATGTTTCTAGCAGGCCGGTTAGATACAACACACATCTGTAAGTCAGCTAAAGGCATAAAGTCGTCAGCATGAAATAACTTGCCCACTGTATCTAACAGTGACAACTGGACATACAAACCATACAAATTTTGGTTGGAAAATTTTCTGAACTTCAGCAATAGGCTGTAAAAGCTTCATTTATTCCAGGACAATTTTGTCATCAAAAAGTTTGTCAGAAACTGTTCGAGTCCTAGCTCACGGTTAATACCTTAAAGACAAGCCTTTCAAAACTTGTATACGCATCGTGATCAAATCCCTAAAAAAAGTTCTATTAACTCATGGTTGAATACTTAACAGGCAAGCCTTTCAAAATGTGTACATACTGTGCAAGCATCAAATCGCTGTTAACTGTACTGTAATAATGAAAATGGTGATGCTAGGACTAGAAGTGAAGGATGGGACAGAAAGGCAGTGTTTTCCACTGGTCAAGAACCTAAACTCAGACAAAATACGTCATAATCACCTTCTGGAAGAACGGTAGTCATCATAGGATGGCCGCCCCCTTGGCGGAGGACCTCTGTCCCTGCGAGAACGGCCGTTTGACATCTCCACTTTCACTCGTCGACCATTTATGCGCCTGTCAGAGCAAAAACAAAAAACAAAAAAAAATTTTAAAGGAGCAGGCAAGAAAGCTTGTCATGACAAGAGTTACTGAATGTCTTCATTATACATTAGTATTATTAAGGACACATTCATGAAAGAGGGACAAGTTTGGGACCAGCTAGTAATGAGGAAAAAAATATGTGGTAGACCAGCTCTCTGGAGGATATCCAAGGCCAAACAAAAGGAAAGATTCCACCATCTTTCATTCTTTGTCTAAAACTATATTAAAGTGCTGAAAAGTGAGCCCGCAGTCCACTATATCAAACTTACGTTCCATCAAGTGCACGTACAGCATCCTCTGCATCTCTCGGATCATCAAACTCAACAAAGGCAAAACCAGCAGGCCGTCTTGCCACCCAGACATTTTTCAAGGTCCCGTATCTGGAAAATTTGTCCTCCAGCTCATTTTTCGGGCATCCATGCCCAAGGTCACCAATGTAGACTTTGCAGTCCAGATTCCATTCTCCTGGCCGTGACATTCTGGAAGAAAAAGTCAAATCAGCTTTCATGAAATACAAGACAATGTCACAAATTTCTGCAGAGGCAGACAACTCAATATGTTATTGTAATTTGTATTGTATTGTTAAAATAGATTTTCTACCTGATTTATAAATGCAGCCCGTGCTGCAAAATACTTCTAAATACCCTTTATTACCCGGGGCGGTCGGTGGTCTAGTGGTTAAGAGACCTGTCACCAATGCGAGAGGTCAGGGGTTCGAGTCCCACTCGGGGCAAAGAATTTTTCCTTCTCGTATGTGGCACCGTTCATTCGGGCCGATCGTCGGGGGTTCTCTCCGGGTACTCCGGCTTCCTCCCCTTCTGCTTTGGAAATGTTCAGCCCACCAAATTTGAAAAATAAATGTAATTCTAAATTCCGAAACTTAAATAGCTGAGCTGACCCTTCGCACCACGTGATTGTAATGTGTTTATGTCCGGTGTGTGAGAGAATGTGTGATTCACGTGAGCGTGCGTGTTGGGTTCAGTTCGCGGCGCTTTGAGCCGATTCATGAAATTGGGTAAAGCGCCTATATAATACTCATTATTATTATTATTATTATTATTTATGAAAGTTAGATACATGTATATGTTTTACCGTAAGTGAGTCTGAACGCACACGTGGTCTTTTGTCTGATACAGAGTGCTGAGGTCGAGTTTAGAGAATGCGATCATAAAGACCGAATTCCTTGTGCAAGCAAGGCCAAGGGAATTTGTCAGTGTACCATCTTGCTTGCATACCCTTCAGAGGGTTGCAAGCAATCTACCACTTACCTGCTAAGTAAGAATATCAAAACTTGTATTCGGATACGGCAAATATACTTTAAACCTTTTCTTTAAACAAAAATGTGTGCACGCCACGGTTCGCGGTGGAAAACGGAAGCAAGATGGTGTGGTGGCCCTCAAGGGTCCTACTAATTACCGAAAACAACCGAAAACGACCGAAAACAACTCTTAATAATACGGGTAGAACGCACTTAAAACATAGAAATAACAACACACAAACATGATTAAAGGTGAAAAAAGAGGCATTAAACTAGTTTAAAGGAAAAAAGTACTTATTCACTCCAAGAGAACAGGACGAAATGAACGTGTCTCCCAAGGGAAGCGAAATGACTCTGGTCCGGACTGGTTATTTTCTGCAATATCACCTTTTTTTCTTTTAGCTTTTTTAAGGCCACTTTTTTCACCTTTAATCATGTTTGTGTGTTGTTTTTTCTATGTTTGAACAGCGTTCTATCCGTATTAAGAGTTGTTTTCGGTAATTAGTAGGACCGGCCCTCAAGGGAAGTAAGTAGACTGACCCTACTGATTCCACTGTGGCTCAGAGGTCGTTTCCCGCGTAGTTCTAGAAACCTATCTATACTAATTAGGGTAGACTGGGGCGGAGGCGGAATGTTTCTCACATAAAGGGGCCCTTTCAAACCAGCACTGATGAAATTCATTTGGGGTGGATGAGGGCTGATTTGCTTAGCTTTGGGCAACGTCAGAGGACGTCCGCCGGTCGCGGCACCGTCAGTCACGGCACAGTACCGACCCAGTGACGCCGTCCGGTCTGCCGGCCTGGCATCGATCGGCCGGACCAGTTCAGCTTACGGGACGCCGGTCTGCGACAGTTAGAGTGTCTAAGTACAGCGTTCAACTGAATTAAGAAAATAATCGCCGACTTTCCTGTGTGCTGGCTTTTCAGTCATCGTTGCCCCGTCTTTGATATCACTGACCCGTATGTGGTGGAAAAGGACGTTAAACCCCCAAACACCCACCCCACCCACCTCCAGCTTCCCTGTTTAAAGAACAAAATCAAAGCTCGATGGTATACCGCACTGTGATAGTTGCCGGACTACCACTACACTGACGGACCCTACTCAGTGAGACCGCCGGACTGACTCGATCCGGGCACAGAGTCAGTAGCGGCCGGGCCTAGTGTCTTTGCCGGTTACTAGTGAGTCGGTGTTACTACGTCTACAGATGCCTATATAGTACTTAAACACTTGTTTCTGTCAAAACACATGGTACAGCTGACCTCATGACTCGTGACAACCGTTTGCCGACTGGCTTGAAACTGATTTGAAACTACCGTGACCGGCGCCGGACTCAGTGACCGTGCCCGGGCGGCCGGGTGGGGCCGGTGGCTCAGATCAGTTGTATCAGTGGCCCGGCTTGAAAACCGTCTCATGACTTTAAAGTAATTCTTCAGTCTTGCAAGAACGCATGAAATGGTTGTGCTACGTACTGTACGGTTGGGGGGGGGGGGGGGGGGAAACAAACTTGATGCCTTGACACCGTGCCGGATGTCATTTCAACTTGAAGTTGTTACTGGCGCAGCTGGCCGGCCGGTGACTGACGGAAATTCAGTGTTGATTTTTTTAAAAATTCAATTCAAACTGATTCAATTCAATTCAGTTCAAAATACTTTATTATCTGAAAAGAGACTCTAAAAACAGAACTGAAAATCTTCTTTGGGTTCACGTGATGCTCTGTCACGGACGGATAAGACTGATAAAATACAGTCATTAAAGATCTTGATATAAAACATAAAAATAAAATAGGGTTAAACGTTAAGGTCAAACAAACTTCAGAAACAATTTAAAACAAGTAATCATACATACTGTCAAACTCTAAAACTGTTTAACAACAAAAACAGATCTCTCGATCTCTCTTCCTCCCCCCTCCCCCCCCATCCTCGCAAATGCACAAGGTTACTAACGTAAACCGTTTAACTTGACACGGCGATGACAGATGGGACAAACGACTTCTTCAGTGTCAGTACTTGTTTTTACGTGCCAGTGGGACTTTAACTGAACGTCCGAGTCTGCCGGAAGGAAGCCGAAAGGCTGGATTAAGGGGGTGGTCACAGCCGTTGTTTATCTGATTTGCTTTTCTAACAAGGGCAAATTCATACAAAGATGACAGCTGTTTTTGATTTTGGCCTATCACTGAGAGGGGGTTTCCTAGCGAAAACGTCCGCGTGCGTCCGCGATCGCTGCGCGTAGTTATCCGGTTTCCGTGACCGCTCGCGAAGAGCGTAAGCGAACGTAAGCGAGCGGCCCGGGAAGGTAGTTCGCCGCGAGCAAAAGGTCACGTGGTCAGTTTTTATGTAAACAAAGATGGCGGCGCCCACCGAAGGCCTCGTTGAAGTGGAACTAAGAAATGGCTTAAAATGAATTTGCGGGTGGATGGAGACCTTCTGTCCCAACTTGTAATTGTGCAGAATAGTATATGAAAATAATTTGAGCTAATTGCACCGGGCCGTGGTCGCCAGTCATTCAGGGATATGTTGTGCGTGTTTGTGGGGAAGGAGTGGTCAAAGTGAGTACGTAGGGGTGCCTTACGTCTCCGTTTTGCATCGAGCAGAACATGCATACTAGCGGTATAGTCATGCTCCAAGCCAGTAATTATTGCTCCTCCTCAAAAACGTCGTCTTCTGCGCTCAAAAGATGACTAATAGCTGCGAGCACTAGAGTTTTCTTCTTCCTTTTCAGCCTTTCCAACAACCGTGTTTCGTGATTCAGCCGCCATTTTGAAAGCGCCTTTTTCTAATTGGCCGTTTCCCAACGAGGAAAAGCGTCCTCCGCAAGCGCCCGCGAGCGCATTTGCGTAAGCAACGCGGCCTGAGTTTACTAGCACTGAGTCTCAGTGAGTGGTTACTATACTGACTACCCGGCCCGTACCAAGTTTTGTTGTTTATTTCTTGTTGTCAGTCTTTCTTCTCTCTTTGACATGTGCTTCCCTACTTTATTTCTTTCTTTTTTTTTTTAGTACATGTTTGCTCTCTCGTGGGAGTGTGAGGAGGTTGCTGTCCTTGTAGACTGACATGACGTCACAGGAGTCCTCATACCTGCCACGCGCATGCGCCGGGGCTCAGTTCGGTTACCTGTCCGTTCGAGCTAGGGTGCTTCACAACTGAGTCAGTCAGTTCCAGTGCTTCCGTGTGCTTAGACGGAATTATTCTTACCCCCACTTTCACATAACTGCGCGGTATTTCTCGGCTTAAGGTGAGTTTGAGGTATTATTCTGTTTGTTACAATAGAGTCACCGATTTACACTGTTATACAGGCGGACAGGTAAGGTGACGGCAAAATTGTGTTGACACTTCGCTTCCGGAAAGGGACAGCGTACCCCAGTTTGCTCTACATCGCGGTAGCATTCAATCTGTAAGACGTAGACACTCGAACATTGTGAACGCTTCCCCGAGTTTGAACAATTCTCAGGTGAACTGTACCCGGCCTTTCAAAGTAATACTGTAGTCAGTTTTATTTGAAACTGAGTTGACATACCTGTCGGGTGACATTCCAACCAAGAAAGGACTGACCGAACGACATAAGAGAAATGCGTGTTTTGCTCTTTGGAGACATTGTCTGTGCTGGATACGTTTTAATCATAATCGACTAACTATGATTGTGCCTGACTGAGACAGTGTAGAGACATGTTTGTTTTTCTCACATACAGGTGTATATAATATATCTATGTCTCTGATCCTCAGGAGTTTACACACCACTTTGTCAGTGAAATCAGGGTGTGTGTGTGATGAAACAAAAAGACTTTCACCAGCGCAGTCAGTTTGTGTACAACACACATTACCTATCACTCTTAAGTACTACATGTACATATGTATAACAGTGAACTGTATGAGAATGTTTGATAATATTTAAAAGACCTCACCTCCTGATTGCGATTCTTTTGCTTCCCTTTCCCAAAACACAAACTTTGGCCAGTTAGTGCATGTGGAAGCAGCATGGTTTAGATGTCAGTTCAAAGACGTTCTTCGAAGAACTCACTAATGTAGTAGACTTTACAATCAAACTTTGGCCAGTTAGTGCATGTGGAAGCAACATGGTTTAGATGTCAGTTCAAAGACGTTCTTCGAAGATCTCACTAATGTAGTAGTTACAATGTCTGAAACACTTTTGTTGTTGTTGTTGGGAGTTGCACATCCCAAGTGGTGCTTTCTACCACTAGTTTTGTTCATCTTGTTCCAGTTACCATGGCTTTCAGGCCTTCTCCACCCGGTACTACAGCAAATACCGGAGACGTCTACAACACCAACAGTAAACAGATTCTTGTAACACGAGATCCAGTGTTTGTCCACCCAGCGATTCAGAATGGTGTTATTGTCGGCTTCCAACCACACGCATACTTCCCCTTGGCTGTGTTCTGCACAATCATCAACCCTTTGCTGGGGCCAATTGCTCTTATGTTCGCAAGTAAGTCACGAAATGGGCTATCTGTATGATAGCTGGTGTCATTAATATTGATTTGCTAAAGGTGCTTGGGGATAATGTGACAATTGAGTTGTTCAGGCTGGGGAATTGCTGAAGGAAAAAATGACTGAAACCTAGGCCGGGGTGCAGCAGTAGCACACTATTGTGGGACCACGGGGGCAATGCCCCACTTCAGAAAAACAAATTTTAGCTTTTTTGAAGGCATTTAGTAGCCTCTACTGGCACCCAGAAGTTAAATTCATACTGCCTTGGTACTGATGTGCAAGCCTTCAAAACTGAAGTCCCATATACTGTTACAACTTGCATGTATCTTGAGACATGATTTTGTGTACAACCTTTTCCCCCTTCCTTTTTTGGGCTGAAACTTGGATTTTTTTGGCTGAAAGGATAGGAAATTTGACTGAAAATTGCCAAATGGCAGACTATTCCCCAGCCTGGTTGTTTTATCCATGCTGTTGTTTGAATCTTTTTATGTTTGTCAGTGTAGGACAACTCGGGGAGGGGAGGGAGGAGGGGTAGCTAGGTTTGGTCTGTTTTAGTTTTTAGGGGATGAGCTCGATTTAGTTATGTTTGCCTTTTTCTCACTGGGTTGTATTGTTTCTGTTGTCTTTTTATTTACGTTTTAGGGGTTTTGTTGTTCAATTAGGGTAAATAGTCATTTTGTTAGGGGTGGGGTATTCGTTTGTAACAACTGTAAGAGGTAATGACTGTCAAGAAGTTACTTCATTAAAAAAATTAATTAAAAAAAAATCATTATGATTTCAGTCATGTCAGACCGTGCCTTCAAACAAGGAGATTTGAGGTTTGCAGACAAGTGGAGCCAGTACGCCTTCTTCACCTGTATGGTCACCATTGTTGCCTCCATCGTCATGTACATTGCCATCGGTTTCTCTCTTTCTACCATTGGGGTACGAGGAGGGCACAGCTACTAACTTGACGAGCACGAATCTTTTAATGCATTGCTGTTGGTCTAAGAATTTTTAGCACCTGAAATTGACACCAACATATCACATTCACAACAGCCAAGAGCACAATAACGACAAGGGTCTGTATCAACATAGATGAATTAGATCATTGTAGACCAGCTCACTTGCGTAGTGCAACATGTACACATACTGTCAATGTTATAGGTACCTTGGGGGGGGGGGGGGGAGGTACCTTTGATTTGTTCATTTTTGCATTATGGGCTTGGTTTAAACATCTGCCACACACAGCACCATTCTCTGAAGCACGGAGAAAAAGCCCTGGCGCTGTTTCGTCAAGTGTGACCCTGACTTTTAGGTTCTTGAGCTGTGCAGGAATGAACATTTGTACATATCAGACACATGAAACACGTGATTTTAGTTTGCAATTTTGAATTTGAAATACAGCTCTTAAAAATGTTTTACTTCAAAAGGATATTTGGGCCTGTATTCAGAAACATTCCATAATCTGCAAAGCATATATTTTTGTAAATTATGTACAGATCTGAAAATGTAATGGTATGACCTGCCTTAGTACTCCATTTCAGCCTACTCGTTTAATAATTATGTGTCATGCATGAATGTTGATGCAAGAGAATTTAGAAATCATTTGTTCCTTATCCTCCAGGTGTGTGTGTGTGTGTGTGTGTGTGTGTGTGTGTGTGTGCGTGCATGCGCGCGTGCTGCAGTTGTTTTTACATACTTTCAGCATCACATGAGTGTATGTGTACAAATCAGGGAGATCCAATTGAAATGTGTTGAAATACAAACTTAAAACAGTTAATTTGCTTGTAGAGACCATTTGTAAATGCTTGTAAACTGGATGCATCATCATTCTGTTCACTTGACTTTGTTGTAACTAAAGTTCATTTTTCTCAGCATGGTTTGAAAGTGCCTAGAATAATACTTGCAATTAGTAGAGGCGTGAAACACTCTCAACAATGGAAAACTCATAGATAAAAATCATTTGATATATGAACACTTGGACCTAAAGTACTTGTTACCAAAGTGTGATAATGCCCGAAAGCCTATCATCCTGGACCTGCCTACCAGAGTTCCTGGAAGACATCACAGAGACAAAACAAGGATTTAAACAGAGGGAAAAGTGAATGTCACTGGTTATGATGACGATACTGCTCTTTTCATGTATCCTTAACATTGCCTTTAATTGCAGAGGGTTCATCATTGCCTCTAACAGTAGAAAGCACAACATTGTTTGTAATTGCAGAGGCAGACCATGACGTCATGACTTTAAAAACTGCTAAAACTACTCAGTGTCATTACCTAGCTAGAAAAAGAGTGTTTCAGAGGCATGTCCAAAAGAGGATTAATGAAATCCTATGCTTTTCATTAATTGGGTAGGGATTTATACTTTGTGTTTCATCTACACATAATTGTATCCTTATTCAACTTGTTCAGCATTATGTGTATACATGTATGTGGCTACTGGGCTCATATCCTAGAAAATATGTTAAAAGGAATTGGATTGTACAGGAAAATATCTGATCCAAATGGTAAAGTAGTTTGGTTTTGACTCATTCTCTGTCAGTGGGGATAATTTTTTTTATGTGACATTCCCGGGTATTTTATGCACAAGCAATAAAGTATAAGTAAGGAAGACATTCCTGGGTTACATTCCTGTACATTACCTACAGACATAAATTCAAAGAATTAAAGTGGATGTTCTTAGATCTGCCTAGTGTTATAAGTACCCACACAGTACAATTATTGGTGCCACCTGTCTTTAAAAAATCCTTCAAAACACCTTAGAAAACTTCATTTGGTCCTTGGTATTTCACAATGTCTTTTGTTTTCACTTCCAAAAATGTTCAAACTGAGAAAGTGCACAGAATAAACAAAAGTGTTCTAAACCACCCATTTACAGTTTTTGTACAGTTTTTTTAATGTATATTAGACATACATGTACAAAACACCTGTTTGGAATAAATATAACTTTTCTTTTGCTTGGCTTATTTGGTTGGGTTTAAAATGTTTTAGTTCGTTTTAAATTACAGTGTACATTACAGATCTCTCTCCCTCCCTCCCTCTCTCTCATGTCTGTCACACAGGCGCAAGCACACACACACACCTTTTTTCCCCCACACATTTGCTATGCTGTTATTCTTTCCTAAATTCTCATTCCAATGTTTTTACACCAGCTGATCTGATACGAACAAAACGGCAACCTCTCACAAATGTGGACAGCACATTTTTTCTCATCGGTGCATGCACAGAAGTATCTCAGCAGCACAATCACTTTTACTTTATGAGAAGGACATTCGTGCTTGAACTGACCACCACTTTGCGCCCAAACTGTGGAACCCTCTTCCCGAGTCGATGAAGGAGGCAGCCAGCATCACCGTATTCCGGACGCGCCTGAAGACATCGCAGTGCATCACCCCAGTAAACATCTGCACTTTTTAACACTACATGTATCTTTTAAAAACCTTTCCCTCAACAGTGAGCACTCAGGGAGGAACGGTACGCTACACCATCTATCATAGATCAATCTACGTTACGCAGAGCAGACGAACTAAGAGTGGGTTAGTAAAAATATGGATTGCAGCATTTGGTATTAAAAACGCACAGAATATCAGCGCCAGATATCAAGTTAGTCTACGTAGTAGAATACATATCAAGTACATGTTAAAGAATGTAACCAAGGTGGAGAGAGAGAGAGAAAAAAAGGAAGCACTTTGATCCAACCAAGGGACACTACTCTGTGGGATTTTCTGTGGAGAACGCCTCCGGAAAACAAAACCATGAAAAAAGCCATTATTTTGTGGTTCTAGCAGAGAGAAAAGTGTCCTTTTCATTATCGCATACGTGAGTTAGATCAGAGGTGACTGGTGTAATAGCTGAGGTAAAGGGTGGATTACCTTGAGCCTGGACGGGTTCGTACAGCGTTGATGCCATGTTCTCAAATCCATAGATTAGAACATCTGTAAACCTCTAGATTTGAAGATTACATTTGATTGTAAGCTGCCGGCAAGATGGCATCAATACTGGACCAGTACGAGGAGGAGTCGACCCGAGTGACGACAGGCAGGCCCAAACATCCGTCTGTGCAGGATATGGTAAGATATTGTACTGCTAATGCAGTCCCAGTCACATGCGTTGATTAGATACATGTATACATGTGTGTTTGTTTGTGTGTGCGTGCGTATTTCAGCATGATCACCATTTGTGCCCTTTGGAAAGATCATGCTGTGTATAAGCGATACAATTTCATATTTATTTAAACTATTATGATAAATTGTTTTACATGCGTTCGTTTGAGTTATTATTCATTTATACTGGGTGATCCAAATTGTGTTTCAGATGCTGCCTGGCTATGTTGACTCACGTATGGAGACAGAGACGCCAATATTTAGCAGAGTCAAGCTCAGCTACAAGTAAATTTTTGTCTAGACTACCCTTAGAAATTAGTGCTTTAGCAAGCTTGCATTTGTGTCACTTAATCATATTAATTGTTACAATCAAAGTATCCTGTGATTTTAGCCGTACTTTCCATGCTACTAGTAAAGCTGATATATTCAGAGTTCACAAAATGGACATGAAGGAATTTGATGATTATTGATATAAATTCAAGTGTACAAGATCAAACACATCCAGGAAAGGCATACACGTTTTCCAAATCACAATGGCTTATCTATGGCACAGTTTAGGCCACACAAAACACTCAAAAATTGCATCTTTAGATAAAGGCAGAAAAAGCATGGTTAACAAACCATCTCATGTGTGATAACTGATACATGTATGTATTGACTCATCTTTGCTATGCTTTGCTTATCTAACAAATTTATGGGTGTCACACAATAGGTGGGGCAGTTTAACTTTAATTCCCTGGGCAGAATCAGTGACTACAGGTACAGCAATGAGTGTACGCACCAAATGTTTTCAGCATAAAAGAGAAACGTGAGGTTTTACTGCAGGTGTTATTTTTCACTCTTGCAGGCCAAGTTCAACAATCACACACCTCTGTGCTGGGAACAACACCCTGGTAGTGGCCCTGTCTACCAACTCCCTAACTCGCATGGAGATTGAGACACAGTCCACCAGTAAGTGCAGCATAAAAATTATTGATTTTGTTGAGGAAGATCAAAAGTAAATGCTCAGTAACCTCTGTTGCTTGACTGCTTAAGACCTAAAAAAACAGTTCATGGTATGATGCTGTGTGTGCGTGTAAGTGTGTGTGTGTGTGTGTTCTTATGAAGGTGAAGCATAAATATTTCAGCGACACCATTTCTTTGCATCAATGTGCTTGCACTATCATCCACTGAGTACGGATAACTTCAGACACAATGTCTGGATTACGTATGATTTGCAGACATACATTCATACAAATTACTATTAAGTGCATTGAATTGCATTGAGTTGAATTAAAATTTATTCCTTCAACAGTGGAAATTGAGCTGCCAAGCCCAGTCACAGACCGTGTTCATCGGATTTTCCTGGATCCCACAGGCCGGCACTTGATCGTGTCCATGAATTCACAGGACAACTACTACATTTCCCTTGGAACTTCTTCCAGAAAACCAAAACCCATCACTAAACTCAAAGTAAGCATGCTAAGTGGATGTTGGTGAATATTTTCAGTAATTAGTTGTAAATCATTAAGTTTGGGTTTGGGGAGGGGGGGGTGTAAGGCTTTTTTCACAAGTGGATTATCTTTTTGTCTTTGCAAAAAATATCATGCACACTTCTTTGATGCATACTTTTCAACCATTGTTTAATTCAAGCACATATCTGTGTAACTGTTTAGTACTCTTTTGACGTAGGTCAAGTGAAAAATTACATGTAGTCGGTGTAGCGCAGTTACACCAGTTCCAGTTGTTTTCTTTCGTGAGTAGAAATTACCTTCAAAAGGCTGTCTGAATGTATTCCATATATGCCATAATCATCATCATAAAAAATATTTTACTTACAGGGTCATTTGATTGAGTCTGTGGGTTGGAACTGGCAGAATGCAAACGAAAAGACCACTGGTGCTATTCTGCTTGGTTCTAGCAAAGGTGGGAACTAATTCCAAGGTTACTCTTCCGATTGATTTGATTTTAGCAAGTGTGTTTGCAAAAATCCGTGTCCAGTACCACGAGAAGTGCACTTTGTGTATCACCGATGTATCATTGCTGACACTGCTGTGTTGGTGCTGGCGGCATGCCTGGGCTGAGCACTCCTTGGGTCGTCCCCTTGGATGAAAGGGTTGTGTGTTTGGATTGGATTCATTTCAAGTGGCCCCAGCACTCTGACTTGTTATACTAGGTGCATACCATAGCTGAAGATAATCTCCACATAACAATAGCAACATCATTTTGCCGTACTCTAGACTCACAGCTCTGGTAATAGTCACAATGGTAAGTGCCAGCTTCAGGTTCAAATAGCCTCTTGCACTGCCATGGATGGCTGATTTAATGTGTAAAAATCAATAAAAATAAAAATGAGATCTTTCCCTCCTCAGCATTATTCCGTCTCCCACAGTTTGTTTATGATCATATGTAGTAGCACTGTATGAGACTAAAAATGGTCAGAAGATTTGACAAGTTCATTTTACTCTTAGTCAAACGTGGTGTTTAAATTATTTAAAATTTAAAAAAAAAACTTGTTAAAAAAAACACATATACCGGTAAGACAGAATGTATTTCTAGGTTCCTGTTGCAGGTTTGATCTTTGAGACAGAGCTGACTCAGTTTGATGACAGGAGCTTTTTCCAAGGCAACATTGAAATCTATCTCAAACAGGTCTGTATAGGCATGGTTGTTTCTGTTTATTAGGGTTGGGGAAGAAGTTTGAATACCCTTAACCCAGACTTGTATGGTGTTGGGGTGAAAGGGAATGCCCTTGTATCCTGTACCGCATCTTTCTGATGTTTTCAAAGGTAGCACATAGAACAAGATCATGTCTTGCAGGGGTCGCGCTGGTGTTTTGCATTTGCATTTGCATTAGAAAAAGCATGGGGTCGGTAAAAATGTGTATGGCACGACAAAGTGTGTACACATGAGACGGAAGTTTTTGATTTTTATGACATCAGCCTGTGAAGGGAACCAAAGTGCCACAGAAAGTCACAGGGCACTTCCTATTGTCACTCAGCTGGCTAGTGGCCAGTGTAATCAAACTTGCATCCTGCACCACTCAATGCCCTCCAGCAGTAATTGACAAGGGATTAGCCTAGCAAGCAGGGAGGCTATCAAAGCCTTACATGTGGGTACAAAAGGGGCCATTTCAAAATGCGTACCTGTACGCAGAGGTCCCTTGAAAATGCATAGGGTGTCCCCAAAATGCAATCAAATATGCGCGCAAAAAAAAAAATGCAATAAACGCGATCCCTGTGACTTGGATGAAGACTATTTTTGCTTAATCAGTGTGACAGAAGAGTGGGGTCCTTTTTTTGAAAGCAATTGTTTTATGCATTTCAACAGCTGTTCAGTTTGGCTGGGCGAGAGCGATCAGAACCAGTCACCGGACTGCAGTTTGACCGCATGCCTTCTTCAGATCTGTCCGTTTACCGATACTACATTCTCGCCACCACTCCAGGGTATCAGTGCTGTCTTTCTTTCTCATTCTCCCTCTCTCTCTCTCTCGCTCTCTGAACCTTGATTTTGCTGTTCTTGCTTTTGAAATCTACTACATATAAACTTGACCATTTTCTCCAAATAAAGTCCCATTGCCTGTGCACTGTTAGGGCCGCTGCTACATGTGGCCAGGATCGGCACTTGCAGGGCTGGAAACGCTGGAAACCCTAATTAAATTGCTGGCGGCCAGCTGCCATATCCCCCTTGCCGGTGCCGGCGCGGCCACAGAAAGCCGTCCTATTCTTCCTGGCAGCCAGCTAGCCGCAGGCAGCCCGTACGGCAACATGCTGACTGGCTGTCGTGTAGCCGTACGCTTTAGGCACTTTGTCCATGCATTTACATTTTAATTCTTCTTAAAGGGGCTGATGCTACCATTTTTATGCTCACAGATCGTGCTGAGCTGTTATCGTGGTATCTATCATCACACCACTTGGACAGTGACAGCATCTGTAATGTTGGCACCAAGCCAACAGAAATGTGTCCGATGATGCAGTGACCAGACTGAGCACTCCAGTAGTGTAACAGTAGTCATAGAAATTGAATGTCCGGCCGCTCGGGCAAAGTGTAAAGAGCATTGTACCACAGTAACGGCTGTACTAATCATCAAGATGATTTCAAGCTTGCATGCGCACTCACGGGCGAAACTGTTCCAAAATATGTCGGCTTAGCAAAGATGGAATTAGCCTGTTTAACCTAGGGGTTATGCGTAGGTAAAACCTGTGCCCTCTGTTGCAGACGCCTGTATCAGTTTATCGGCAGTGTGTCAACGAGTGCAGAGCCGCCCATGTTCATTCCTCTCTTCCAGCAGTATGAGTCAGGGTCAGGTTGGTATTCTCAACTCTAGTTGTCCATTTTAACTCTGCACATACTGGTTACCCTCGGCTTGAATTCAGGGCTTACAATCTTCCTCAGGGACCCCCTTTTTGAGGATTTCAACCTTTGGCTAAAAATGTTTCTCCTAAGAAAAATGTTTCCTCCTTTGCAGCCATTAAAACCATGCCCAAAAGGCACCAGATTGCACATACTTTAGTCTTCTTTTTTTTTTTAAGTTCCAGGAGACACCCGCCGCCGCCCCCCCCCCCCCCCCCCCCCCCCCCCCCGCCCCCTCCACCATAGTACCTGGCTTTTCTTTCAGTGTCAGTGTTGTCATCTAAAATAGTGACTCTCATTATGCATACTGTAGTTCTGTAGTTTATGGTGTGGTATTAGCATGGGTACAAACACCAAACGTGTGCTTAACACTGTTTATGTGGAAAGTTCCTTTCTTAGATCACCCCCAGTTTCTGGAGTTTCCGGGCAACTTTGGCTTCAGTGACCTTCACCTTTTCATGCCCAAGTTCCGACAGGCTGCACAGACGTTCGCCTGGCTGACAGGTATACACCTCATAGTTACCCTTTGTGTTTGTGGCAAGTTACAAGAAGTGTTTGAAAAAAAGTCAGGATGCAGAAGGCAAAAAACGTTTAGGTAAGTTTGTGATCTGATGTTGTAATCTGTGCTTTTTATTACAGATTGTTAAAAGAAGCTTAGGAATGTGGCATTATCTTTGGATGCACTCAGAATATAAAATGTGTCATGTTGCTGCTGTGGCCATCACACACACAAGCAGAAATTTATTACCTTCCTTGTTATGTAACACTAAATATTCCCACTGTTCTTTTCATGTGACATAGCAATTCATGTATTATATTAGCTCATCACATCAAAGTTTGCTCTTGCGCAAATTTCAGGTCCTGGGATCTACTATGGCAGTATTGATGTCAGCGGATCAGCTGGCCCCAACTCAGTCACGTCAAACTCCAAACTCATTTCGTATCCTTTGGAAAACTGCAGTCTTTGAATGGTCTCGTACTGATCAATATACTGATGAAAAATGGGTTTTGCAGTACAGCTGTTCCAAAATTACACTTTTTTTTTTCTTTTTTTTTTTTGCTGTCCCAACTCCTTGCCAGCTCCAGTGGTGTTCCTCCCAGGTCATGGGTGGAACCCACGGAGGACTCGGAATCTGGGACAATTTTTATTATGCATGATGATGGAGATGAGGATGATAGTAAGATGATGCTATGGAGGTCCATGTGGTTTGGGACTGCGGGACAGGGCCGCATTCCACGCTTCCTGTCATAAATATCCCGGCATTAACCAGGCCCGGGAACTATGGCACCTGCGGTGCCGGCCGTGTAATCATCCACATCATAAGACGTGTCAAAAGGGAAGCACCCCCAAAGTCGCACCCGTGAAGTGGGTGATGCTCGGCTGTGTGGCAACAGCCTCCCCATTGGGCCCATAGCACACCCGCTCTGGGTAGGAGCCGACCTAGGTAGGAAAAATCCCACTTGCCTCGGCTGGGATTCGAACCCGGGTCTGCTGGTCCATGATCCAAAGTGCTAACCACTACACTACGGGGGCCGGTAAAAAAAAATTACACTTCTGTGCTATGCACATATACTTTCACTTATTTATGTACAGGTATGCGTTGGTCGTGGCAAAGTTGTAGTGTGTATAGTGAGAATATTTGTTTCTTGTGAATGACATTTTTGTTTTTTGATTCTGTTTTAGTGTTTTGCACATATATGTAAACAGCAGACAGAAGAGTTTCAGTGAATTATATTCTTACATGTATACTTTCCTTGACGAAGCCCAGTTATCCAAAAGATGGAGACGAACCTGGTGTCCATCCAATTGGCATGGCACTGACTGAATTCCACATGCTGGTCCTCTACCCGAACAGGTAAGTCACCCTTTCAACTGGAACAAACCCCCAAAAGCATAGTCTCATTGACCATATGTTTCTGACACTTGGCCTCCCTGTGTGTGTGTGTGTGTGTGTGTGTGTGTGTGTGTGTGTGTGTGTGTGTGTGTGTGTGTGTGTGTTTGTTTGTTTAGGTGTGTATGTGTGTGTGTGTGTGTTTGTTTGTTTAGGTGTGTATGTGTGTGTGTGTTTGTTTGTTTAGGTGTGTATGTGTGTCTGTGGTGTGTGTGTCTGTGGTTGTGTGTGTGTGTGTGTGTGTTTAGGTGTGTGTGTGTGTGTGTTTGCGTGTGTGTGTTTAGGTGTGTCTGTGGTGTGTGTGTGTGTGTGTGTGTGTGTGTGTGTGTGTGTGTGTGTGTGTGTGATTTGATGCAATTGTAGCTGTGTAGATGAGATTTAGATGAGAACCTGTTGACTCACAATTTGTTACGTGTAAGGCCACTAGTTAGGAGAAGATGGTTTGTGACATTCATACTGAAGGTCTCTGAAGGGAACTTATACTTACAGATCTGTATGACATGTTACATTATCTTTCCCAGGATGAAGGCAATATGCTGTCTGAACGAACAGATGATTCTGGATGATGTCCTTCCTGAGGTAAGTGAAAACTAGCTACCCCTACAGAAAACTTGATCCAGCCTGCCGAAGACAGAGTGTGCCAGCGACGGCACAGATTTTGGAGATAAATTAGGACACACGCACATCAGTGATTATGGTTATGCATCAGTTATTGTAAACAAACATAAAGTTCACAACTTCATTTTCAGTAATTCTGAATGGTTTATTGGTATGTTTTTTTAAAGCAAACTTTGCATTTTAAACAGTTAACCATACGATTTCTTGGATTTTTTCTTTTAGCGATTTGGACGACTTCTTGGTATCTGCAAAGATCCAATCCGTGGCAGTATATGGACATACACCTCCCAGGCAGTGTTCATGTACAAAGTGTCCAGAGAGACTAGGTAATTCTAGAATGAGTGGTCATAGAGATTCATGTACACTGTACCATACATTCGTGTGTAACTATACCAAGCGAATGCACACACGCAGAATTGGTCGCTTGTGTAATGTTTTGTAAGAAGCAGTTGGCACATGTATTTCTTTACACCTATTCACATTTCTGGACAACTCAGTTGTAATTATGAATACTGAAAAAAATTATGTAGATCAGCTTTCTCTGTATGCCTGCCCCATTGTCAAACTGTCCATCTGGAACTTGGTATGATGTCATGATAACCTCCACCTTCTTTTGTTATCCAAATCAGGGATGTGTGGCAGATGTATCTTGAAAGAGGAGAGTTTGAGTTGGCCAAGAGGTACTGCCAGGTATGTGTAACTCGTGTCGTGTTATGCCTGATCCATTGTGAGGCACAGTACACTTAGGTTAGGAAAATGTGGAAAGGAGGAAATGAATTGTCTCTTAACTCCGAAACTTAAATAGCTGAGCTGACCATTCCCAGCACGTGATTGTAATGTGTTCATTTCCAGTGTGTGAGAGAATGCGTGTGATCCACATGAGCGTGCGTGTTGGGTTCAGCTTGAGGTGCTTTGAGACAATTCAAGAGTACACAGTTGTTGTTATTATGAATTGTGCCTTGATGTGTTTGTTTCTGGATCTGACACCAGCATCTGCTTCCATCTGTTTTTTAACAAAAGTGTTTCTGTACGCAGGACAGTCGGTTCAACCTTGAGAAGGTTTTGATCAAACAAGCAGAGCACCTGTTTGAAACTGGAAAGTGAGTCCACTTGGCAAATCCCTGGAATCCATACACTTTATTTTACCTTTGATTTGTTCACAGTAACAGTTCATTATTGCAGGCATTTTGTTGTTGGACCTAATATGTCATAACATTATATAAAAGTCATCATAGTGTGCCATCAGAGTTCTTAGTCTTATAAAGACCTCTCAGTGCAGTGATAATCATATCTAGTGATAATGCTTGATTTCATTTTGTGTGCAGGTACGAGGAAAGTGCTACCATGTATGCCAGAACCCAGAACTCATTTGAGCAGGTTGCTCTGAAGTTCATCAAACTGCCAGACAAGGAACCCCTGCAGACCTTCATCATGGAGAAACTCAACTCTCTACAGCCCCAGGTCCTTTTTTTTTTCTTTGTCTGAACGTGGAATAATAATGCAGAGTGAATCCAGTTCAAGGACTTCAGGGATCATATGCCGAGCCGTCCTCAAATGTGGATCCAAAGGGGATTGGGGGATCTTGTCTAAGGACTCTAACCCCCATCATCCTATTTTTAGTAACAGTCCCAGGACATTTTGAGGAGATCTTCCATTCAAAGAAAAATAGGGGGGGGGAGATAGATGGATAGATACTTGTTGCTGAGCAAGCAACAAAATGGCTAACAACAAAAAAAACAACCCCAAAACATAATGAAGCAGATAACACAGAGTAGGTTATGTGGGAGCACCCACCGAGCAGACCTGTCGTCAATAGATGGCTCCACTGATGTCAATCAAACGGGGCGAGCTCCCAGAATTCAGCCAATCGCGTGCCGTGGCATAATGAGCGTAACTGTTAACACCTGGTATGGTCTGGCAAACTTCCTTGCCAGACACAACAAAGAGGGAAGCACATGTACTTGGATATGACTGAAACATGGAAAGAAAGCAGTAAGTCCATTTGAGGAAAAAGATCATTACGTCAATCTCTTTCATTTGAAATCGTCCCTTTTTCCATAAAATGACGCCATGCATGTACTGTGTTTTGCCAATACACGGCAGAGTAAAGGGGCATGTCAGAGTCAATCACATGGGACGAGTCCCCAGAATTCAGCCAATCGCGTGCCGTGGCATAATGAGCAAAACACATAGTATGGTCTGGCAAACTTCCTTGCCATACACAACAGAGAGGGAAGCACATGTAGGTTGATATGACTGAAACGTGGAAAGAAAACAAGAAGTCCATTGACATCATTTGAGGAAAAAGACCATTACGTCAATCTCTTTCATTTGAAATCGTCCCTTTTCTCCATAAAAATGATATCATGGATGTCCTGTATTTTGCCAATAGACGGCAGAGTAAAAGGGGCGGGGCTTTGACCTCGGGGTTTGCCAAGTGGAGTCATCTATTATACTGTGGTACTTTCTGTGTGTAGGACAAGACACAGCTGACAATGTTGGTGACGTGGCTGGTGGAGCTGTACCTCAACACTCTGGGCAAACTGAAGGAACAGGGGCAGGATGATACGTCCGACTATTACACCATCCAGGACAAGTTTCGAATGTTCATGAACAACCCCCGAATCAAGGTGTGTGTCTGTGTGGTTTACATGTGTGTGCGTGCACATAAAAATATGTGACCTGTGTTACATGTGGGTAAATGGTTTGTGAACATTGATGATAAGATACAAAGAAAGTCATCAACTAACTCTTTGACGACGGAGCGCAATTTCTGACACACGATTTCCTATAGGAAATCGTGTGTCAGAAATTGCGCTCCTATAGGAAATCGTGTGTCAGAAATTGCGCTCCGTCGTCAAAGAGCTAATGCCTTCTGTCAGACTGTAATCTACGTATTGCTTACAGTTCCACTTTTCAGTGGTAAGGGATGGGCAGTATCATGTGTGTGAATGTAACTGTTGGGTTTTATGTGGGGTTTATTTTGTTGTTGTTGCTTTGTTTGCATTATGTTGGTGGTGGTGGTTTTGTGTTTGTTTTTTTGTTGTTGATTTTCTTATCATTTTGGATGCCCTTAGAAATACATTAGAATGGGTTGCACACATGATGAAGTAGTGAATCTCATGCTAATGTATTTCTAAAGGATGTCCAGGATGATTAAAAAAAACAAAAAAACAGTTTTAAACCAAATAAAACAAAAGCCTACTTGTAAAAAAAAAAATGACATCTGAACTTTCTCTTCCTCAACAGGAGTGCATCACACTGAACCGTTCGGTCATCTACGACTTGATCGCCAGTCATGGTGACGTGGAGGATCTTGTGTTCTTTGCTCATCTCATGAAAGGTTTGTTAGTAATTTTAAAACTGTGACTTTAGGCCCATATGCAACTTTTTTTTCACAGGCAGATAAGTTGACGTTTATCAAAGATTGAGATTTAAAGAGAGGATAATTTTTTTTTTTATTATAATTATTTGATATAAGAATGCCATTTGTACTCCTAAAGTTGTGAATACAGTGGTCGATAGACGTTTGTAATGGTGCTGGCAGTACAGACTGACCCCAAGCACTGTTCAGGCGTTTTGTATGGACTGCCATGGCAGGACTTAGCCCCCGTTTTGTTAGATCGGGTCACTTGTACTGCACTGTGTGCATGTCGCAGCACTGAAGTCCTCTTACCACAGAACATGTGTTGGCACATACTGTCTGTTGTGCTGTGCACTTTGTTGACACATATCCATTTGCTTCTCGGGAGCATCATGACTCGTGAAGAATGACATACTACTGTCCAGCTGTCTAAGGATTTGCATATTCATATTTTCTGTGCTTCTGGTTTTGTAGTTACTGTTAGCCTGATTGATTTCACACTGCTGCAGCAATGGTCATGTGTACGGGCAACCTTACTCTGTTTCCTTTGCGAGCAGTAACTGGATCAAAATATTGGGTGTGCATTGTGGGATCATATAAGAAAATGTAAACAAGTTTATTTTATTTTGAGTTGCAGACATACAAGGAAACAATTTTGAGCATTAACAAAATAAACCTGTAGTATGCTCAGTACAGTCTTGTACAGCAACCCTGCAATGGGAGATGACAGTGATTACAAATTACAAGAGAGAGACTCAGAGAGAGGTGTCTCAGTTTGTGTGCATTCTGTTTTTGTTTGTTTGTTTATTTCTGCTCTTTTTTTTCAGACCATGAACGAGTGATCAGCCATCACATTCAGCATGAGAATTATCGGGGAGCCCTCGAATGTCTGATAAAACAGGTGTGCTTGCAGTTTGTGTAAATCAAGTCCACTGTTATATTTTCTCTGTTTTGTATCTCTCTGAATTCAAATCCAGCACATTGCAAAACATTGCTAGCTTGGCTAGGTTAGCTTGACTGCTCTGTGCTTTCTCGGTGCCAGTAGTACATAGAACACAAAACTTACTTACATCGCTGAATGCTTTGTTGTTTGTGATTTCAGTCGGACATCGAGCTCTACTACAAGTTCAGCCCCTTGCTGATGCAGTATCAGCCAAAGGATACAGTGGATGCTTGGATTCGTCAGGGGAAACAACTGGACCCAAAGAAACTGATTCCTGCTCTTGTACAGTATGATCAAAACAGAAGTCATGTGCAGGTGCGACTGCTTTCTGTTTGTTCGTTTGTGTGCTTAGTAGACTTCAAGCTTCTATGTTTTGGAGGGTGTCTGGGTGTTGACATGAGTTTCCCGTTATTTCAAACAAACCAACAAACATGAAAAATGCAAAATAATTAATGTTGACGAGGGAATTCTTAGTGTTACAGTGACAGATACTTTTTGCCCTGCAGATAACACCACTATTTACCAAGATCTTGAAAAGACATCAGCTGATAATTTTGTGGCTTTCTGCTGCAGTAGCGGAGCCTATGAGTTGTGCACTACACGAAAACGGCTTATGCTGTCATGCTACAGCAAATTTTGTGTTGAAAAATACATTTGTGAACTTCCTGTTATTTCATTTTATTTTACGACAGGGGAATGATGCCATCCGTTACCTGGAAGCCTGCGTGCAGAAGTTTGACAACCGTGACCCAGCCATTCACAACTTCCTGCTTTCTTTGTACGCCAAACTACAGCCGGACAATCTCATGACCTACTTACAGCTGCAGGGGGAGGTGAGGGAACATTTCTGTATTGTCACTGCTGCATGCTGCCACATTAGTGAACATTCACCACAAGAATAAACTTCCACCAAGCATCACATCGTCTTTTTCACTTAAGTCCTCCTGGGAGAGACTTGGCTGCAGCCTTCACAACCTGCAGTCAACCCCCATCACACCCTGATTGACCCCTCCCCCCCCCCCCCCTTTCTGTGTACATAGTTTACATAGTTTTAGCCCATTGACAAGCTTCAGATACTGAGTCACACCACAGAGTTAATCACGCTCTCTGAGCTCAACCCTTTAGTGGAGGAAGAATAAAAAGTCCCAGCTTTGTGCATTATTGACTTTGGTCAGGACTGGGAGACAACAGTTTAAAAAAAAAAAATAAAAAAAAAAAAGACACCTTTCCAAAAAAACAAAAAAAAAGTCTGTATCAGAGAAATTCAAGTTCAAGTTGAAACAACTTTATTGTGTCCTCTTCAAGACAAATTCGTCTTCATTCAGGGGGGTATAAAATAAGTAGTAGGCAAAGAGATGTTCAAGAAGCTTTAACTATGTTCAGAAAGCTTTAACTATGATTGTCTGACTAAGATGAGCAAACTAACATGACAACAGCAAATGTGAAAGGTCAGAATGCATCAGTACTACAAATATATAGGGGACCAATACTTGGCACATAAAAAACTCTGTGAATAACAATAATTAACAAACTAATCGTAAATAAACTGGTGGCAGTGGCGAGTTAAAACACCACTAGTTGTGCAGTTGAGTTTTATTTATACATGTGCTCAGCTGTTTTCTGTTACAGAGTCTGGATGACATCTGCTATGATGTAAAATATGCCTTGCGTCTTTGCGCTGAGTATGACCACAAGCGGGCTTGTGTCCACGTCTACTCTCTCATGGGCCTGTATGAAGAGGCTGTTGACATGGCACTTTCAGTGAGTTCTTTTTTTTTCCCAAGAGATTTTTTTTTTTTTTTTTTTAGATTTTTTTTTTTAACCCTTTCCTTGTAGAGGTATTACCACTGAATACTGCTTTAGCAGCTATGTCTACTACCCTTGCATACTGAATTTAGAAGCAAGAAAGTAAGGAAAAATATAGTGGGTGTTAGTGAACGGCCAACACTGTTCAAGCGGTTCACTGGGGACGCCTATAACCATGTATTTCTGTGATGGGTTTGGACAGGCTATACAATCCTGTGATGTGCAATTGTCATGTCATTCATTTGGTGACACGCAGGTGGAATTCAGCACGGAATTGAAACACGCCAAGCTCAGCCCGGAATACCAGGCACTCGTACGCAGGGGAGTACTTTTAGCTCCCCCGGTATACCATGTGGCCATCTTGAAAGGGTTAAGTAAATGAAATGTCCATCACAAATGGTTGACTGCATGTAAAAAATTTTCACGTCAGTGTGTGCTTGCTTCTTCGTTTGACATGTGTTTCTGATTCTGTGCATTTTTTTTTTTTGAACATAGGTGGATGTAGAACTGGCCAAGCAACAAGCCAACAAGCCAGATGAGGATGACCTTGAGCTACGCAAAAAACTGTGGCTTACGGATTGGTCAGTATCACCAGTGTTGCGGCACTGACAGGTTGTTTCCAGTTAAGAGTTTTCAGCAATAAGTCACATCAGGCTGGTAGCAAGAAATCATCATGACCACTACTTGAAATTTATATTTTGCTGTAAGTTTTGTTGATGCATGGTGGCTCTGAGTGACAGTCTAAACAATTCTGTGTGCGTTTGTGAACACTTGGTGTTCTGTGTATGCTGTTTAGCACGGCATGTGGTGGAGGAAGAGAAGGACGTGAAACGCGCAATGGAGTTTCTGCACTGAGTGTGATCTACTGAAGATAGAGGACATTCTGCCCTTCTTTCCTGACTTCTTCACCATCGACCATTTCAAGGTAGGCTCACAGTTGACCGTGTTGTGATACAAATGTAATTCCATTACCTTCCATCCAAGGCTTTTGTTTTGCTCACAGCCACAGTGATTCTGTCAAATGCCCTGGGATAACTGTTACACATCTTTTTCATGCACACACTGAAATGGAAGGCAATAATTGTACAGATGTGAAACCCTTGATTATGCCTTGCAGTCTTTCAAACATACTAGTTAGTGCTTTCTCATCTTTTGAGTTGAAATTTCCCAAACATTGCGATTAGTTTAGGGCGTACATCTTACATCAAAGCACTGTTGGTGTGCTGCAGGATGCCATCATCTCCTTCATTACAACAGTACAACCAGCACATTGACTCCCTCAAGGAAGAGATGGAGGAAGCGACTCAGAGTGCGGAAGAAATCCGACGCGAGATTCAGAGCTTCCGCAATAAGTAAGCATGAAGGAATCAAGGGTCAGCAAAATGAGTTTTTAGTCAGCAGAGGAATGAGTAACTGGCCGTTAATCACACAGACATTTCACCTTCTTCAAGCACATGTTGTACGTACCAACCTGGTATTACAAGTTGGTAGGTACGCATTTATGCTGTGCAGTGCTGATGCTGCATGCACAACGACTCATGATGTGTACCCTGAAATCTAAATTTGTCTTCTCTAGTGTATGACAACAGATAATGTTGTCAGTTATTCCAGTCAGTGCATCATCAGCACAGAATTTACAGTACGTAATTGCAGATTGTTTCAGTCCATGCTTGTTGATCTGATAATTCCTATGTGCTTTTGCAAACGATTTAACAGCAGATATGTGCCTGTAACTCCTAGTGTATCAGGGTGCGTGAGTGTATTGTCTGGTTCTTTCTCTCAGGTATTCTCTGGTGAAGGCAGAAGACAAGTGCAGTGTGTGCACTTACCCACTGATGACACGGTCATTCTACCTGTTTCCCTGTGGTCACAAGTTCCATGTGGATTGTTTGATAGCTGAAGTGAGGATCACACACACACACACACACACACACACACACACACACACACACACACAGCACAAAATCAGCATCCGCATCTGCACCCTCACCCCCACCACCAAACCACTCTTTTTGGATCAGTGTGTGTGTGTGTGTGTGTGTCCCATAAATCATTGACACTGCCAAGACTTTGTCCAGGCTTTGTGCAACATTATTTCAAGACCTCTTTGGTAGCAAAATCTTTTACCACGTAGTACACATATTTTTATACGCAATTTTAAATACAATATTTTTATCTTTTCTGTTGTTGGCTTTTGTGTATGAGTGTGATGGTCGTGGTTTGAGATTGTTTTACAAGACTCATTGAGAAGTTTTGTCTCCTACTCCTAGGTGCTGCCAAGTCTTCCAGGGTCCAAGAGGACACAGGTTGAGAGTTTACAGCGAAAAATGGCAGAGACAGACAGCAGTCCCTCACATCGACACACTGGTGGAGCAGCAGCAGCAGCAAAAGATTTGGAGGTTCAGGTTAGGGTCATTTAGATTGGTGCTGTGGGTGGAGGGGGTGTGGGGGGTCTGGTTGATGATGTGGAACACTTACCAGAGCATTTTCTGTATGTGTAATGTGCTATGGAGGAGAAAGGAGAAAAGAGTTGTTTTAACCCCCCCCCCCCCCCCAAAAAAAAAAAAAAAGAAAAAAAAAAAGAAGAAGAAAACTTGCGACAATATAATAGATCAACAGTTCAAGTGCTTTAGCGTAGTAAGACTTTTTGCGCTCACACACACACACACACACACAACTAATGATCATCAGGAGTAGAATTTTGTTCCTGGTGAAGTTGCATATGTATTTTGTGGCACATGTGATATTGAAATTGTGTTTGCTTCTGTTTTTTAACATCTGGTTTGGGTGTGTCTGCATTTCAGAGCAAACTGCACGACCTTGTATCATCAGAATGCATCTACTGTGGAGACTTCATGATCAGGTGAGTAGTGTACTGAAATCTGTGTGATAGTCATGTATGAGATTATCCCTGATGAATAATGGAGTCGGCGGTGATCTTACCACAGTCTCCATCTGTACAGCAGTACGAAGCAACCAGTGGGTGGAGTGTTGTCTGACAGTTGTTCCAGTAGCAACCTTTCAGGGCATCCTGGGGGCAGGAAATTAAAATTCTTGGCAAGTCAGTAGTCGGTGGAATCCTTCAGTCTCAGAAGACTATGGATTTGCGCCCTGAGGTCGGTGTCCAGGGTTGATGATGGTTCAGCGTCTGGTGTGACTGTAGAGGCCCTTGTGAGTGGCACTCTCTGTAGCAGTTTGAACACTTTAACTCGTATATGGCAGGGATGTGTCCCTTTCTTTCCTGCATTTGCTTTCAGCCAGCTCCTGTAGGATGTCTTGGCAAAGTCCACACAAAACACATCAGTTTCTACGGGTATATCTGTGGCCACACAGCAGCACTGCTGTAGCTGTCATTTGGGCGTTGAACGGGTGACGGGAGAAATGGTTCTTCAAGCCATTCGGAAGAACTTTCCTTCCTAATCCTCACAGTCATCATTCTTGTAGATGACGTATTGACCTGAACTTTTTCCCATGCATACCAGCTGGCTGTTGATCATTGCAGCTCTTCACCCTCGAGTGCAGGTTTGAGGTGTTCCAGGATCTGCTGTGAGCTACAGTTAAAGCAATGCCTACCGGTATACAGTCACGCTTTTCTGTGGTGACTGTCATGTTTTGGGCAGTGTCATCCTGCTGGCTTGATACTGGTGCTGAATATGTAGATTGGGGAACCTGCGCACATGGCTGTTACCGGCTTTGAATTTTAAGTGTACATTTAAAAAGCACTCCCAGAGGCACTGCATTTATTAATACAAAATATAAATGGCTCTTACCTAGCGCAGTCTCCCCAGTGAACTAGGCTCAAAGTGCTTTCCGGGAAAAGATATACAACATACACACTAAACCATATAGAGGTACATGCAATAAAAGGCTATACAATTTCTTTATACCCTGGTATTATACACTTTATGAGCAGCCTTAGCCACGAAATAGTCTGTTTCTCATGTGGCTCTAAGCCTTAAATACTCGCCCAGACTAACCACACCACTTTCGTAAAATTCCTGGCCTGCCTTCACTTCCCCCTTGACTAAAGTCACCTGTGGTGGTGAAGAAATTGATTGTACATATGGAGCATGAGACAGACACACAGTATCCCTGCAGTTAATAATAATAATAATAGTAATGAGTTTTGTATAGGCGCTTTACCCAGTTTCATGAATTGGCTCAAAGCGCCGCGAACTGAACCCAACATGCACGCTCACGTGAATCACACGCATTTTCTCACAAACTGTACATGAACATATTACGGTCACCTGGTGCGAAGGGTCAGCTCAGCTATTTAAATTTTGGAATTTAGAATTGCATTTATTTTCATATTTGGTGGGCTGAACATTTCCAAATCAGAGGGGGAGGAAGCCGGAGTACGCTGAGAGAACCCCCGACAATCGGCTCGAATGAACGGTGCCACGTATGAGAAGGAAAAATTCTTTGCCCCGAGTGGGCAATACTTATTATTATTATTATTAGTTAAGTGCATTCCATTCCAAGCTGCTGTCAGTTGAATGTCAAGTTCGCAAATGGTTTGCATAGTTTTAGCAAAATTTGTTATTACTGACTGATTTTTTTCCCCCCAGATGTGTTGACAAGCTGTTTGTGGAAGAAGACAACTGGGCCAGTGTGGTGGAGGAATGGGAGTGAACAGTAGTTGACATCAGCGAGAAGAATCACCGACTGATACGTGTGGAGTAGCATGATAGTCAGTGCTGTGTTTGGACGTAACACTGTGATTTGCTGTTGTATCATGGTTGTCATACTCTCAGCCCCGCCCACCCCCCCCCCCACCCCACCCCGACCCATCTCTTCTTGGAAAGAGAGTATGTGATCTCTCTTTAGACTTTGATAAAGCACGAACGCCACTCCGAAGTGATAGTTTGAACATTTGAACATGTGTTAGCACCAGTTTTCTGCTCCGTCAGACGCGAGCTGTTCATTTATGTTTGAATGCCTGCCAGCTATGTTTTACCTGAGGAAAAAGAAGTTAGACGCTTGCAGCAGTTGTGTGATATACATGGTGAAAATTTTGCCTGTAAAGAGGCAGGGTATGTGTGTGTGCGCGTGTGTGTATAGTCAGTGCCCATGGTTGTACATGTAACACAGTTTAAAACATGAGAGCCGATGTGAAGCTGCGAACTGTTTAAAATGATGTTTTCCATGTGTGTGTCTCAGCACTCCATTGCAGTCATTCTTTCCAAATGTTAAAATGTTTACATCATACGATAATAGTGGCCAATTGAGGACAAATGTGCAGTCAGTACTTCAATTGCTTGCATTACTTATTTTATTTAGGAGATGGAAACATTGCTTTTGTATTCCTGTCCTAAGGAAATGCATTTGTAAGACCTTTAGTAAAGTCACGATTTTGATTGCTTGGAGTAATGCATATTTGCTTTGCTTGATTGTGTCATATGGGATTGTAAGAGAGGGAATAGTTGAAACATTCCAGGAAAGTTTACATGCAGCAGTATGTGTGTTCAGCAGTGTGTAAATCCACCGTGAATGACATATATATAGCATGGTATGTTGGGATGCATAGCATGGTGTGTCAGATGTTTCCAGAGTAAATATGAAGTGAATGTGTACTGCAGTGCCTGTGTACTACTCACAGCATTTTGTTGTACAAAATACAGTCCATAATTACATACTATACTGAACAATTCAGGACTGTAGTAAGCTGTGGGTCACTTTTGACCCAGGAAGTACTGTAAAGATTGGCCATGTTAATGTTGCTGCTTGTTTCATGTACTACGAGGACTACATGTTCAGATAAATCTCTGCTTAATGAGTTTGGAGTCCATTTTGTGTCCCCATAAGTGTAAGTGTGTGTGTGTGTGTGTGCAAGATTGAACAAAAGTGAAAGGGTACAGTACAAAATATTTAACAGGCAGTATGGAGTAACTGTTAACCTTCACCATCCTCCATGGGTGGAAACACGCATATTCGATGCTTCTACGCATATCAAACCTATGTCTTGAGAAATACTAAAATCGGCACACATTATCACAAAAATAATGTTTGTCACTTTTTGCTAGACAGGACAATGAATGCACAATCGGTCCTCCATACAAGAATAGTGCAGGTTTACCCAGGACATGCTTACCAGTGCAGGTTTTCAGTTTTCATAAATAAAATGCCTTGTCAGTGCTGGTTGATAAAATGTGAAGTGAAACTGTACTTCTCAAAAAATGTACGACTGCATATTGCACACTTCCAAGGATTGCTGTTGTCATGGAGACCCATATGCATAAGGAAGAGGGCATTCTCAAAGAAAAGAATATCGCAGTGTGGGCAATGGAAGGACTTTTTGGTCTCCAGGCCACGAGAGTGCGTCACAGTACTACTGATGGGTTCCACTACAGTACTATGATCACTCTGGCTTGTCACCTGCGTTGACAAATCTGGTGACTGGAAACGTGGCGCCCTCACCAGCGGTGCACCACGATCTGGGCTTCTGTCTTCTCTAGACATTCTCTTACGCACATTCCCAGTGTCCTGTTCAACAAAAGTGGATGTCTGTGCTTCTGACCTGGCTGTGAATTCCCTTGAGACCATTTCTACTGGTCTTACAAGAGATGCTCTTACTGCTGAGCAGTCCCTTCTGATAGGCGATTCCAGTTTTTCTTTTGGCAATACTTCACTTACTGATGGCAGTTTGTGTGAGTGAGTGCTATCTCTTTGTGGCATATTGTCATGAGTGTGAGTTCTTACGGCATCATCACAAAAAGATGTTACGGCTGCATCTGGTTTTGAGCCAGGTCTAAAATGACTTGCGTCCAGTTGAAACGAGTGAGAAAATGCTCTGCTTGCCTCACTGGTCATTTGGTTGAAGGGAAACTTGTCAGCAATGTACTTCCCTACCACAGGCACTGAAGACCTTGGTATGGACTTGAGCTGAGCTGACGGTGGCAGTGGTTGTATCAGTCCAGCTACAGCATGCAGATGGTGGGACAGTGATGAGGTGGAACTGCCACTGTAGCTATGAGCTCCGACTGGAGCACTCCCTGATGCTGGAGATATTGCTGAGTTGTTGATGATCAGAGGTTTTGTTTCTACAGGGCTTAACTGACCGCTCAGCCCCTGTGGAACCATGGACAATGCTGGATTCATTCCTGGCCGCAGTGACAGCGAGTCCACAATCAATCCGTGCATCGTCTGAAGGTGCTTCTTTAGATCTTGCTTACGCTTAGCTGCATAGTCACAGATTTCACAGATCCAGGGGCGGGCGTCTGAATGCACTGCCTGGTGATTTACCAAACTGTTTTTGAATGCAGTTTTGAAGTTACAGATGTGGCAGCAGTAAACTTTGCCGGTGTCGTCTTCACTACCTGGATACTGAAACATGAAAGGGAGGTCATCAGGCCGACTGTCCTCCTCATCCCTTGCAGAGCTGGTCTCTGGTAGATACTGTTCAACATCTCCTGATTCACACCTTGTGATCGCAGACATGATGCTGCTGTTACTTAAATAATGATGGTCAGTCACAGTACCAACATCTTCATCTGCAGAAGCTGACCTACTGCCCACATTGCGGCTGAGTGATTCCTGTTGCGTCTCCTCAGCTGTTTTGTCACTGCCTAATTGGAGATGATGGCCCAAACTGTCCTTGTATGTGTTGGATGATGGCCTGTCCTCTGTGTTGTCTGGCTCTTCTGCGTTGTCAAATGATGAGCAGTCTGCACAAAAGATTCAAACAAAGTCACAAGCAACTGTACAAACAACACTATACAGACACGTCATTTCTTTTACAAGTTAAAATACAGTTGTCTCATGGTCCATCAACTTCAATGTTTCTCAGAATGATGCTCTTGTCAACTTGTGTTGTTTGTAACAAGTTGAAAAAAAAAAAGTCAATGTTTCAAGTTCACAAGACTGATGGGAAAGATGCAACCAGAACAGTTGTCATGCAGATGTCTGGAAGTTCTCTAGCACATGCACTGTTTCATGAATGTTATTTACTAAAGTCTGAAACTTGCACACAAAAACAGGTGCCATGGTAACGACTAGTGAACGAACACACCCACCTGCAGACGCAAGTGCGTCGTCTGCTGGATGCTGCATCTCGTCAGTCGGCGCACTGAACTCTTGCCTCTCCAAAAGATTGCACGAGAAATTCTTTTTCATGCCTATGAAAGGGACAAACGACTACTTTTTTGTAGTAATATGTATGATCGTGTGGCTTTGAAACCATGCACGACAGACCAACAAACGAGAGAGTACATTTCATAAGCTGCTCTCTAATACACAATAATAACCGTTTTCCGGATATTGAGTTCTTTCCCTTGTTTCGTCTGCTACACGGTGCCCTGTTTGGCACACGATCTTCAAACAAAAACAAACACAAAAACTAGATAACCACATTAAGCACACACAAATTCTATCACCGTTGTAGTGGCAAAAACTCGTGGTTTGGGATTTCTTTTTATTTAGCAGCTGTAAAAAGCACTAACCGTAATGTCAGTTGTAGCGATTTCCCTTGATTTGCTCTTCAGCATCGGAGTCTGATACATTCTTCGATCCAAAAATTTTTGTTCGCTCTCAAAGTTTGTTATTTTCATAATTTCACACGCAAACTGTTCCTTTTACAAGAGCTTGTGTGGCTCTCCAGTATATGCTCCTGCCCTGTATGGATCACAGAGTGCGGAAGAGGATTAGAGAAGCGAAATCAAAGGCTCGACCAGGTTGGTTCCCATTGTGGACGTGCGCACATGCTCGTCGTACCAGGTCGCGCTAAGCATTCTGCGTACAAGCGGTATTTGTAACATACTGCTGGCTTATTTGGCTTCAGGAGTTTTTGACCTAATAGGAGACAAAGGAATTTAATACATTTTGAGTATTTGCCTTTCGTCTGTTTGTTGTGCGCACCCTACATAATTTTATGCAAAACTGACTTATTTGAGCTGCCTTTCTGTTTCCGTTAAACTTAAATTAAAGGGACCAAACTTGTATCGTCGATTATCTCATCACTTGAACTTTAGGTGTTCTTTCGTGGTGATGTTAATGCACAAATGAAGACATACGCTATGCAGAGTGGCTCTGTGTGTGTGTGTGTGTGTGTTGAGGGCAGGGGGAGAAGATTTGCATATATATGATTTCTGAAAGCTGCTGTGTTTAGTATTCTTCATGTTGTTGCTAAGCCATGCTTTTGTGCTGCAGAGCTGTCATCTGTCAAACATGGATGGCGTTGCCTGAACTACGTAGAAACCTTTGATTTATCACAGTCAACGGTAAAGGACAATGTGGAGAGAGTTGATGCAACCAAACTGAGCACTGAGGAATTCATTGCTCGCTATGAGAGCACATACACTCCTGTGGTCCTGACCGACGCCCAAAAGGACTGGTCAGCCCACTACAAATGGACCCTGGATGTAAGCTATTCAGAACTGATGACACTCCTCATTCTACACCAGCACTAGCCATATGAGTTTAGATGTATAATATAGTTCTTGGAGACACTGACAGACATGCATGTTTATCATTGGGTTCTGATCTTGGAAGAGGGAAAAGGGAGTAGGGGGGATGCATAAAACAGTAGGAAAGAATCTTCGTTCAGTAAAAATGGTGTTCCTGCATCCTGGTTAATTTTTTAATTACATGGGACAGAACACGTCTTGCACACATCTTCATTTTATTTGTACAAGCCCCATTTAATAGCCCTCTCATGCAGCACCATGTGACTATCTTGTGCGTATGATTTAACAGCGACTGGCCAAGAAATACCGCAACCAGCGATTTAAATGCGGGGAAGATGATGAGGGCTACTCTGTCAAGATGAAGATGAAATACTTTGTGGAGTACATGCGTAACAACCTCGATGACAGTCCACTCTACATCTTTGACAGCAGCTTTGGAGAGGTATGCTATAAATTTGTGTTCGATATGATTCATGCTGTGCTCACTTTTAGCTTTTTGCCCTTCTAGATGTAGTCCACTGTGGATTTAGCAAAACATGAAACCAGTATGACTAGGAGTCAAAACCATTTGCAGTGGTGATGGCCGCTCCTGTCAGATTGCCAAAGGGGTCATTTATGAATGAGGCAGTTTATTTTCTGCAGAGGCTACTAATTCCTAGACTGATGGCCATCTTATTGTCTCTTAACTCATTCGTGACGGGACTCTTCGATCGAAGGTTCCGCCTGAAGCGGTCATTCCTCCCGCGGGCCATCACCACTGCAATTGGTTTTTGGCTCCCTTGTGTAACAATGGGAGTCTATGTAATAACCCTCTGTCGTCTGTCTGTCTGTCTGTCTGTGTGTGTGTGTGTGTGTGTGTGTGTCCAGAAAACTTTAACGTTGTCGTTTTCTCAGAAACTACAAACAGCAGAGACACCAAAATTGGCATGCTGATAGACAACCATAAGGCCTTTCAAAACATATATCATTTTGAATGACCTTGACTCAAGGTGAAGGTCACTAACGCTGTCTGTTTGAAAATTTTACATTGGCATTTTCACAGAATCTACAAAGACCAGAGGTTTGAAACTTTGCATGATGATAGACATTGATAAGAACTTTACAGATTATATACATGTATTCAATGGCCTTGTGTCAAGGTCAAGGCCACAAACTATTTTAAATGACCTTGACCCAAGGTCAAGGTCATTAAAGCAGTCTGTTTGGAAATTTTTACATTTGCATTTTTTCGGAATCTAGAAGAACCAGAAGCATCAAACTTTGCATGATGATAGATATTGGCAACACCTTCACTGACATAGCTGTGTTCAGTGAGTTTTAGTCAAGGTCAAGGCCATGCAGACTGTTTTTGGGAAACTTTAACCTTGGCATTTTCTCTGAAACAACAAACAGTTGAGGCACCAAACAAGGCATGAGAATAGACCGCAATGAGACCTACCTTTTTGAATGACCTTGACTGAAGGTCAAGGTCATTAAAGCTGTCTGTTGTGAATTTTAACATTACCGTTTTCAGAGGAACTACAAATACTAGAGGCGTCAAACTTGGCATAATAATAGACATTGATGTGATCTCATTTTTATGACCTTGACCCAAGGTCAAGGTCGTACAAACTGTTTGGGGGAAAATTGTAATATTGCCAGGAACTCGGAACGCCAGAGACACTTTACTTGCCATGATGATAGATAGTGATAAGAGCTTTACATACACTTGTGAATGACCTTGACCCTTGTCACAAGGGAGCCATGGAGGCTTTTGCCTCTCTAGTTACTAGAGGGGACAACCAAACGAAACTGATACCTTTTAGAGTTTTTCGGTTATTAATCTATTCTGTATTTATGTGTTTGTATTTATTTAAGTTTTTACGTTTAGGGAGTGCGTGAATGTGTGTGCGCATCAGAGTGAGTGGGTGTTTGTGGGCACATAATAATTTATTCTTAATCAAAGGAGGAGCAGGCATTGTAATTTCCCTTTTATGGGATCCAATAAAATATATATCTTACGTCTTATGCATTGCCCACGGCTGATCAAATCAAATTCTCCATCCATTTTCAACTGAAAAGTGTTTGTTACTCCAAATTCCAATGAAGCTTGCTAGAGAGTTTTTTGTTTTTTTTAATGGAGTAAGTTTCATGGTGGGAGGTCCAGGCAGGGGCAGTGTTGAGAGGGCAGCAGCCCCAGTCACAATAGAGTTAATAGTGTGGCCAGCCCAAACATGGTTGTGGTATTGACTCTCAGTCTGATAGTATACATGCAGGGATAACCAATTGGCCTGTTTCATATAAAAGTTTCTGACACTCTCTAGTGCAGCACTTAGCAATGTGGCACTTGCGTTAGTACACGTGTGTACTCTGAGAAACACCTTCATAATACCAGTAGGTTTCTAATGTTCATTTTGCAGATTTGACTGTTGAAAAATTGAACTATAAGTTAAAGACTTTTCTCTACTTACAGCATCATAAACGGCGACGGCTCTTGGAAGACTTTGATGTTCCCAATTACTTTCGTGATGACCTCTTTAAATATGCTGGTGAGGAAAAGCGACCTCCATACAGGTAGGCATATTGCTTGGAGTTGATTCATTTTGTGCTTGTACCTGTAGGAGCGGTTGGTGGTCTAGTGGTTAAGAGACTCAGGGCTCCCTAAACTGTGCGTCTGTGCATAATTTACGCACTGAAGTAAAAATTTACGTCCTAAAAAAAATTTGAGGGGGTACGTTGAAGCATTATGAACGCGATCTGTGCTTAGCTTGACGCACTACCTCTGCAGTACCGTGCGTACGCCTATAGGCTTGTTGTGATCGAGTGAGTGTTCTCCCTTGCCTTGGCCGCGTTCAGTTCGGTTCTGTTTTTGGTTTAACGCTCGCAGGCGTTAACTGTCTACTGCTGCAGATCGGCGGTTTCTACAGCCACTCGCGCGTAGTGAACGTGCCCCATCTTTTCCCTCTGCGCACTGAAACATCCGGCGTACGTGCGATGTCGAAACCATGGACGAAAGATTTTTAGAGTCAGTGCTCTTGTTACCGATCGGATGCGCTTTCTCTGTGACGAATCATGCCACCGAAAAAAGTGAAAGTTCAAAAGACTATGGACTTTTTCGTCAGTGGAAAAGTTGTGGAGGGGCTCGAGCCGGCCCTCGCCCGGCAGCGGGTGCATTTCGGCGTCGCATAGCTACGATTCAGACGTCGCATCAGAGTCGGCACAGAGCAGCAAAACGTAGTAGTGTACAAAACTGAATTGTACCCACTTCATTTAATTATATGATTTGAAGTTGATAAAATTCAGTTTTGCACACACACACACACCCCCCTTATGTGTTCAGCAGTATTTACTGAATTTATAATTCCATGCACTAAAAAACTTGAGAAATGATTCTGACCCTTTAAAAATTTAAAGTGGAGGTACAAAGACCCCCTAAAATTTTGAACTGGGGGTCAGTGGACCCTTTAGGTCTGTAGCTTTTAGGGAGCCCTGGAGACTTGTCGCCAGTGCGAGAGGTCAGGGGTTCGAGTCCCACTCGGAATAAAGAATTTTTCCTTCTCGTATGTGGCGCCGTTCGTTAGGGCCGATGGTCGGGGGTTCTCTCCGTGTACTCCGGCTCCCCCCCCCCCTCCCTCTGCTTTAGAAATGTTCAGCCCACCAAATTTGAAAAAATAAATTCCGAAATTTAAATAGCTGAGCTGACCCTTCGCACCACGTGATTGTAGAGGGGGCGACTCTGCACCGTCTTCACCTTAAATGAGAGTGGCTAGTTATGCTTCTGATGCGATAAATAACTCTGCCAGAAGGACCCCACAGCATTCAGATGCCTTCCAGTTCGCTCGGTTCCCCCCATTCTATCCAGCCTGGTACCCCTTCCCCCCCCTCCCCGTTTTCTACCCCCAGGCATTTAACTCGTACAACCCGCCCTTCCCCGGTGTTCCGCCCCAACTCTGTGCCAACCCCGACATTGGGGAGACAGAGCCTAACGTGAAATTGGGTAAAGCGCCTATACAAATTTTACAATACTCATTATTATAATCTTTTCTTTTTTTTTTAATTACATAAATGTGTGTGTTCATGCCCACCTCTATGCCTCATACTCTAGGAGTAAGAAAAGGTATTTTCAAAGTGAAATTTTCAGTAGTGTTGAAGTGTGTGTTTTTTCAGGGAAGAAATATTTGACATGCATTTCTTTTTTAACTTCATTTTTTTTTCAGGTGGTTTGTGATGGGACCAGCGCGCTCTGGAACCGGTGTTCATATTGATCCTCTGGGCACAAGCGCTTGGAATGCTCTGGTCAAAGGATACAAGCGGTAACGTGCCCCTCTCAAATCAGATCAGTTATTGGCATCACCACTGTGTGGGATGTGTTATTTTAGATTGGCAAGGTAGTCTTGATGCTGTGTGCACAGCTCATCCGTGACGAGGAGAATGAACTGTAAACAGTGGAATTTCATACTTTTTTCCATGAAGATACAAATTGAGTACCACTAGAGAGGTTTTGACAGTGTTTTCAGTTTCACTTGAATCTAAGTACAGTAGATACAGGTGAAGAAGAAATTGAATAAATCAGCCTGGTTTTTAATGTACATGATTTTTATATATATATATATCTTATTGTACAGATGGTGCTTGCTGCCAACCCATACACCTCGTGATCTGGTGAAAGTGAAATCAGAAGTCGGCGGAAAACAGAAGGATGAGGCTATCACGTGGTTCCGACACATTTTCCCCCTCACCCAGTTACCATCTTGGCCACAGGACTGCAAACCAGTGAGGCTCTCTCTCTCTCCCTCTCTCTCCCTCTCTCTCTCTCTCTCTGAAAATTGACTGTTCCATGCTTATTATGTCTATCATTGAAAAGTATGGTTTCATTTGTTCTCTTCCTCTCTCATGTGCTGACTTGCAAAAACTCTTGATGTTGTTCTGCTAGCACTCCAAACTTCATAAAGCTACAACGTAGAGTTTCAAAATAGGATCATGCCTGTTTCATTAACCAACAACAACAACAAAAAATGCGTATTGATTTATCAAGAGACATGTCAAGATGTGACATCAATTGATAACCAATTTTCATTCATCCAAAAACAGGATACTTGTCACAGGTCACAGTCAAAGGTGCGGTCAGTAAGTAAACATTTTCTTCTTCTGCCAACAGCTTGAGATCCTTCAGAAACCTGGGGAGACTGTGTTTGTTCCAAGCGGGTGGTGGCATGTGGTGCTGAACCTTACGGACACCGTCGCCGTGACCCAGAACTTCAGCAGTGTCACCAACTTTCCCATTGTCTGGCACAAGACGGTGCGTGGTCGACCAAAGCTCTCACGCAAATGGCTCAAAACACTGAAGGTGAGTGCAGCACGTGTCTGCCTGTTTTAGGTAGTGTGTGTTGATAGAGTTAATAATAATGATCGCATTAATTTTGGGCTTTATCCCAAATATTTGGCTCAGAGCACCGCAAGCTAAACTCAGTATGCATGCTCACGTGAATCACACGCATTCTCTCAGGTATTGGACATGAACACATAATCACGTGTTGCAAAGGGCCGGATCAGCAGTTTAAGTTTGGGAATTTTAGAATTGCATTATTTTCCAATTTTGTGGGCTGAACATTTCCAAAGCAGAGGGGGAGGAAGCTGGAGTACCTGGAGAGAAGCCCCGATGGCGGGCCCGAATGAACGGTGCCACTAACGAGAAGGAAAGAATCTTCTTGCCCTGACTATGACCCAAACCTGACCTCTGGCATTGGTGGCAAAGTCTTAACCACTAGAGCATCGACTGCTCTTTGAGCTAGTTTCCACTAGAAGTGAAAAATGTAGTGAGGATATATGACATTAATATGTGCTTTACAAGCTGGTGCTTGCCCAGGCAGATGAGGAGCAGTGTCTAAGTTATTTGTGAGCTAAGCCAAAGAACAGTAGAAAAAAATGTTACAGGATAATGGTCAGTTTCCTTTTCCCAGGGGTCGAAATTCTCCGCCGTTCGGCGGATTTCCGCTTTTTAGAAATCCGTTTCCGCCTAAAACGAAGTTCGGTTCCGCCGAGAAAAAAAAAATCGGAAAAACAAATTCCCAGTGGTACGCTTTCCGCGAATCCCCACTCGGTACGGTGCTGCCGACAGCGAATTTGTGTGGCCCACCCCCTACTGTGCACGCGTGACCGCGGACAAAGACTGGGCAATTAGCGCATCGCCCCCGAAACACCACTGCAGCTATGCGGGTGGCTTATCACCTCGTCCGCCAGTTCCGACGTCCGAGCCTTCACACCTGTCAAATCACTGACCATTCAAGTTGTTTTCACAAGACACCCTATCACGCCTATGTCGGTGCGTGTGAACGTTTCTTTGTGTGCCAGTGTGTGTGAGGGAATTAAGGCGGATATTTGATAGGTATGGTGTGGTTATGACTGAATCCCCCTTGTTTTCGTGTTTGACAATATAGAAAACGGAAACTGCGAATTCAGCTGGACTAAACTCAGTGATTTGACACTTAGCAAATCGGCAACGCCGGGATGTCTGTGTACGTCGTTTGGACAAGTGTGTGTGTGTGACCGTGACGTGAGAGAAAGGGAGAGACTGTGATGCCGCTGGGAATTCAACCGGAGTAAACTCGGTGATTTGACAGCAAACCGGCAACGCCGGGATGTCAGTGTACGTCGTTTGGACACGTTATCCGTTGCGCAAATTTAGGTAAAGCCACACAA
>JACVVK020000113.1:1455000-1555559 GCA_018292915.2 Batillaria attramentaria | reverse complement strand
CTGGGGACTGTCGGGAAGAACACGTTTGGAACGCGCCAAATTGCATCTCATACTCTGCGATTAATCGCTGGCTTGAAATTCTGCAGCCAGCCAGGTCCCAAGGACACTCTGGAAAGGATGGAGGTGGTGCCAGAGCAAATATCCTTTGCATTATTGCTCCAGACTTTGTGTACTTTTTTTTCTTTCTCTTTTTCTTGCACACTCCACTGAGGACCAATACTCAGGAATCTGGCTGTGAAGCGGGTTTTTTTTTTGTTATGAAAGAGGTAATATAATGCAGTGTGAGATGAGATGAGATGAGAGAGAGAGAGAGAGAGAGAGAGAGAGAGAAAGAGAGAGGGTGGGAGGGAGTTGTGGTCGGCGGGATTTTACCAAAGGGAGATACCAAAGACGGGGAAACGCGAAAAATACCGGCACAACTTTTCCAACCGGGATTCGAACTCAGAGCCCGAGCACTGAAACGCTCGGTTATACCGGTGTCACAGGACATACTGATTCCCACGAGGGATTTAGTCCGGAGTAAAAATATCTATCCAAAGTTTTACTGCGGAGTAAAAAAACTCGTACGACAGGTTTTTTTGTTTTTGTTTCTTTTTTCTTTTTGGTGCCACGACTCTTCACCAGCTCCAGTGGTATTCCTCCCAGATCAAGAGCGGAATCCACGAAAAACTCGAAAGCTGGGGCAATTAAAAAAAAAAAATGTATGATGATGGAGATGAAGATGATGGTAAGATGATGCTATGGAGGTCCGTGTTGTCTGGGACTGCGGGACAGGGCCGCATTCCACACTTCCTGCCATAAATATCCCGGCGTTAGCCAGGTTCGGGAACTACCGGCCGTGTAATCATCCACATCATAAAATGTGTCATACCACGGGAAGCATTCCCAAAATCGCACCCGTGATGTGAAGTGGGTGAATCTCGGTTGTGTGGCAAAAGTCTCCCAGTTGGGCCCATAGCACACCCGCTGTGGGTAGGAGCCGACCTAGGTAGGAAAAAATCTCACTTGCCTCGGCTGGGACTCGAACCCGGGTTTCCCGGTCCATGGTCCGAAGAGCTGACCACTACAACAAGGGGGCCGGCTTGTGCGACATTTTTGACGTACTCCAAAAGCCAAGGCAGTACTTGTGTTGTACGAAAATTTTACTCTGGATTAATAATCATTTTACGATGTGTTTACTCAGGAGTAAAATCCCTGGGCCCGTATATAAAAGTATAGGTCAACTTAACCCAAGGCTACGGGCCTAACCGAGAATAGGACAAAAGACCCCCAAAAAGGAGGCGAAGAAAGGAAGAAAAAAAATCCTTCTACAACGGCTCAGGCACCTTCTTGGAATGGGCCCGATTCCTGATTTAAAATAATAAACAACAGAAAATTTAACCCTAGAGCTAGTTTAGTTCGAGGTTAGACTCTAACCCGGGGCTAAAAACCCTAACATCGACTATTACATACGGGCCAAGGGGAGTACGTTTGTCCCCTTACACCGGCTGTACCAGGAAGGAGGGAGGGTGGGTGGGGTGGGGTGGGTATTTGGGAGTTTAACGTCCTTTCCCACCACGTATGGGTGATATCAAAGACGGGGCAACGAGAAAAAAGGATTCGAACTCACGACCCGAGCATTCAAAATCCTACGCTCTACCATTCGGCTATCCCGGCTCCCCGAGGAAGGAGGGAAAAACGTAAAACGATAAACTAGTTAGTCCACAAGATGTCGTAAGTAACAGTAGGTTTGACAGAAAAAAGCTGCGTTCTTGTATGGCGTGTGTGTGTGTGTGTGTGTGTGTGTGTGTGTGTGTGTGTGTGTGCGCGTGCGTGCGTGCACATGCGTGTGTTCGCGTGCGTGTGTGCGTGCGTGTATGTGCGCGTGCATTATATATATATATATGTGTGTGTGGTGTGTGTGTGTGTGTGTGTGTGTGTGTGTGTGTGTGTGTGTGTGTGTGCATATGCGTGTGTTCGCGTGCGTGTGTGCGTGCGTGCGTGCGTGTATGTGCGCGTGCAATATATATGTATTTGTGTGTGTGTGTGTGTGTGTGTGTGTGTGTGTGTGTGTGTGTGTGTGTGTGTGTGTGTGTGTGGTGTGTGTGGGTGGGGGGGGATTCGAAACTTTTGAATGGAACCGTAAAATAAACACTGTCCAGGAGCTGCTCGTGACAGACAGCGATAGATATTGCGCGCCACCATACAGCAAGAATGACAACAAATCATCCGTACTGACTGAATAATCGTGTGTCCCAAGCCCTCGCGAGACAAAGTGCCGCAGCTGAGACGCTGTCTAGCCAAACAAATCTGCCAGTCATCCGTTCAGCTTGGTCACGGTATCAACTGACGTGACTAGACCCTTCATACGCTTACCATCCACGTGGGGGGCAGTCGGCCAGAGGGCGGGAGTGTTTCCTGTGCTAATACGATTCAAAAGTTTTCAGTTGAGCTTAGGTTACATGTTACATTAGACGGACCTCCATAGCATCATCTTACCGTCATCCTCACCTCCATCATCATGCATAATACAAATTGCACAAGCTTCCGAGTCCTCCGTGGATTCCACCCATTACCTGGGAGGAACACCACTGGAACTGGAAAAGAGTTGGGGCAGCACAAAAAAAGAAGTTTTGGATTGAGCTTAGGTTTCAGGTTTGTAACTAAATAATGTTCATGCGCTTGCAAGCGTTGTTATGTTGTAGTAATGTGTTTTTGAAGCCGTTTTCTGGTTGATAAACAGCCTGTTTCCGGTGCTACTCGTGCACTTAAAATGGAAACACTCGGTGCTTCTGTAGTCTGGATTTCAATGCTCGGGTCGTGAGTTCGAATCCCGACAGGGGCCAAATACTGAGACATGTTCATTTCAAACGTGGGTTTACCGTACACAGCAATATATGTACTCGTTAAAACTTTTGAATCTGAGTAGCACCAGAAACACCCCAGGCTCTATTGACTACCCCCCCGCCCCCCCCCCCCCCCCCTTGCTGGTGGCTAGAAAGCCAGGGATACTGATAGGTCTAGTTGTATGTCTGTTGATTTCGTGGCCAAGCTGAGGCTACAGAACACTTGTAAATTTCGAGGAAAACGCTATACATTCCTCTTAAACGTAAAGTTGCACATGACACCCTAGAAATGCTTTAAAATTCACCTAAAAAAATCACAAAAATCCGGCAGCTAAGGACTCATGTGTGGAGTAAATTTCAACAAATTGCAATATTCCGTTTTTTTTGCAATGTTGGCAGCGACCACATACGCCCTCGTTCCTCTGTCGTCTGCTGGCTCCTGTGCCAGGCGCGCATGAATACAAATAGTCAACAAGCCAGCCTCATTTTTCCCTAATTTTACTATTACCTGGCATGAAACTTATTTACAAAACCAACAAAAAGCCACCAGATTGCCATTTTTTACTCTGCACACAAATTAACATAAAAGGGGCAAAACTGTTGTACTACATTTAGCGTACTTGATACTACATGACCCGGAAGCTATTAGTGTCCTGTAGCCTGTCATGAACACATGACTGGCAGCGTCTCAGCGTCTCACGACGGCTGAGGACACACGATTCTTCAGTCAGCGCAGATAATTTGTTGTCATTCTTCCTGTATAGTGGCCCACTGGCACCGCCATCTAGATTATCCCCCGCCCCCTTCCTTCCCCGTGGTCATAATATCACCAGACATGACCAGGCCCATCGCGGGCTTTGTAAGCACCGCCAATGCTCGGCAATAGTCTATCTCCTGTGAGACGATCCTATTAGAGCAGACGGAAGCTGGGGAGGGAGGTAATGTTTGTGGAGGGAAATAACTGGGTGATTTTCCTACCCAGCTAGGTGCGCGGACACGGCCGCAGCAGTGAACTGTACTCCCATCGCTGTCTGTAAGCGCGGGGCATCACGGGAAGATCGGCAGCCGTGCCGAGGACAAACATAGAGGGACGGGGCATGGGGCACGAAGTAATCTGGTTGAGAGACGAGTGCTGATTGGTCGGTTCAGCTTACAATGGTAATCCGCGATGGCACAATGGATGATGTCTTGGTCGAGACAGAAAACATTTTTATTTGTCCGCGGGACAGGAATTCGGCAAGATATTGATGGTACTTTCATGGATGGAAGAGTGTTTGGGTGCACGCTTAAGTATCCTGTATTCACGTGACCTAAAACTGTCTGGATAACATCAGTTATATCTCTTGATTCACTCGCCAGGTTTTGACCGAGCGTCTCAATGTTACAAGCGCATCTTAATTTGTGAACAACTAATTTCATAATTACTATTAACAAAGTACTGATTGTTCATCTGTCAGAACTCCTGTTTTAATAAATAATAATAATGAATGGTATTTGTAGGGCGTATTTCTTTTAAAATAAAACTCCATTCTCCGGTCACTCACCGACACTCACGCACATTTTACAAAGATGGACAAACACACACTGGTGAAAGTGACTAGTTAGACAGGAAATTACTGGAAGGCTTTGCAGTAAAGGAACGTTTAAAGATCGCTCTTAAAAACAGAGTGTGGGTGCATTTCTCAGGTTCGCAGGCAGAGAGTTGGATAAGGTTGCTGCGATAAAGCTTAAAGAGCGCTCTCCAAAAGATTTTAAGTTGCGCTTGGGAAGTTTGAGAAGGCTCTCCGTGGACGACCGCAAGGTTAGGGTGGGTGGGTGTTTGGGGGTTTAACGTCCTTTTCCACCACATACGGGTGATATCAAAGACGGGGCAAGGATGAAAAAGCCAGCACAAATATTTGGCCCCAGCCGGGATCGAACTCACGACCCGAGCATTAGAAGTCCAACGCTCTACCATTCGACCACCCCCCGCAGGGTTAGCGACGGTTGATAGGTGACGAGTCAAGCCGAAAGGTTTTACTAAGTTCTCACCCAGTCGTCTCCTTTCCAGCAGGCGTAAGGACACAAATTGGCAGTGGGGTCATGTTTGGTGTTTATTTGAGGTACCCTGTTTGGCGAGTGTGCTAGTCTGTGGTGATTTTTGTTGTCATGAAAAAGCGTGATTTTAGTCTTATGTAAGTCAAGGAACATGTCATGTCGCAGGAAGAGGCAAGCTGCCAGTGAAGCTGGGACTTTTTGCACATAGGTCGAGCACAAGTGACGCAAGCGGATTTCTGTGAACTGAGTCTCTGGCCTAAAGAGAAAGTAGACGTGCATTACTCTAGTGAGGCCTGAGCGGAAAGGCGACATTCAATTTTTTAAAGCTCCTGTCAGGTGCGTGCCTTTGAATGGTCTGTTAATGGCAGTAATTGTTTCTAGATTGAAAGGGTGAGTATGATGCCTGAGGCTGATAGGGAATATAGGCATTTTAAGGTTCTGTGTATTTGTGTCCTTCGGCCAGCAGAACTTACCCGTCTGGTCCAGGCATCCTGAGGTCAAACTCAAGGAAGGTGAGCTCAATCAGCTCCTGAGAATCGCCGAAAAAGGAGTAGAGGATGCAGTTGGTGTTGGGCGGGTAGTACTCGGGAAAGTTCGGCGACGTAAAGCGACCGTCGTTCAGACCATAGCTCTGGTACACGACGCAGTCGCAGCCTGCAATACACCGTAGTAGTCAGAAGGTCAGTGATATTGACCGGGCAGTGTTTGCTGCCACCGTGGCAGTGTTATTGTCAATGTGGCAGAAAATACCGCGTGTAACAAAACACAAAACGACGTACATGTCAGCAAACGTGAAAACATTCTTTTCCAGTGTATAACATATCATTATTTCGTATGTAAGAAAAGGACATAATCGCCAAAGATTTGCTAGCATTTAGGCCCTTTTACTATTTAACGATAAGCATCTCTTCATAGCTGGCTGGCTAATGTAACGTTAGCAACACAATCATCACAATGTAAGCTATAGGAAAAAGACACCACAATGGCCAAATACGCCAGCCGAGTCATTATATAAGCAACATTAAAAATAAAACAAAATAAAACAAATATCTAACATTTTCGCGAGCCACAGTATTAACAAGACTCTTAAGATGTTTTCATGAAATACTGATAGCCTATCCCCCTATAGGATAATCAGCTATTACACTGCACATCATCTCTGTTGTTAAAGTTTCAATTATACGAAGCAATTCCTAACATGAACAAAAGCGTAAACCTAAATCGAACAACTTTTCTTGGACCAGAAATCCAGTGCTGTGCTACACCATTTAGTTCTTTATTGTGCGTCAAGCAACAAGTATACAATGCTATTAATGCTATTATGTTCTTATGCGTTTGCTTCACAAACAACAACAACAACAACAACAACAACAAAAAACAAACCCAGTGTCTGAATAGTGTAGCAGAAAATGGTAACAAAACTCCTTTTAAACGAAAGTATTGTATTTTTAACTGCTTTCGTATCCAGTGCTCACATAACGCTGATAGGTTATTCGAGTTGCCTGCGAAAACAAAAACCTGTCTCTTCCGACGAGGTTTTTGTTTTGTAAAGACAGCAATATGACTTCTGTCACCCCAGCCTTCCCTCTAAGGTTTCCATTCTAATTTCCTGCAGTGACGAGCCCCAGAGAGAAACATGATGTCGCCAAAAAAATTCCGTAAACTAATGCCCTCGAGGAGATGTTATCAAAATGGCGGGAAGTTTTGCAGGTGCTACTTCGATTTAACAATGTTTGACGACAATTAAACTACACTCACGTAAAGCTAAGTGTCTGAATTAATGAGTATGCACAGGCGTCTTTCGATTGTGGTAACCGAGTTTTTCCATTTCAAACACCGCAAAGAAATTCGGTTTGTCGGTGTGATAGACAGAGGTCGTTTATCCACCACAAAATGACTTTCAATAACAAATTACTGCGATGTCAAACTACAGACGTATTCATACTCTTATTTGAAACAACTGGCTTTGCCGGAGAGCAAACGTCAAAACGTTTAAGTCGAAGCAGCGTTCCGCCATCCTGATTGACCCCCGTGTGTCTGGGGCTGCGGACTTTCAGTGCAAAATGTTGGAAGTTCCTAATTTTGAATGCAACCCCGAGGGACCTAGTTTGGTGTGAAGGAGTGCAGACCGGGGACGTAGGTTCTCATTTGCAACTGTCCCCGAGGGCGTATACCGTCATGTGGGAGAGAGGTCTACGCGTCATGGATTTCATAGGCACTTGGGTCCGTTTTCAAAATGACTGTTTCAGGCCTGGAGCACTGGAACCGTGAATATAATTATACGTTTATTATTTGTATTTTCTTTCTGTTGTTTCTCTAAGCGCAACTAACATGTGCTGTTTCATGGAGTATTGCTACGCTATACAGGTAGACAATGGATTGGGCAGGATCATTGTTCTTTACATCACTCGCGGGTGCAAATTTTCAGAGAGTTAACTACGAGTGCTTTACGTCCGAAAACCTTAAAGGTCTGAAATCTCAGCAAAAAGCCGCAAACATCGCGTTTTTTTTTTGTTTTTTTTTTAACTGCGACTCCTTCGACTGTGAATAATTCAGGCAACACTGTCACAGTTGCAAAGTTTTCAGCGCTTCGGGGACCCTTATAAAACCAGAGCACGAGTTTGTCGTGACATTATTTGGCTTTTGCTCAGTGAGCGAGACACATCGCTACAGTGTCTAGCGGATGTTAAGTGCTGCACGATCTTTCTCGCTCAGTGTCAACACGCAAACTGAGCTGTGAAATCAGGCTGCCCTTGGCTTTTATTGGGGTTTCAGGGACGCTGAAAACTCTGCAACTGTGACAGAGTTGACTGTGCTTGCACGGTCGACTCTGTAACATTTTTTCACACTTCGGAAAGCATTTTGCTGGAAGCTTAGATCTTTAAGGAAACAGAGAGCGAAAGCGTGAGTTATGACTTTTGAGAACCCGCTCAGTGATTTAAGAGCTCACAAAAACACACTCGAGTTTTTAAATAGAGTGCTCGCAGCAGATTTTTTTTTTTTAAACAGTCGATCTGATCACTAATTGGAAATCTGTCGTCATTCGGTGGAAGGGTGTACGTGCCATGCATTTGAGAAGCTATGGCCATTTAACATTTCGCGGAAAAATTAAAAAAGATCCTATGTTTGAATAATGGCTGATTTTCCAAAGTCGCCTCGCTTTCCCCTAAATGCAAACGTGATTACAATTTCACAAAACGTGTCAATACTCGAAATGGAAACTAAGTCTTCTGTTGTAAAGATTTTTACCCTTTTTTTGGGGGCGTTATTTGCAATGGTAGCATTTAGCAGCATTCCTTTTGCCAACACGTAAGTGGACAAAGTGGATGAGTTCACTCAGTCCAGAACTGGCACCAGAAGTCAACAGTAACAATGCCCTATGAGAATGATTGGCAGATATGACAACTAGATTTGCCCTTTTCATCGCCTGTAGTACTGGTTACCTCGATCTAAATGGTAAGTGCTTTCGTAATTTAAACACTTTTCCGGAGCTGCAATAGAAAGAGAAGTAATGAACAGTATTAATCAGTGTCAAGCAGACATAAGCAAGAAACAATAAGTCAACTCAAGTCAAGTCGACTGCACACAAAGAACAAATTAATTAAGACCAGGTTTCTTTAAATACAGTTATCAGACATGACATAGCCAGATAAATATTACCACCACCACCACCACATGATGATGATGATGATCTTCCTTTCAGGGAGGCCACTGTCTCTTTTTTCTGAATTGGGGTGATCGGTATTGAAAATCTAAGAGCATTTCCAATAATTATATACTAAAACTCTAGGTTCCCCCCAAACCGCTACCAGGATGCTGACTGAGTCATTTAATGATAATAATAATCGTGGAGGGGTTGAAGACTCTCTGCCTTAACCCTAAATCTGCTTTCGGAAAATGTGATTATATGTTTCAAGCCTCTCCTCCTCCCCCTTCCGTCCACACCTGATATCCAAGCACTATACGCAACCCACTCCTATCCTCTCTATCCCCGCCCCCCACGTCTGCCCCGCTGTTTTTCCCCCCCAGCCTCAGGCCATGTGGGGTGGGGCACTACAGTACTTAATGACGTGCTAATCAGGGAATCGTTTCCATTGCAGCCACAGGACACACATCATGGCTCTAAGAAATGCGCTTATAAAACCACGGCCTAAAGTTAAAAAAAAAAATCTCTGATTATGAGGCCGTAGGGCTCAGCTCTTCTTATATGCGAGAAAGTTAGAAAATCCTCTTTTCTGGGATTATGAACAAAAAGAAAAAAAAAGAAAGAAAAAAAGGAGAAAAATAAGGTCAATTTTGATGGGGGAGTACACAAAATGTTAAGTATGGATGTAGAGATAAGTCAGGGAATAATTGAAAGCAAGCATGTATGGTATATTAAAAACATCCAAACAGACATCAGTTTTACTTCCCGTTACCATGGGGTGTAGTCAAAATGGACGGAAGTGTTTCCGGTGCTACTCCGCTTCAAAAGTAGCACCGCCAGGACAGACTGCTTCTAGACAGTAGCACCGAGTGTTTCCATTTTTCAAATTTAAGTAACACTGTAGTAGTAGTGTTTCCAAAGGAGTTCGGTCTGTCGTCGCAAAACTGAGAAGGGGGGGGGGGGGGGGGTTTGTCAACCAGACAACGACTTTGACTCACGCGTTTCTACAATCCGAGGGAGCCGGGGTGGCCGAATAGTAGAGCGTTGGACTTCTAATGCTCGGGTCGTGAGTTCGTATCCCGGTTGGGGCCAAATATTTGTGCTGGCTTCTTCATCGTTGCCCCGTCTTTGATATCACCCGTATGTGGTGGAAAGGGACGTTAACCCCCCCCCCCCCCAACACCCACCCACCCTACTACAATCCGAAGACGTGTCCATGATCAAAATTCAATCATTTGACTTTGTGTGAGAGCAACCATCGTCCGAAGTTTTGAAGTGAATTAGCACCAGACACGCTCACGCCCATGTTAATTGACTACACCCTGTGATTTCCAAAACGATTGTATTCTAAACAACAACAACAACAACAACAACAACACACTTTGATAAATCTTATTGTTGGTCAAATGTAGATTTTAAACCGAACAAATATGGTACACCCCTCTCATTTGAAAAAAAAGAGTTTAATCAGTATTATTTTGTTTGTGGAAAAACCTTGTTAATAGTTTACCAATTAGTTCTTAATTAATTAATTAATTAGTGTTTGTTTTTATGGTGGTTTATGTTTCACAGCATGTTTGAAATTCAGATTACTGACCGACGGAATCCATGAAACTGACAAGACAATGTCAAGATTAATCATTTGAGAATAACGAGCCATTTGGGGATTAGCGACTCACTTTGAGAATAACGACCTTACGGGAACACCGCTGTTTGCGCTGAGAACGCTGGTATGAAATTGACACCAAGGAAGGAAGCATGTATATGCTTGCTGGTGATAAGGATGACTCAAACAATTTTGGGAAATTACAGATTGCAAGATCAGCAACTTTTACCGTTATCAAATAAATGTTCAGTTCATCTCTTTCTCTCCCTCTCTCCATGTAGTTAGACGCCAAGAAAAATTCTACAGTCACCTCTCTTCCCCCTCCACCCCCCCCCCCCCACTCACACACACACACACACTCCCTTCGGGCTAGGAAAAAAGGTCAGAGAAAATTATCCTTCAGCATGCAAAGCAGATATCAATATGGACCAGGGCCCTTAATCCTACTCCAGTGAAGTTCGAGTTTCTTCCCTTTTTCTCTCTCCCTTTGAAGGTGATTACGGTAGCTTTCTGTCCTCACCGCTTCAGGCTCCAGCTCTGACTTTTCATCTTATGGGATGTTCCTTTCCTTCTACTTTCTGCCGAAAATGGGATTGTTGATGGCGTAAATGGCCGTGATGCATGGGGTCGTTTGTATTTGCGCAGGCAGTGTTCGTTTAGGCCTGAAATCCCCTTCCTTAGGTTGTCAAAGGCCATTTTGTGTCTTCGGGGTGAAGTTTATGAAGGCATAATGAAATGGGCCCTGGTGAAAGCAGCACAGTTCTACACTGCTAGGCTACGTATGATAAAGCAGCTTCTATAATGGGACGGATGTGCTCGAGAATGCGCCTGTACACTCTGTGACTAGTCTGCCGTACAGTGAGGTCGGTGGTCTAGTGGTTAAGAGACTTGTCACCAATGCGAGAGGTCGGGGGGTCGAGTCCCACTCGGGGCAAAGAATTTTTCTTTCTCGTACGTGGCACCGTTCATTCGGGCCGAGCGTCGGGGGTTCTCTCAGGGTACTCCGGCTTCCCCCCCCCCCCTCTGCTTTGGAAATGTTCAGCCCACCAAATTTGAAAAAAAAAATGCAATTCTAAATTCCGAAATTTAAATAGCTGAGCTGACCCTTCACACCACGTGATTGTAATGTGTTTATGTCCATTGTGTGAGAGAATGCATGTGATTCACGTGAGCGTGCGTGTGATTCACGTGAACGTGCGTGCTAGGTTCAGTTCGCGGCGCTTTGAGCCGATTCAGGAAATTGGGTAAAGCGCCTATACAATATTCATTATTAAATACAATAAACTCGTTCCTTTGGAATTCACTCCCAAGTAATTTGAAAACCGCTTCTTCAATGACGCCCTTTAAATCCGGTCTTTACAAACATCTCGCAAACATCAATGTCTCCTGATAGCTCACATTTTTTCCCACTAGGAAGACATTTTTTATCATCATAACCGCATACGTGTTTTCTCAAATTGTTCTTCCCACTGTATATTCAACAGGATGTCGATTAATTTGTTTTAAATGCTGGCTGTGTGTGTGTGTGTGTGTGTTACGTGTGTGCGTGAGCATGTGGGCACTTTTGATTTTTTAAATTTTTTTTCTTTTCCCTAGTCGTAGCTTTAAATGTAGTACTTTAATAGTTTATAGCAACGGCAGTCGGATACGTAAAATGACTATGTGGCTAACAATGTCAATAAAGCTTCATTGATTCATTGATTCAAACTCGATCGGTTCACCGGACCAGCTCTTTTAGTCATTTCGAGTATATTGTTACTATTGTTACGGTTGTTACTCGTATTGTGTCCATCGATTTAGAAGTTGTACATTTCGGTTTATGTCTGCTTAATGCCAGCCTTGGTGCGACTGTAAATGTGAACGATGTCCGAGCTTTGAAATGCTGAGACAATTCAGGTTAAGAAATACCGAGAAGGAATGAAAAGTTGTGAGCAATCGGGGATCAAAGAGAACGACGGCATTTGGCTATTTCTGTTTTGAAGATTAATTTTGAAACTAACAGGAGTTTTTTTTTCTGCAAAGGTGAAAAGATCTCAGTGTCTTTCTGATAGCATTGCGAAGTACGCTAAAGGGAAGGACTCTTTCAGAATCTAAAACCCGCAGGGCTGGAGTCAGTTGCCCGTGTGTTTGTGACAATGACCTCATCAGCCCTGCTGACCACGTCAGCCAGTGACGTGTGCGCGCCAGTCCAGTAGCGGTGTTTCGCACTCTCTCAGCCTGACGACAAACCTTTCCTTCTCTGGTCTGCCAGTTTACATAAACCCCGGATACATATCCTAGACACTGGGATCAAAGTGGCAGACCACTACTCGCTTCCCAGCTACTGTGTTTGCCTTCCATCACCTCCCTATGACGGCTTCTCACTGTTTTAAAGAGAGGCACCCGAGACAGCGAAAGCAGCAGGGTGCCAGAGATCAATCGACGATTGAGGAGAGCGATTTATCCCGCCTGCACTGTGTTGAACAATAAACCCAGAGAACAAACACGGAGAGAGAGAGAGAGAGAGAGAGAGAGAGAGAGAGAGAGAGAGCCCTCTAGTGGCGTCCTGAAAGGCGACGTCCATTGAGTCTGGTCATGCAGCTAGACAGCGCTCAAACGGGCGAGAAGCACAGAGACGTATTGAGAGTCGTGTCCCCTAGGTCTCCGGCCCTAAGCGGTTTCTGTTTAGACAGGCCTATTATTTGTTTAGACTGATCTATTATTACATTTTCCTAAAAGGTGGACGTAAATGGAAGATAGACTTCAGTGCAAGCCTTTATTTCTGTTTCCGAAATGAGATATTTACTGCTCTGTCGAATGCACAGTATTTACTCTCTCTCTCTGTCCTTGTTTAGGGACAGCACTTAAGAAACGTCTTTGAACCTAATCTTCTATTCTTGTAAAATAAAGTTTCATTTCATGTAACCTCTCCCTCTCTCTCTCTCTCAATCACCCCATACGAAACTCAGTGCAGTATCGAGGCTGGCTCTGTATATCCGCCATTGAGAAACGTGATTTATGTGGCCAAAGAAAAGTTCACTTGTCTGCTGTAAAGTTTATTCAGAATACGCCTGTCCCCGAGACAAAATGCCGCGGTTAACAAAGCTACGCCGTACTCTAAATCAGCTTCGCAAATGAAACGTTAACCACGAAACCTGAAAAAACACAGTGTATCCGTGTCAGTTAGAACGTCAAGGCTGTCTATCAAATAAACCATTAAAGAGTGCCGATATAAATGAATCTCAAATATAAGGGCATTTTCTTTTTAAAAAAAAAGACAAACTTCAGCAAGATTCATGGCAACTGAGTTGTCACTTTCATTGTATGACAGGTTTCTCTGAACATTATCTGAATTTACTGCGTGCAGGTAAACACCCAGACAATGCAAATGGCGACACTGTCACATGTGTACACGCCTCTTCAACCAGCTGATTACTGTATGCACGACTCTCTCTCTCTCTATCGCTCTGGTTGCAGTGAAAACCACACGAGAGGGCTTAATTCACTCCACAGAAGAACGCTTAAATTAATTTTACCCGACCACAACTTACCCACCGAACAAAATTTCAGTAGAACAGAACTGCTTCTTCTTTCGACAACCTTATTCATTTCTCTCTCTCTGGGATAGCCGAATGGTAGAGCGTTGGACTCCCAATGCTCGGGTCGTGAGTTCATGTTTGTGCTGGCATGTTTTCGTTGTACCGTCTTTGATATCACCCATACGTGGTGGAAAACTCCAAGACACCAACACCCCCCCCCCCCCGCCTCTCTCTCTCTCTCTCTCACACACACATACACATTTCCAGCGATTCCGATCAAATTCCACCCCCCCCCCCCTCTCTCTCTCACCCCAGGCATACCAGTATGGTGTGATTGAGATTGTAATTGATAGTAATCTGCCAGCATTACTGGGCGTAAAAACGAAACCATCAAAGCAATTTCCGTGTGGATTTTACAAATAGCTTGCGCCAGCTTTGAACACAGGCCGTGAAAAAAAAAACAAAAAAAACCCGAGTTCTGTGCAGCCTGGCGGATTGGTGCTGTCGCATGCAACAATGGGCAGAGAATGAGGACCATTTACTCTCTTCGGCGACACCAAATCCCCATTAGTAACATCAATGGATGGCAATGCAATCTGTTTCTCTTTTCCTTTCCCTGCGTCCAGCGAAGAGGGATGAACATTGCTCGCGGATCAGAGACTTTGATATCAAAGGGGGGATCTGTTACACGCGATGAACAGAGGAAAGTGCAAGGTGGTGCTTTTTCAAAGGATTTTTTTGTGCTCTCTCTCTCTCTCTCTCTCTCTGTGATTTCTTTGTAGCGTAGTTTTACTAGTTTAGCAAGGACAAGATAGAAGACAATTTTTTCCAGTATCTTTTTATCCTTGGAAAATGAAGTTTCATTTCATTCTAGTGATTATCATTACTAATGTAGTTATCATTATTTCATCTGTCTCTCTCTCCCTCCCTCTCTCTCTGTAATCCCGGCGTGGGCCAAATATTAATTTGTGCTGGCCTTTTTCTCGTTGCCCCGTCTTTGATATCACCCATACGTGGTAGAAAAGGACATTCAACTCCCAAACACCCACCCACCCTCTCTTTGTGTGAGAAACGTCTATGTTGTACCCTGCATACGCCTCCACCCTTTTGAAGGTGTATTTATGCCGATGTGCGTGCGTGCGTGCATATGTGTGTGTGTGTGTGTGTGTGTGTGTGTGTGTGTGTGTGTGTGTGTGTGTGTGTGTGTGTGTTCGCGCGCATGTGTAAAGCACCACCACCACTTCCGTTTACCGCAGCTCCAGATCTTCCATTACAGACAAGATTGTGAAGCCACTGTCATGTTACAGAGGCGGTACTTAAATCACATGGACTTGATAGTTTTGGTGCGTGCAGTTTGGTCGTCAAACGTCAGAACGCAACGAATGCATGATGAAAATAATGTCTGTTTTTCTGGATCATTTTGAAGTGAATCATCGCAACAGGCATTGGGTCATCCACAGGCCATTTGTTGAGGTATCTTTGATTAGTCGATTTTTTTTTTTTTTTAACACACACTTTAACGGGCGAATTCCATCTTCACTAAGCCAAGTTATGTTTTACCCTGCATACGCCTCCACCCTTGTGGAGGTGTATATATGCCTATGTGCGTGCGTGCGTGCATGTGTGTGTGCATGTGTGTGTGTGTGTGTGTGTGTGTGTGTGTGTGTGTGTGTGTGTGTGTGTGTGTGTGTGTGTGTGTGTGTTTTGGAACAGTTCTGCTCGTAAGCGCGCATGTACGCTCAAAATGATGATTAGTACATGTTACGTGGTAAATGTTTGAAGAGCCCGTCGTCCTACCGAGGAACACGATGACAATCAGGGGGACACTCTTCACGGAGTTCTTATATTGACTGCTGAAGAAGTCTTATTCACTCACATAAAAACTCGTGAGCGCGTAGAAAAGTTATAGCTGTGTGGAGTTTATTACAGCACGTCTCTGGTGTGCACGAGAGAAGCTCATAATTATGTGCGAAGCTTGAGAGTGCAGTTTGACACCAGAGACGTGCTGTAGTAAACTCCACACAGCTGTAACTTTTCTACGCGCTCACGAGTTTTTATGTGAGTGAATAAGACTTCTTCAGCAGTCAATAATTATAAGAACTCGCAACGTGAAGAGTGTTCGCCTGATTGTCATCGTATTCCTTGGTAAGACGACGGGCTCTTCAAAGTTTCACTACGTAACAGTACAGCTCTTAATGCGATACAGTGGCAAACACAAAGAAAAAAAATGTACGAAGCTCATGTCCAAGTCCGAATGAATCGTTTGGACCACGTTACAAGTATATCTGTTCTAATTGCGCTGTCTCGGTATAGTTCGCCCCCCCCCCCTCCCCGTGCCATTTGCACGTCGTGTAAATGAACAACGACCGTATAAACAACATAGCAATTCCACCATTACCACCAGGTAACCCCTTCCCTAAACCTTAACCTAACCCTAACCCTAATCCTAAACCGAACTTAGCATGCGAACCATACTAAGGAAGCGTGGCTGCGCCGGTATAGTTCGCCAGATACGGCCCAACGGTGCGAGGTGGTGGGTGGGTGGGTGTTTGGGAGTTTAACATCCTTTTTTTCACTCCAAGGGTTTGAACTATACGAACTGATCCCTAATTGCACATATCTGACTCTATTTTTAACGCGAAAAAAAAGTCCCCCAAACAATTCTTGTATATATATATATATATATATATATATATATATATATATATATATATATATATATATATATATATATATATAGGGTATATATTCTGAGCTTTGACTTTTTAAAACGTCATTGACAGCATTAAGACGTCGATGCTGAATGAAACCAATGGAGAATCCAGGAACAAGAGGTAATACAGCCTTTGGGAAAAGCAAACAAACCAGCCGATGTTATTGGTTTTGTTAACTGGATCCCTGTGTGTGTGTGTGTCATAATGCTAAAGTGTTTGGTAAACAATGGAAATGTATTTGTGTGTTGTCTAAACAGAAAAGGACAACGTTGCAGTTAGCCGGATTTGAATAATTTTCCTGTGCATGCATAATATAGGATGCATGGAGCTGCCTGCACAGTTGGAAAACATGTCGCTAGAATTCTGAAAGACACATTGATCAGAAATAAAATATGGAAATGGGCGCGGTAGGTGCTAAGATCAATTTTGTAAGCAATTTGCCGTGGTGTACTTGCGGTACAATGTGCCATAATATCCAAAGTTCATCTCCCAGGGTGCTTCGAACGTGACACTGTAATTTGTTTCCATCTTTTCTAATATTTTACAACGATGTTGGTTCCTACCTTTTCTGTGTAAGTTTGTAAACATATTAAATTTTAATCTGCAGCAGGTCGATTTCAACGGTACTGCATTTCACTTCGCTTCCCAGGGCATTTTAGTTGTTTTTGATGGGTAGTTTTGTTCTTTTTGGTTTTGTTTTTGTTTTAAACTATAGAAGAGGTGCTTAACACATTTCGTGTCCCTTGCGTAAGGTAAATGGTAAAAGCTACGCGCAGTGAGCAGTAAGCAGAACTCACCAGGGTTGACTGACGTGACAGCGGTGAGCAGACAGTGCACGTACACAGACAGCACAGCCACCCAGCTCGGCATCTGGAACACAGTATCATCACTTAAAATTAAATCTCACATCATACTATGTTTATATGCCATATATGTGATAATAATGACAGCATTATACAATTATCATGTAGAAAATTCAGTCATATTTTGGATTTTCGAGTTTCCATTCGGAAGACGTTCTTGACGTGAATTGTTGGATGTAACATACTGTGTTCGTAAATGTAATGTCAGAGAAATCAGAATCCACAGTATAGTCACTTAACTCTTCAAAGCTCATGCAAAAATCGCATTTTTCCCTTGAAATCTTCATATCACTTGAAGCCACTATTACGCAATCTGCAGCGGTCTCATGCCTAGCGGGGAGGCCCACGGCTTGCGTTATAGTGGCTTGAAGTGGCTCCTACTGGTGTGCAGTGGCTTGTTCTTTTTAACCAGTCGTATCACATATTGGGTATGGTGTGGTCGGGTTCGGGCTTTTAACGGTTAAACACTTCAGGAATGAACAAGACGACGACGACGACTACGACGAAGAAGAGAAACACGAGGAGGAGAAAGAAGACGAATTCAGCAACAAACAGATACATGTACATGTCTCGAGGTTATTGTGTCCACCGAGGGACGTGCGTGGTACTGGTGCTAAAAGCCTTCCATTCAGCAGCTGGACATAAGATATTTAAAGAGCATTCTTAAAGACGGAACGGGTGAAAAGTGCCGGTAAGGCTTTCTCGGACAAAAGATGAAGGGGAAAAAATGAGAGAAAAGTATTAGCAAAAGTTCACTGGGTCTCATGATGTCAAACAGAAAAAGCAAAGAAAAACGCATCTGCCAGTTTTATTACTGGTAAAAGAGATGCAGACAGTAACCTGACTCCAGTAATCCAACGTGACCTAGTAACCAAGCTAAAGGAAGGGAAAACGTCTTGCACGAAACAGGAAATCCCGAGGGCGCCTCGTTAGTCCTTATTTAGGTTAACATACTATGGCGATCGGTGCGTTGGATAGGAACAGCGCGCGCCCTTCGTTGCAAGGCTGACAAGCATGTAATGTGTGTCGAACGAAAAGTAGAGTACCACTCTTCCCCTTCTGCCGACGTCCCCCTCCATCCCACCCCTTCCCCCTTCCCCCGACCCAAGAGAGAGAGAGAGAGAGAGAGAGAGAGAGAGAGAGAGATAACGATAACGATCCTTTATTTCACAACGGAAAAAGTTATAGGCATACAAAGACCATTTTCAAACTTGTCGTTGCTACACTACTATAAAAAAGAAAATTGAAAAGAAGAAAATGAGGAGATGGAGAAAAAAATTACATAAGAACAAGAAATCGCACACAATCACAGACACACAGTTATGCGCGCGCTCGCGCGGCGAGAGAGAGTGAGAGAGAGAGAGGAGTCATGTTTCAAAAGAACGGTATTATCCATGCTTTCTTGATAATTATAAATCTTGGATGTTTGCTTGCTTTTTACAATATCAGTGTCAATGTCCTTTTTCTTCTTGAAAGCAGTTTGTTCTCGTTTTCGGCTCCCATCAGATCACTTGAAACTGGATACTACTTCTTTTTAATTAGAATTTTCCCTGTGTGCACTCTTAGAAAACATAGTGTTTACATTTATGGGAATTCTGTGGGAACCAGTGCAAAGAGGGGCATGCACAGCGGGTCTAAAATCTACACCCTAGAATTAGAAACTGGCCTCTCCAGCTTAGCAGATGCTGTGTCTACAATTCGCACTACAATTGCTCCCAATTCTCCCCCCTCCCCCTTGCCTACCTTCATCTCCTCCCTTCCCCTCAATAAAGTAGATGCTGCATGTGCAATTCCCACTACAACTGTTCCCAATTCTCCCTATCTATACCGTCAACCCCCCCCCCCCCCCGCTACCCCAGTCCCTACCCCAACAACCACAGCCCCACCCCTCCCTTTGTCGTTGCAGTAAGTCCCTGTAGGTTCCCCCAGTTCCCCCATTAGCATCTTGATGGAGTTTTAACTGCTCCGTGTTGCCCGTGCAAATACTCGCCGCAGCTGAGGGCTTGTCCCAGCGCCAGAACGCTAGGGCCAATTCAGAACTTGCCTGCGACTCTCGGGACGGCAATGCCATGGTTACCAGGGTTTACCCAAGCCAATGGGAGCCACGTCAGGGAGACAAGATCACTCACCAGGGTAAATATGTATCAAAGATGTCGGTCGCTACACAGTAGAGGCAGTTTCTGAGAATTTTGGAGCTGTGTGGGACACTCTAAAAGGGTCTAAACAGTAGAGCAAAAGGGTATGAATAAAGATGAGTCATTGACCCTGGTCGTAAAAAAAGCTGTTTTTAATGATTGGCATAAATAGATACTGAGATTCCCTGGATTCATGCAAACAAACAAACAAACAAACAAACAAACAAACAAACAAACAAACAAACAACAGCAACAAAAACAAAACAAGAGAACTGAAGTGAACAACTAAGCTAAACGAATTTTCAATGGGCTTACAGACACTGAAACAGAAATGACCATATCTGTTCAAAACACTTTCTTGACGTTTTCCGAAGCGTTTGAGTTAAAGAACGAAAGAAACGAGTGAACCTAAAAGCTTAACTCGAAACATAAACACTATTAAAAGTCTCAGTACATTTGTCAGGCAATACAACTACGCTGTGGAAAACGTTTCATCGAATGCGCTTATTCAGTGCATCACTTGGGACACAATGAAACCATTGTGGTGACTCTGGTTGGCCTATATGTTGTTCTACGTACGTGGAAGCTTACTTCATACTGAGCAGACGACGTTCTTTGGTTGCGGTGTAACAGGCCGGAGTATACCCCTGGCTACTTTATACCCTCGGGTATATAGTAGCCTAAGCCGGTTCAACCCCCTGGGTATAGATCAGCCCAGGCCGGATTCAGAGTACACCCAGGAGTAAAACTGGGCTAGGCCAGTTTATGCGGGGGGATTAGGCTAGTTTAGGCCAGTTTAGGCGGGGGGGGGGGGGGGGGGATATATTATAGCGGGGGGGGTAGTCTGGGCTAGGCCAGTTTATGCGGGGGGGATAATCTGGGCTAGGCCAGTTTATACGGGGGGATAGTCTGGGCTAGGCCAGTTTATGCGGGGGGATAGTCTGGGATAGGCCAGTTTATACGGGGGTATACTCCAGGCGGGGTATAATCTGGACTGCTACAGCGGACTGAACACCAACTACACAGCGCTGATTGGTGGCTATTTTTAGCGACGCGTACTACAGGTATGGAAGGGTTAGTCCAAAGTAAGTCATATTACTCTACGATCAGAAGCCGCTAAGTCACGAAAATGGTCCCAATGGCCAAAACAAACATCTATTCATTTGGAAAACAGCCTTACAGATTTGTAAGCGGCAGTTTTTTTTTCCCTCAGGCCTCATCACGAACATATCGACTTTAAGAAATCCAAACCCATCAGCACTAGAAAGTATGAAACTTTCTCGATTTCCCAATTTTCCATTGATGCCAGCTTTATTGCCCAAAACAAACGTAAAACTCAGATACCCCAGACCGCTAGAACACCAGCATGAAAACTATCTGCCGTCAAAACACAATTATCTGGAGATGATTAGAAATCCTAACAGCGTTTTCTTTCCCGTACCGTCCTTAATCTGATTCTTTTAGAGTTTGTAAAATGAAAGAAACAAGGTACCTCACATAATCATGCAATCTGTATTCTTGTAACTCTGACAGCATTGCTAGCATATACCACAATCTCATATCTAAAAGTTCCACAAAAATACGCGAGTTACTCACCAAAACATTAACAAAAGCACCACTGAAGAAATTTGGACAAAAGCTGCGCTTGAGAGCCATGTAATCTGTACTCTGGTGGAAAACCCAGACTGAATTTACAAACACAATTAATCCAGTGCACTGAGAAAAGGAAACAAGAAAAAAGTGATATAATTCTGTTCTGGGTGGTTTTACAGCCACTTCTCTGACCAGCCGACCAAACCCAACAGCAGGTGGTCGCCCGACCGGCAAATCCCATAAACGCACTGTCAAGAAAAAACAACAACAACCACAAAAAAAAAAAAAGAAAAAAAAAAAGAAACAAATAAAAGAAAAAAAGAAACAAAGAAAAAAAAAAAAAAAAAAAAACACCAAGGAAAAAGAAAAAAGGAAAAAAAAAAAAAAAAAAAGGGGGGGGGAGAGAAAAAAAAAAGAGAGGAAACAACACCAATAAACAAATATCGCAAATGTATAGAGTCCGAAAGGGGATACTTTGGAGAGAGCACTACATGCAGGGGAGAGAACTGTGCCTGGAATGAAATTTGCTGCGGCAGTCAATTTGTTAAATGCGTCTATTCCAGTCATTTGGCATCACAGAAGAAAACTCGTTTTTTCCAGGAGTTTGTGAGGGGGAGGGGGAGGGGGGAGGGGAAGGCTAGAGTGGAGAGGGGGTCGGCTACGCATGAGACCGCGCGCAAGTACGCTCGAAATAGTCCATCCAGTTCTCGTTGGTAAATAGAACCGTGAAGGCAACAGATTGACGTCTGCTAAAACGACCCGGGGCTCTGTTGGTAACACACAGACTGACTAGTCATCGATACGAGAACCCCTCTCTCCTCTCCGAGACAGGCTGTCACAGTGTATGTATATATATATCCGCGTATCATTATTATGAGGTCGAACCGCGTCATGTTGTGACGTAAATTATTCTTTAGTCGCTTTTCGCGTCATGTCGTGACGTAAATCCTTTAGCCAGAAAATGCTGCTGGAACACAGGGAACCTTGGACCAATTCAACCCACCAAATAACGTATAAACAAACGCAAAATCGTCTTCGCCCCCCCCCCCCCCCCAAAAAAAAAAAAAAAATAAAAATAAAAAAAAATAAAAAAAAAATAAAATAAAAATAAAATAAATAAAATAAAATAAAAAAAAAAATAAAAAAAAATTGCCATATTTCAGATTTACCACCGGTATAATTATCGTCACTCAGGTCATTTTGTGGAACTGTATGTCTTTATTTTAAAAGCATATGATTGCAATGGGTGCAGACAAAAGTCATGGAATCAAAACTACTGCAAACAACCACAGTTTTGCCACCTGTGCCTGGCGTGGAAGGGAGTGGGTCAAAGGTCACCTGTGTGGGCAACAGTATAACAGCCACTTCGCTCTCTCTGCTCTTTGGTTAAGCCTGCTCTTAACTGGGCACTGCGGAGCTCCACAGTGCTGTCCACAGTTGTGATTTTGGGGGTTTCCGCCGCTGTGGCGTCATCACAGCAACCTGGATTTCAAATAGCCACAACTGTGACAGTGGTTTCCACAACAGATTCTGACTGGCTGTACTACGTCACTCGGCGCGCAAACATGGCGGACAGTGCATCTTCAAACGGTTTGTCGCCGATCACGGCTGTGTATGGTAAGGTATGGTGTGGTAAGGTATGGTGTGGTGTGGTGTGGTGTGGTGTGGTGTGGTGTGGTATGGTATGGTATGGTATGGTATGGTATGGTATGGTATGGTATGGTAGACTTCTCCTCGGCTAGAAACTATTAGAAGTAGCAACGACAGATATGAAAATTGACTGTTACACGTTAACTATACCTTTACCGCTAAAAAAAACCCCGGAAAGTTTACTTGATTCTTGATAATTGTGAGCCTAAACATCATTATGTTGGATGATGTTCCTTTAAATCTAGTGAACCAACAAACAAGCAAGCAAACAAACGCACTCAATCTGAAACGGCAAATGCCATCCGGACCTTGTCAGCAAACACGTTAGCACTGGAGGCACTCTGCAAACAAAACGCAGCCCGGCCAGCGAACAAACACTGACAAATCAAACTTGATAAAATGTCAGCCTGGACACAAAATGATTTTGAAGAATACAAGAAGACACATCTCCATCCACAGATCCCCGAGTGCATTCCTTATTTCTTGCTCATAAGCAAGAAACGACAAAACCCCCACATCGGATCGATATGTAATTTAGCGCCACGTCTGCTCGGACTCTGTGGCTCGGAAAAATACCCCTCATAGAATTAGAAGCACTTAACTCGGGGGGTCAGCACGGGAAAATACCCTGACAGGCTAAGAAACACGTCATTTGCTGATCTTTTGCCGGTCTTCATTCTGAGGAAAGTTTTGTCTCGCTGATGAGAACCGCAAATTGAAATGAAACAAAAAGATTGTGATGTGATGGCAAAGGCCACACAACAAGTGCAATGTGGAGTGAATGAATGAATGAATCCGATGGCAATGATTGCTCCTAGCATGTTTTGTTGTCTTTATTATCCCTTTTAGGAAGTTCAGGCTGCCTCTCTCGGGGTAAGCGCGTCGTCGTCATGCAGCGCCACCCATCAGCAATTTTTGATGGGAGGAAATCCGGAGCACCCGATGAGCAGCCTGTTAGAAGTGGGTGGGTTTGAGAATTTAACGTCCTTTTCCACAAATAAGGGTAATACCAAAGACGGGGCGACCAGAAAAAAAAAATACCAGCACAGCTATCTGGCCCCAAATAGCCGGGATTCGAACTCATGACCAGAGCACTTAAAGGCCAGAACTCTACCGCTTGGTTAAAACAGCTGCCCGAGCACCCTGTACAGTTTGCAGTACATAATTAGTGGTTGGATGTGTGGCTGCTTGCGGGCTTAAGGTCTGTCTTCACCACATAAGAATGATATTGAAGACTGGCATCAGAGAGGAAAAACCCCGCACCATGTTTTGGATCACAGGGCGGATTCAAACTCACAACCATAGCATTGAACGTCCGGCGCTCAACAAGCTCCGCTATCCACGGTCTGAAATAACTGTTTTGGTTACTGTATTTTCACGTTTTCATGCAAATGCACAGAACACAGTTACAGACATATATAGTCAGATGGGTATACAGGCAAAACATAAAGTACAAATACATGTAGTCACACACACACACACACACACACACACACACACACACACACACACACACACACACACACACACACACATACATACATACATACATACATACATACATACAAGTTCACACCATGCATGCTAGCATTCCTTTTTCCTAGGTACATAATTATTATGTGAAGAATGAAAATAAAGTTGGTGTGACCCAGCATACGTGAACCAAGTACTAATAACAAAGGGTCCCAAATAACTAGTGGATTATGTTATTACATTACGGGAAGGATGGTTTGAAAGGAAGTGAATGAAACATGCAGCCCGGCATAAAAGTGATTGAAAAACCAGTGAAACGAAAATGATCTGAATATAATCAAAGTCTAGAACACCGCCAAGTCTGGAAAGTTTTAGGTCGTATTTTGTGTCCCTGTCTCGATTTTTTGGGGCCAGCTAATTTCGTAACCCCCCCCACCCCCACCCCATCGTAGTTCATACCCCTTCTTCTCGCTCCCAATCCTAGTTCATGCCCATCCCCTCCACCCCCATGCAACCCCCAAGCCCTGTCTGTCTGTCCCCTGTATCCGCGTTTTCTTCCTGTAGCTTTTCTACACGAATCTATGGCTGTCTCAACCCTTTTTTTGTAAGAAAGGCTGTAGTATGTGAACCATTCGTGATTAAATGTCGTAAATAGTTCCCCGGACACGCTCGTATCGACAAGCGTCTTCGTCATTTGCAACCAAGAGATTTTTTTTTTATCTCTCTCTCTCTCTCCCTTCACTCAGTTCCCTTCCTTTCCTGTCCAGTCTTACTTCAAAGAATAATTATAGGTAAAAAACCAAAAGAACAAAAACAAAACAAAAAGCCAACAACGATATAGTGTAGGCGTAGACAGAATACAAATTAAAGGAAAGATTGAAGTACCTCTCATTAACTGAACACAAAGAGAAAGAAAAGAACAGGACACTGTTGTTTACAATTTCTTAACGTCAGCAGACATAAAACTCCAAAGTTAGATGAGCGCGCTTGTTTTGTGACTTGGTCTTGGGAGCAAAAACTGACGGTAATTTTTCTCGCTGAAATGCGGGTGGGTGGGTGATATTCTGTGTGTGTGTGTGTGTGTGTGTGTGTGTGTGTGTGTGTGTGTGTGGTGTGTGTGTGTGTGTGTGTGTGTGAGAGAGAGAGAGAGAGAGAGAGAGATGTGGATGTCTCGGATGGGTGTCTGGGAGTTTATGGATGATTTCAAAGACGGGACAACGACAAAAAGGCCAGCGCAAACATTTGTCCCCAGTCTGGATTTGAACTCACGACCCGAGCATTGATAGCTCGACGCTCTACCGCTCAGCTACCCCGGCTCCCCGAGAGAGAGAGAGAGAGAGAGAGAGAGAGAGAGAGAGAGAGTTATCATGCTGTTACGGTTTCAACTGGTCTGGCCAACACAGCTCTGCTGACAAACAAATCCTTCGAGTTTCACTTCTCCCAATTTCGGTAACCACTGCATATAAAGATTCTGAACGTCCCAAAGGCCGTGTTCTCCTGCTTGTTATTCACTCAGCATACACGCCATACCCCTCGTACATCCCTACATCTCACGCGCGGTCATCTCCTCTGCCTCTGCAAACTGCCTCTGCAGACGTCCCATCCAAATGCGGCACACGCGTGCTTGGTGAAACAACCTCGACGTGATACCCGCAGCAATCAGACCACTCTGTTATTCTGTTCGAGCGGGGGCGCCTCTGCCACCAGCAAGAAGACTTGTTCGCCGTTATGCCAGCGAAACACCTGTGATTGGTTTAGCGGGCAAACCTGTATTGTAGATTCCTGCGCCGAGATGACCTCCGAAGCACCAGCTACTCCGTAGCACTTCTAGCTTAATGAAGCTACATTGACTCGGGTCGCGTAATGCGTACGCGTAAAGTACACCGGGTGTCTGAAGAGGGATTCGCCGTCATACCAGCGGAACACCTCTGAAGGGTCCTTCTGACGAGAAGACCTCCGCAGCATCGTGATCAAATAGTCTTTTTTGTTTCATTTTTACGACTTTATTGTCCCTTTCGGGGAATTCGGGCTGCTTCCCATGGGGAAAGCGCGTCGCCGCGGTGCAACGCCACCCAATATCTATTTTTAAAGTTTATTGAGGGAGGAAAGCCGGATAACCCGGATAACCCGGAGAGAAACCCCGATGAGCAGCCTGGTAGCCTGGAAACACCGGTATCACATATCACAAGCTCGACCTGGGCTCGAACCAACGCTTAATCGCTGTGACAGCGGTCACGGCCATTCAGCAGCGCAGCGGCAAGTCCGACGCGCTACCTACTAGACCACCGATCACACGGAGCACTTTCAGCTTAGAGCTGCATGGTGCTGCATTGACACAGCGCACTTTGTGCATACGCCTAAAGAACCCCTTCTGGCACAAAGTGCCCCGGTGTCATTAATTTGGTCATCTGGCACCGGATTGGAATCGAATGTCCACAGAGCCAGTTTGCGGAGCCGGAGAATAGTAACTGGGTGTGCAGTGCAGAATGTGTCATCTCACACGCTCTCTCCTGGTACAACATCAGCCCGTCGCATACTGAACGAGCCCCATGGGAATTCTGTCGACCACCAAGAACGGTTCAAGGTGATTTGCCGGTCCACACAATTAGATCTGCAAGAGGACCGTGTCCAGTCTGCAAGAGATGAAATTGTTCGTGTCGGGAGTTCATCGTCCGGGAACGAAGGCAAGGAAGAACTTCAGGATAGTTTCCAGAGAGAGAGAGAGAGAGAGAGAGAGAGAGAGAGAGAGAGAGAGAGAGAGAGAGATACACATTGGCACTTTATTTGATATCGGCAAAGGAAATTTTCATTAAAATAAAAATTCCGTGGCCTTATTCCTGCCGTAGAATTGCTTTTGGTTGACCAACCAGACCTGAGCATTTACAGCAACTGTTCCTCCGCACCTAAACCTTGCCCTCCCCTCATCCTCACGTTCAGCTTAACTCTCGCGTAAACGGTAGTGGTTGTGGTGATGGGGGTGTTCTGTCGTAAAGCCACGCTAGACCAAGTCTCCACAGGCGTTGTACACACTTCTAGCTTTTGAAAGAAGTCAAATCTGTTCTATAAAATGTAGACACCTCAGGTGGGGTGGGTGTTTGGGGGTTTAACGTCCGTTTCCACCACGTACGGGTGATACATCAAAGACGGGGCAACGATGAAAAAGCCAGCACAGATATTTGGCCCAAGCCGGGATACGAACTCACGACCCGAGCATTAGAAGTCCAACGCTCTACCATTCGGCCACCCAGGCTCCCCAGGTAATACGGAGTATCCTCGACCTCTATATGTTCGATGTTCAAAGAAGTGAAAAGTGTTATTATTTAAACCGGATCGATTATATATATATATATATATATATAATAGATTTATATATAAATACATATTTATATATTACACCTTGTTTTATTGTCTTGCCTTTTATTTTAGTCTGGCGAAGGACCTTGATTAGCCTGGAACTAACTAACTTGCAAGGGCGACGCTACGTCTCGTGGTGGTGATGGCGGTGAGGGGGGGGGGGTGAATGTCTGAAGGGGAGGTTCTGCCTGGAGACCAGGCCAAGTCTCTAGACGTGTTGTACACAGGAGCGAGACTACCTACGGGGGGGGGGGGGGGGGGGGGAGGCGGGCGGGGGGGGGGGGGTAGGGGGGGGGGGGGGTGTGGGCACTGTGGGGTTTGTCTTAAGGGGAAGTTCTGCCCAGAGACCAGACTAGAGAAGAGAGGTCATTGGACTGAAATTACTAGGGAGCGAGACTACCTCAGGTACGGTGATGGTAATGGTGGTAAGGGAGAGGGATGGGTGTGGGCGGGGGTGGGGGGGGGGGTGGGGGGCGGGGTACTAGGGCTTGGAAGGTCTGTCCAAAACCTTACACTAGACCAAGTCTCTGAAGCGCTTGTTCTTCGCACACCGAGGTCATTGGACTGAAATTACCTGAAAGCGAGACTACCCCATATGCGGTGGTGGTAAAGGAAAGATGAGTATGTGGGTGGTGGTGGGGGCAGGGTTTGGGTGTCTGTACAAAGACCTTCACCAAACCAAGTTTTTGAAATGCTTGTATACACCGGTACACACCGAGGTCATTGGACTGAAATTACCTGAAAGCGAGTCGACCCCACGTGCGGTAGTGGTAAGAGAGAGATGACTGTATAGCGGGTGGGGTGGAGGCTGGATTTGGGGTGTGTGTACAATCACCTTCACTAAATCAAGCATCTGAAATGCTTGTACACACCGACGTCATTGAATTGAAATTACTAGGGTGCAAGACTACACCAGCTAGAATGGTGGTGGTGGTGGTGGTGGTGGTGGTGTGTGTGTGTGTGTGTGTGTGTGTGTATCCAAAGACCTACACCAGACCAAGTCTGAGGTCACAAGCTGGACTGAAATGACAAGGGAGCGGACACCACCACTCCACAAAAACAGCAGGCCCCTAGGGTCCAGCCGGAGACCAGCATGGCCGGAGGTCAGACAGTCAGCATCCCGCCAGCAGCAGCAGGACGACTTGAAACCTCCAGACAGCGGGCCTTCCCTTCTCCACGGGGGGTCAATCAAAATAGCCGGGAATGTTTCCGGTTTCCATGATTATAAAGTTTAAAGATCGCTCTCAGGTAATGCCAAAGTCTGAAAGTGAAATAACAATGAGCTTGTTTGTGCTTTTACGTTGTGTTAGTGTTTCAAGTCGGTTTCTGGTTGATAACCAGTCCCTTTGAAACATTTTTTTTTAAATCTGGAAAACAGTAGCACTGAGTGTATCAACTATTTTTTAGTTGTGAGTAGCACCAGAAACACTACTTGTGGATCGGTTTGTCGGTATGAAAGAAAGGGGTCGTTTGCTGCCCAGAACATGACTTTAACCAACACATTGCTACAATGTAACGACGTGTAAAATGCTGGTATTTAAACATATTGCTTTACCTGAGAGGAATCGTTTGAAGTTTGGATATTTTGTGTTTGGTTTGAATTATTTTCATTAATAATATTCTTACATTGTTTCTTTGTTTATTATAGAAGGCAATTTTTTTTTTAAGTTTTGATTCGAAGTAGCAGCCAACAAACAAACAAACAAACAAACAAACAAACAAACAAACAAACAAACAAACTACCCCCAAACTCCGCCATCTTAGTTACCCTCCGAGTTCTCCTGGTGGATAGCATGGGGCAGAGTGACGGACAGCGAGCGATCGTCGTTCCGAGCTCTCTCATTTCCGCCGTCTCTCCCCTACCCCACGGGTGTTATCAGAGGCCTGGCCCGACTCCCAGGGCTGACATCTCTTCCAGGGAGATGCATCAGGCTTCGGTCTTGGTCCGTCCGGCTGCCGCCGCCCACTATCATTTGGGGGCGAGCTGTCCTCGGCAATTATCACTCTCAGCTTGACGCGCCTGCGTTTCTTTTTTACCTTAGGGGTTGAAATTTCAGGAGTTCAGGTTTCAAGGTTGTTATTTACAGCTTTAATTAGGAGACGGTGAGCAAAAATGTGTGGGTTTACTGCAGAAAATACGTGCCCATTATCCTGCGATCCTGATTCAGACACCGAAAATTCCCCTTGGGAGGTGTTTTCAACATTGATACATTACTACCGCACGAATCGTAGTTGTCAATGAGCAAAGAACAAAACGGCGAGAAAACTGTTTCCAATGATACACGACACCACGCGACACAATGCATGCATCGTGAAGCAAGACATCGATCTTTGCTAACAATACAAAAAAGGTACAAAACATCAATGTCTGTGCAAGAAATTCTGTTTCAAATGTCAAGTCAGTTCTGCACTTATTGTCAAGAACCCAGATGCATTTATATTAAAATAGGCAGTTACTGTTGTATCAGCTGTCCTCGCTTTTTGCTCTTGGTATTGTATTATGCTCCGCGTTCGATGTGCTGTTGTTGGATCTCACAGACGTCACGGTGCAAAAAAATAAAGTTTAAAAAGGGGGATAAAGTATAAAAAAAGTAAAAGAAAAGTAAAAAAAAAAAAAGTTAAAAAAAGAAGCAGAAAAACAACGGAACAGATGACATGGCACAAGTCTTTCATTTGCAAACGCAAAATGAAGATGCAAGATTCTGTTAACTGCTAGAAACATATATCCATGATAAAAATCAGAAAACAAAGAGAGAAAATTAATATTGTAATGATTAAAAAAAATTGGAAGAAAGGGAAGATGATGACGGAAGGAACAAAAAACACCCCCCCCCAAAAAAAACAAACAAACAAACAACAACAAAAAAACACAACAACAACAACAACAACACCCCCCCCCCCCAAAAAAAAAGAAAAAAGAAAAAAAAAAGAAGCAAACCTTCCAACACGGTCCTATTTGGACCCTCTTACTGATTCCCTTTAAAAAAAAAGGGGGGGGGGAAGATGCAAGATTGCAGTTCTATGTATTCCAGCCTGATGAAGGGCCAACATAATCTCCATCCTAGTTTCCTCGTCTTACCACTTCCCTAGCACGCTGTCAAGTCTGCGTTTTGTTGGAGGCCTACTATGCACATATAGTGGCACAGAGCTGTGTTCCGGTGCTGTAGTGTGGAGCAGTCGTACGTTTATGTTGTTGTTCTTTTGTCTAAGGCGTATGAAGCAACACGTGTATGACGTGCGTATTGTCCCCGTTGATAGTTAAAAAGGTGATGTGAAGCCTCTCTGCCAAACACTTGTGGTCGCGTGATGTCTATGTGATGATGATGATGATGATGATGATGACTGGAAATTTGTTGGGTGCTACAAAGTCTTTCATACAGTTAACATACTGACGGCGACACTGGGGACGAGGGAAACCAGAAAAAATCATGATGTCCATCTGTGATGCATCCGGTTGCTTCAGGGTTTTCAGCAAACGGAATGAGATTTTCCCTGAGGACATACAACCAGCAGAAAATCGAGGGGCGAGTATTCTCCAAATTTTGATTCTGGCAACGAAATAAATAAAAAAAATTCTTCGAAAGAAATTCTTCAGAATGCTTTGCCTCTACCATCGACCAAACCAGATTTTAAAGAAACTATTCACGATGTGGTTCTTCTGCCAAAAAAGCACCCAGAAGTCAGGTTTTCCCTCTACCATCGACTTAACCAAAATTTTGAACAGAATCTATTCACGAAGTTGTAATTCAGCCAACAAAGCAGTCAGAAGTCAGCTTAGAGTGGAATTATTCACCGAGTTCCAATCTTACCAAACAGAAGTCAATACGGGACAGACTGATGGGCAAACGTAACTTGGTTTGAGGAGACCTGAATGTCACCAGTAGATGGACCCGTCGCACTGAAATTCCAGCCTAGGAGATGCTGGTCACGAAACACTTGCCATATACACACTTTCCTGGCACCACCAGTGTCCTTCACTCAAGCCTGGAGGCGACTCCCGGGTTAATGTGTGTGCAGATAAGGCCGCTTGGCCTGCCCAGAGTGACTGGTTTGTATCACAAGCAAACGCTGAACGGACCCAGACGCACGGAGGGGTCTGGCCTGGGGGGACACAGGAGCCAACATGGCCCCGCGGGGAGGAGAGAGAGATGTAGGTGTGGACCAGTACCCGGATCAATAGCATCTATCGCAAAGATCGCCCTCCTCCAGCAAAGACTATGATCGCGCCGAGGACCGGCACCTATTTGGCCGGGTCCCGTGGCCCAGTAATGGCATTTTCAGTATGGCAAATGTACTTAAACAAATATAACAGGGGCCCAGACAACGTCGCACAACCCGCCCTGCCGTCCTCGTGATGGGGTTTAGGCTGGAGCCACGGGATCGGATCGAATCTTGGAGCCGTAAAAACTCTGTCATCAGAAAATAGACGGAAATAACGTGTCTGAGGATTTCTCGTGTAACAACCTAAAGCTCCTTCGCCAACGACTGGCCAATTTATGGCGGAACTGTTCTATTAGTACTCCCCAACTCCCAAGGGCTTGTGGTTTCGAGATGGTACAAAAATGTATGAAGTAAATCGCTGAAAAGAGAATGCATTGATATGATACACATGGATAGAGAAGGGAAAATAGTCATTTCTCACGACAGTGTTCCTCTCTCTGTGAACCCCTGCCGACCGGCCCCGAATGAATGGTGTATACTATACCACATACTAGAGGTGAACAAAACCGAAGTACCAAGAGGGACTAGAGCACCCAACCTCTTGCCATGGAGGCAATGGATGAAATCAATGAATCTTTTTAATTTCTGCCGTGTCATGGCCACTAACACAGTAAATCCATTTCGTCATTTTGTGGAAAAAGACCATTACGCCAAAGTCTGTTATCTTGAAAATCACCCCCCTTTTTCCTATCAAATGACGCCATAGATTTGCCGTGTGCCACTGCACGGCAGATTTCTCAACGGGAAACATATTGACCACTGTTGTGCACATAGTAATTTTACGTGGCACAAGTTGTAAGCACCACCGCCACCACGGGGCTCCTGCTCTGCACCCTCTGTCTCACACCAAGAAAGAAAGAAAGGAAAATGTTGCGCTATATCATAACACCCTTCACACAAAAGGCTGACGGTCCTCGACAAACAAGGTAATTTGCAGACATCGGCAATGTCTAACAAATCGTTAGTTCAGACTCAGGTTTCAGAAGCCACACTTTTCTCGACCTCGGTGGACATTTATCCCCTTCCTGTTTTATTACGATCAAAACATAAGCCTACCCTCTCCGCGCAGCAAAATCAAGCCACTCAAAACGGCCTCAAGAGCAAAATGTGAGAAGCACCAGCAAGACCCGTGATGATGTCTCAGCAAGCCTCTTCACGTGTTCCTCTCTGTCAACCATCCCCTGCTCATTACGACCTGTCTGTCCTTGTCCCACTTTGCCAGCTGAGCCTTAACAAAGCCACGGAGCCTCGTCTGCAACTTAAGGGGGAGTCGGTGGCTCTCAACGGTTTGTGCGTTGGACTCGAGCTCGAAAGGTCCCGGGGATCGAATCCCGATAGGGCCAAAATTTGTACAGGGCCCCTTTTCCACGTTGCCGGGGCTTCCCACTGCCTTCCCCACAAAATTCAAACGGCCCCGAAGCTTTCCCTACTGAGCGAGTGACCAACAAACACGTCTGCTATATTATGTTACGTTCTTTCTGTTGGCAGTGAATAAACAAAGCCGTTAATCAACGTTGCAAAGTAAATCTTTTTCGGTGCAGAGAGAGAGAGAGAGAGAAGAGAGAGAGAGAGAGAGAGAGAGAGGTTGCTTCTTTACAGCAGCCCTGAGAACTGAATTTTTAAGCTCGTTACACGAGCTGAACTGTGTCAGTCCTCGTCAACCCAAGCTATGTCCCAGAAGACTCACGGTCAAAAGGCTTTGGCCACTTTGGGAAGGATCTTAGACGCGTTTTTTTCAAGAACACGTCATACGGCCACAAGACGGTGACAGCAGACTGAGCTTCTTAGGCCGTCGTCTGAAGAAAAATCTCCCCATTTTTACAGGACACATGGCCGTTTCTAATGGAAGAGAAAATCGAGGTGTAATTGAACCAGCGAATGGGCCAGACAGGGCTGGCGTTTTTGATCGGTTGTCTTAGTGAGGATAGCGCGGTGGGTAAAACTAAAGTGGGACTCAGCTGCGTCTAGTGGTCCAGCGTGATTACCCGACGGATGGTAAGGAAGAGAAAATGACAAAACGCAGAAACCTTAAATATGCTTCTGATTTGGAAAAGACCCTCCTCCCCCCCCCTACCGCACACCACAAAAAAACCCCCCAAACAACAACAACAACAAAACCCAACAACACCAAAAACATTAAACAAAACCAAACCAAAAAGAAAACATACCACAACAACAAAAAAACCAAAACAAAACAAAACAAACAAAAAAACACCCAAACAAACAAAACAAAAACCCAAACCAAACTGAACCCAAAACAAAACAAGTCGAACAACAAAAATGCTCGTTCAAAATCAACAACAAATAGGGAGAGAGAGAGAGAGAGAGAGAGAACCAGGACCCAAAACTTCCATATAGCTTGAAGCTTCAATCCCTAACAATGCCACTCCGTGGGTTTCCTACATTACTTGTTTGTCTGCTGCAGAAAAGAGACGCAAGCATCCTGGATCAGGTCGTGACAGAAACTGAAAAAATAAGAAAAAATAATGCGCAGGCAAAGAATGCTTACAAGAGCGCTGCTGTATGCGAGTAATTGAAATAAAAATATGTCATAAAATGTAAAGAAAACGTGATTCCGTTTCGTAACACTGAATCAGGATGTCAAGTGCTGCCGTGCAATGGCACAAGACGGTAAGTCCATGACGTCATTTGATGGAAATAGGAGTGGTTTCAAGATGAAAAACATTGACGTAATTGTCCTTTGCCATAAATTGACGTCACGGGTTTATTCTTGTGTTTTGCCATTACACGGCAGAGTGGCGTGAGACGTTCAATACAACACCTCTGCTGGCAAATCTCTAGCTTGTCTGGTTCATTCGTCACTCGGTTGAGATTCTAGGCTGTTCCTCTCGTTTTCATGACTCACGAAAGTGATAAACGAGCTATCCATACAAGAAATGCGAAGTTTGATATCAACCTAGGGACGAAAAGAAAAGATATCTTCGCTAATATACGCTTGGTATCTGGCCATTTAGAAACGATAAATCGAAATCTAGACTACAGGGGAGATAACTGTGCTTGTGTGTGGGTACCTTATCTTAGATCTACAGATCCCGGCACCAAAACACGAATGACAGAAAAGCCCGGGATTTGGTGGGGTTGACGTAAAGGAACTGAGAGATGTGAAACTGTGGACGCCCCATAAGAGGGTCTAGTTATCTGTTTCAAGTTTCAAGCTGCGTTCACAAGACTGGCTAATTAATCAACATCAAATAGTTGCTGGTTGGGACTCTAGTACAAGAAGTGCTAAACGATGCAGCACATATAGTCTAAGCCTAATCTGAAGTCAGAAATCGTCACTGAAGGAATGATAGCGAGAAGATCAGCAGGTGCATGAGTTTCGCCTAATTCTGCAGATATCATCGCGTCACGTCCTTCACTGGATGTACGTTTTTTTTGTTTGTTTGTTTGTTTTTTTTTTACCTCAGGATCAGTAGAAGACGGGTAGTTACAAACTTATCAAAATTAAGTGCTCCGGGATATCTCTATAATCTCGCAAGACGAGGTTGTGTGTGTGTGTGTGTGTGTGTGTGTGTGGTGTGTGTGTGTGCGTGGTGTGTGTGTGTGTGTGTGTGTGTGAAAATAAAGAAGGGAAGAAAAACATGTAGAAGTTCTATTTACCAAAGTTTTTTCTTCTCCCACCATACCCTACAGGAAAGTAGGAAACTCATGGCTGGCCGTCTGTCAGACTTGAAACATCTGTCTGAAGTTGAAACATTCCACGGCAAAACAAATACATTTACCACAGACATTCTGCAATCTGCAGGAAAACATATGCATGGATCTACACCAATCCATCCCCGTGATCGCCATATAGCCATGCTGCACGTGTTCTGGATGGCTATGAATGGAGGATAAACGTCGATAACACTTGACCTCCGCTCAGTCAATGCAGCAAGCTAGAATCAGCATACTGAACCAGGGGTATCTTTGTTTGGACCGTGTTATATTGGGTATAGTTGCCTGTTAAGTGCACGAACATTTTTACATTTTTATACCTACATTGGAGACCTTCGCGTTGCGCTGGGTATATATTAAACGTCGCGCAAGGCCTGATGGGATCACGGACATTTGGCACGCAGACGGTGAATAGTCAATCGATGTTCGCTCTTTGTAGCGTTCGCAAATTTTCCTGGCCCTCACACGCTCACGTGAATCACACGCATTCGCTCAGACATGGACATGAACACAAAATGATCAGGTGTTGCGAAGGGCCAGTTCAGCAATTTAAGTTTCGGAATTTTAGAATTGCATTAACATGTTTGAATTACGTAGGCTGAACATTTTCAAAGGCCAACGGTCTACAGTTCGACTTTCCCGCCTCCCGGAATGTTGGTGGGAGGATGAACAGTTACAACACAAGCTAAGTGGCCTTCAAAGACTTGACAACTCAAAAGTACGCCAACAAAAACTGACCGTGTTCACCTCGACCTCCAGATCTCGACTACAACGCACTTCTCACTATGCTGCTACAGACACTGCCATTCATCAGGAATGTTGGCGACTGAATCATCGCCCCCTGGCATTTTTACACAGGCTGATGAATCGCTGTGTGCTCAATGAACGTTCCACTTATTCTTTTATTGATGAGCAGTCCCCAGAAACGCTATGCAAGCGCAGGCAGTTCTGTGAATGAAACGGCAACAATGACCAAGCCCCCGCCGGTGACGGAACATAGATACATTGATTGATGTGTAACGACGAAGGAAGTGCGCAATAAAGCCCGAAACACAGCGAAATGTTGTACAGTGCGTGCTTTATGTGTATACATGTGACATCTTGTTAACACAACTGTGGAGTTTGGTTCATCTGTCTTAACACGTTTATGAAATATGACCCATTTCAAAACAACATGTTGAATTGTAGGTGGTCCTCGACTTTTTGGGGGGAGCCGTGTAGTACAGATTTGGCGATATGGTTCAGCGACGATTATGGTTCCTTTCACACACACACACACACACACACACACACACACACACACACACACACACACACACGACGTCCCTATCGTAATGTGAACAGTGAAACTGGCAAATCTTTGAAGTGAAAACCATCGATCATTCCGATCCGGATCCGGATCCTTAAACAACAAATACCTTTGTGAACGTTTCAATGCTGAATGTATCTACGCTTACAAACACGTCACAAACAACCCTATCATACAACAACACATGTACCGTCATGATTTCACGTCACCCCTTACCGGCCACTCTTTTTCAAAATGGCCGCCTGTCTACAAGTTTCCAACAAACATACCTCAGGCCTACATCTAACTACAGCAAAGTATACCAAAAGAACGCTTATTTTCTGCACTGTTCAGTGATACCAAACGTAAACTTGCTCAAAATCACCGTTGTCCCCGTTTTATGGAGTTCCATCACAATCTGTTGAGCCTCGAATGTTTCGTAAGCTCGACGTTTAACCTCTGGGCCCGTACGTAAAAGTCGAGGTTAATTTAACCCACAGCTACGGGCTTAACCCAGACTATGACAAAAGAAACCCAAAAGCAAAATTAAATAAAAAAGGAAGCGAATAAAGGAAGAAAAAACCCTTCTATAACGGCCTAGGCACCTTGCTGGAATGGGCCCGCTTCTTGATTTAAAACAAAACAACAAAAACTTAATTAAAAAAAAAACAACAACAGAATATTTAACCCTAGAGCTAGTTTAGTTCGAGGTTAGATCTAGCCCGGGCTAAAAGCCGTAACCTCGACTTTTACATACGGGCCCTGGGGTCTTGTATAAGAACGACTAATGGACTGTCCTCCCCGTTCCTCTGCTCTATGCTCTGTGCTCTATGCCAGCATGTGTTATTCTTTACTGCATTTTTCAAAATACCAAGACACACCAGGCAGCCCATAAAACATTTCTGCCTTGTCCCTGAGGTCGAGTTGTAAGACGGTGCGTTTGGACTCCGTGCTGGCATGATCACCGTCGCCCATGATTGATCCTGAAACAGTTTGTCCGAGTTGATTGAATTAAACCCCGACAAGCCATCCATCTTCAGCAGAGCTGCCTTCTCAGTTTGCTCTTTTTTGTGTGTAATTTTTATACATTGCAGGTCACTTCGATGCGTCCTCTTTCACGTCTTAGAGATAAAGTGAATATCAAAAACTAATTAGATGGAAATGCGCAGGATCTTGTGATATAAAGTAATATAAAACCGCCCAAACACAATACAGGACACTTAATTTTTAAGAATTTTAATTCTTATGTTTTGCTTTCTGGGCGTGTTGTGAGCATTTTAGAGTCCGGAGGAAAATTAAATATTAAACTAAACCAGGACATTTCTTTCTATGACGTTGGTGTTTAAAATAACCAATCAAAATGGTTAACGTGTAAATATTTCTCAAGAGTAGCCCATCATTACACTATAGCTGGAGAAAATTATCAGGTGAAACAAGGCCGTGTGGTAAGTGGAACTTTGGAGAACAAACAAACAAACGTTCGCCATGTACTGGACGTAGTGAAAACGATCAATGAAAATGTCCAGGCCACAAGACAGAACCTTTCAGGCTTAGGAAGAAAAAACGGCTGTTCGGAATTTAAAGAATAATATCAAATAATTCCGTCAGCCTTCAAAACAGACCAGACGACCTTGAGCCCACAAGACAGAACCTTTCAGGGAGTTATATAAATAGTAGCTCGGATGATAAATAATAATACATAACACATAAATAAATCAGCTTCCAAAACGACCTTGACTGCACGACGGAGGTTTCTTCAAGAGACTGCGGCTCTATCTTTCGTGCGCTCTTTCGAGACAGAAAGCTTCTCATAAATCACACGACACCGAGCACCTCAGCATGTACATATTTTAAGCCCAACACACACTTTGCCGATTTCTCACAGTCTCAGTCGCAATCTGTAGAGTGTTCCTCAGCGTAGACCTGGGGGAAGGTGGGGTGGTGTTTGGGGAAGCTGGGGTTTGGTGGTGGTGGTGTGGTGGTGGTGGGGGTAGGGTGGTGGAGGTGGTGGGGGGGGGGGGGCGGAGGAGTTGACCCTCTCCCAGGAAAGATTTCGCTGTAAAAGATGATCTTCCATTTTAAGGAGTAGCTCGCAGCTCCTGCAACCGATTCATCACTCTCTCGGCCCTTTACTCTCATCCGTCTCATCTGGTGAAAAAGGGGCGGTCACCGTGCCTGAAGGGGTGACAACTCGCTGACAGGAAACCAAGGTACCCTGGCGGCTTGCCGCAATAGCGTTGAAAGCAAAGCCGTGCCCTAGACGTGCGGTCATTTGGCTAAAACAAGAGCGGACTGATTAAGCCTCAAAACCATTTCTCGGCCCTGGCCTGGCCCAGCGAGAGTGGCGGTGGTCCCTGTAGTTAGTTGGGGTGCCCGTGAACACGGTGATTCAATTGTCCAGATTGGCTATTGTAGAGGGCGGTCTAGGGGGCGTCAGGCCCTTGTCTGCCATACCAAAATCAATGCTCCTGACATTCCAGAGCAGCGCACGGCCTCACCAGTATCGGAGGGGAAATAATTGAATTAGGCCATATAATCTGGAGCAAAAACACCCAGCACAACTACACGGCCCAACAGAAAAGCAGCTCCATCAGTAGAGCGGGATACGTTTTATTTTCTTTTATCACATCCCGTCCCGCCAATGAAATCAGTTGTCTAATTGCTTCTTACCCCCAATCTGATGGGGAAATTAGATTTCCCGAAACAGACCCGCGCGCCGCTCCTCAGCGAGTTGTGACACGGGTCCCAGAGGGGAATGGCCGTCTTTTATTCCCCGTCTCCCGTACCGGGGCCCCTCATTCACGAGGACCTGTTGGGGATGAAGATGAGGGACAAAGATGGGGTGAAAACCATCACTGACGCTTTTGTAGGCCTTTCACTGTATCCATCAAGGAAGCTCGGTGAAAAAGTTGAAGCGGAGTAAGATTGTCAAAACGGGTTAAAAAAAGCGGTTTTTGAAGTGGTATTCAAAGTCAGCAAAGAACCCGCGAGTAAGGCTTGGCAGGGCTTTCAGTATTCCTCGAGGAAGCTCGGTGCAAAGTGGAAGCTAAGTAACATTGTTAAGACATGTTCCAAAAGGCGTATTTTGAAAACTCTGTGAAGAGAAATATGGGTTACCGTGTTCTTTGACACGAAAGGGTCATTGATACCTTACTATTGACCTAGTCACCAATAAATCTGATCTTGCAACCCCAGCTCTTAAAATCCTCCCATACATGGGGTGCGGATTGGGGTTGGAATGAGGGGACATAGAGGAGGGAGGAGGGGAAGCGAGTGGGCGGAAGGAGATTTTGACTCCCCTTAAGGTAAGGTCCTTGAACAAACCTATAGTAAATGTAAATAAAAAGAAAGACCATATTTCTAGAAATACGGCAAAAGCCCGTAGATGTTAAAAAATCAAGAAACTGTTGCATAAATACCAAAAGTTTTGGGACGTAAAAATACTGATAAAGATTCATGAAACAACTTTCTCGATGCAGTCTTCTCTCGTTTGGCCCTGTGGCGTCATGACCCTTTTCTTCTTAATGTCATAGGTAAACCATTGTTAACGCTTTCAGCGAAAAAAATAAAAAATAAAAAAAAGACAGACTTACAGGAGTTGAAATTGAGTGACGAAAACTAATAGCCGCCCTTTTTAGACCTTCTCACAAAACATCCATGTATGTGTTAGGAGGTCGAACTGCTTTGCGGACACCCTTCGCCCTGACGAAATTAAATTGCAAGAGGCTCTGCTTTGCTGTCCATTCTTTCTACCCTCACGCACGTGGTCGGTGCGACCCGAGCAGCTTCCGCGGGCAACACAGCCACTGAATCTTTGTTTCCATGGCAATAATGCGTCTGTTAAAAAAAAGCTGGCATACAAAAGAGAAAAAACAAGAAAATCGGAATGGAATTTTTTTGTAGAGCTTAAATTTGCCAGCTCCAATCGATTGTCGCCGGTAATACAATGGAAATTTCTGTCTAAAAAACAAAGGGGAACAAGAATACGATTGTTTTTGTTCTTTCAAATATTGATCTGAATTTACCTTCTCCGTACTAAAAAAAAATCCCGGATTCAACATGTGTGGACTTTATCTCGGCAACAGCCAATGATTATTGGTGTCACTGCGGGGAGCAGGGATAGCCGAATGGTAGAGCGTTCGACTTCCAGTGCTCGGGTTAGTGAATTCGAATCCCGACCGGGGTCAAATATTTGTGCTGGCCTTTTTCTCGTTGACCCGTCTTTGAAATCACCCGCCCGTACGCGCTGGAAAAGGACGTTAAACTCCCAAACACCCACCCACCCTCACTGTCACTGCATCAAAGCTCTGTGCATTTCGTACATTTGGCAGTGTTGCGTGGCCATCTGCAATCGGCTTTTTTCCGCAAGCCAATCCAATTTTCGATCTAAAGAGATGGCTATAAGGGAAGAGAATTTAATTGCCCTTTGGCCTCTAAGACCATTCTTGCTTCTTATTTCGTATGGTGAGCAGGGACAGCCGAGCCGGAAGTGCATTGGAGGTTAATGCTCTGGTCGTGAGTTCGCATTTTGGTTTGCTGCTCCCCCCCAAAACAAACAAACAAACAAACAAACAAACAACCCCCCCCCCCAAAAAAAAAAACAAACAAAAAAAAACCACCCCAAAAACAAAAACAAAACAACAACAACAACAACAAAACCAAACCAAGAACAAAAAAGCAACACCCCTTCCCCAAACAACAACAACAGCAACCACCACGACCGAAAAAAAAACCGACAAAAAAACAAAAAGCAAAACAAAACAAGAACCCCCCCCCCCCCCCCAAACAACAACAACAACAACAACCACAAGACCAAAACAACAACAACACACAAAAAAAAAAAAAAAACAAAAAAAAAAAAACAAACAAACGAAAACAAAACACACACACACACAAATGAGAAGACAAAAAGAAAGAAGAGAAGTTGGCCTTTTCCTCATTGTCTTTGATATTACCGCCGTAGAATAGAAACGTACGTTAAACTCATAAAATGTCAACCAACCGAGGAATTTTTAAAACCAAAGCCTACATCAGCACATGAACGTAGGTTTAGACAACATCCAAATCAGCATATTGCATTTTGTAGTTATTGGGCAGGTTCATGAATGGATATCTGCAATCGAATGATTCGGCAACTGATCAGAATCACGCTCTGTTTAAAACAAGGGTTTGTTGTACGTGCTCTTTGACCACTAGGTCAGAAACAACTGCTATAACGCTAACAAGTTATCGGGAAAACTACTGCCAGCCTGATAGAAACAAACAAACAAACAAACAAGAACAACAAACAAGCGTCCTCATCGCTTCCCCCCAAAAAACAACAACAACAACAAAACAAACAAACAAACAAACAAACACCCCCTCAAAAACAAACAAACAAACAAAAAAACAAACAATAAAACAAACAAGCAAACAAAACCAACCAAACAAACAAAAAACAAAACCACCAAACAAATAAAAAACCAAACAAACCCCCCCCCCCAAAAAAAAAAAAAACAAAACAAAAAAAAAACAACAACAAACAAAAAAAAAAAAAAAAAACAACAACCAAAAAACCAAAAACAATGCAACCCCCCCAAAACAACAACAACAACAACAACAAAAAAACAACAACCAAAAACCCCCAAACAAAAACACAAACAAAAAAACAAAAAAACAACAACAACAAAAAATAGCAAAAGAAAAGAACAGTAAAAGATTCAAAACACACTTGGAGCGCAGCAGACAAGACAAATCTATTCCGAAAAGTTTTGGCTGAGGAACCTTCATCATGGGGGGAAAAAAACCCCAAACGAATACAAGAACAACGTTCGCTGCTTTGTCTCGGTCAGGTCATGCATAGCAGCGACAAGTGGATGCACTGATGGACTCGGATTCTTTTTTTTTTTTTCTGTAGCGATCGACACCGAGACAAAACACAAGAGATCTGTCAAACGTCCTCTTTCTCTCCTCCACGCTACACGCTTGACGGTTTAAGGAGCGAGAGTTTGGCCAGGTTTAGCAGCCAAATCGCGTGTCCAAGACCTGCTGTGGCATTTCCGGCGACAAAAAGTTCCACAGCGATCTGATCACGCCAAGTATCGATTGAGTAGTTTAGAATCCAGATCCCGCGGCCAGAATCTCTCCTGCACCACTCACAATGGATTGGACACGGACAGATGAGGGGTGTAGAGGGGGGAGGGAAAGGACCGGGGAGAGGGAGCGGAGAGGCGGGGGTGGGGGTGGGGGTGGAGAAGGTACGTGAGCGTGTAGACATGACACAGTCTCCGTAGCAAAGCGATACGGCACCACTTACGCTGTAAGAGTATACTGTAAAGTTTGCCATGGCAAGATACAGCAGACAAAAACGCAGCCAGATGCTGGGAGATGCATTAAGCTAGGGGAGAGTGCAGAAGAGTCACTGTCTTCGCCGAGAGGCGATCAGCATAACTGGTGAAGTAAAAAACGTTACACGAATGTTTCTACCCGGTCTGTTGGGATAAGGTAGGGAAAGAAAGGCAAGGATGGGTGGGTGTTTGGGGGTTTAACGTCCTTTTCCACCACATAGGAAAGAAAGGCAAGCCACGGGTCTGGTGCAGCTAAAGGTATAGCCTAAACCGTCATGCATATCGCAGCAAACGAAAAAGCTGAAAGGGCTTAACCAGGTACGCGCCATGGCGAAGAAACGCAAAAGAGTACCAGCCTCGTTGTGACAGCCTGCGTACAAGCACATACATCGGCATGGCGTATACCTCGTTGTGTTGTACCAAACACTACACACACGTTACTATCAGATATTTCGCAATATTATTATCACATATACCACAATTATTACACCTCTAATATCACATTTGTCAGTTTATACCGCCTCTGCGGCGGAGTTTTCGACAGGACACTGTGCCAGCGCTTAACATGCGCAACTGGTTGCGTGTGACCTACGCCATGAGTTTATTACTTTCGCTCGGGGGGGGGGGGGGACACCACAATTCCGTGGCTTTTCCTTTGGCATTCAGTTCATCAGCGGATCTTCTTTTCTCATAGAACTACGCACCGCTCGCAGCAAATGGTGAGCAGAAGTCACTGCAGCTCCTTCATTGAAAACCTTCAAGACCCGGCTATTCAAGCATTTCCGTACATTTCAAAAAGAAGTGGTCTGATCATACTCACCGCCCCCTCTTCCCTGACCCTCTAACCAAACCTTTTCTCTTTATATCACATTCCTTTGTAATCTTTTGATTCACGTGTCTGATGCTATCAGTACCTTACCCTAGTTTCTTTTCCCCCTACCTTTGGATAATGTACAACACCCACGCACTGCTGGTACATGTATATGGATTCGTATTATATATATGTGCATGACTAGGGAAACAGCTCAGCTCCTGTAATATCAGCTGCAATCGTGATTGTGAGTGGGTGCCCATGCGCCGCCCGCTCTTTGCTTTATTATTACTTTAAAATAATAATAATAATAATAATAATAAATTGTTCTTGTATGGCGCAGAAAGTCTGCCCAAGAGCCAGAGCACTCAGTGCGCGCTACACACACACACACACACACACACACACACACACACACACACACACACACACACACACACACACACACACACACACACAGACCGACGGACACACACACACACACACACACACACACACACACACACACACACACACACACACACACGGCGGACGTGGGATACAGGGGAGGATACAGTAAAAAAAAATTAGTTGAAAGCTTGCCGAAACAGATAGGTTTTAAGGTGTGCCTTGAACTGTGACAGAGTAGGGAGATTCCTAAGTGAGACGGGCAGAGAGTTCCAGATTTGGGGAGCAGAGTAACTGAAGGAACGTTGGCCATAAGTTTTCAGACTGAAAACATTATTATCACCCTTTGTGTCCGTTATCGTCTTTTTGAGTGTACTGTTTATCCTTTGTAGTTGTAGCAACGGCAAGTTGTGATACTGGTTTGCGGACCAAAACCTTCCACCGTTGGAAAATAAATGTTCATTTCATTTCATTTCGTGGTACGCGTCCCAGTAAGAATCTCTATCTTGAGACTGGGAACATGGCGGCTGGTATACTGCCAGATACTTATGCAGTGCAAATACCGGTCATTGCCATTTTTTTTTTATCTTCGTTACAAACCCATTTGCCTGGCACACACGTCAAGTGGGAGGAATTTTGAATTTCTTGCCTTTTGTTTTAGTGATAACATCTTTTAGTTTGGATGGTACAGTTCTTTAAAATCTTATTCCTACTCTTCTTCGAAACACTTTTTCGATACTTTGAGAGCTGCTCGTTCTTGGCTAAGTCGCCTTTACACTAAGCCATCATTCGCCATGTCAACATCACCATGGATCAATATCTATTTCCAATAATGACAGAGTGCAAGTAACATTTCGCTCGATCACGTGCCCTCCAGACAAGTAGTCTAAATGTCAGCGGATGGCTGGAGTTCATGTTCTATTCCCAAAGTCACTTTTGATCATTTGGCTGCTATTGAAACGGACATCATGAGCAACAGTTTTATCTGAAAATGAGAATCCGCAGACAGGGGGGAAAGTGTACGAAAATAGCGTATGATTCGAATTCCAACACAACGCAGACGGATGGTTAGACATCATTTAAAGTTCGAGATTAAACCGAGCATTACCGAAGGATTAAGTTGTTTTCCATGGATCAAAGGGCAACTGCAGCTGAAACAGACGGCATGAATAAATGTTTATCCGAAAGTAAGAATCCACAACAGTGAAAAGAGAGGGAGAAAGAAATAGGAAAACAGCTAGCGGATGATTCAAGTTCCTGTACAATGTAGCCGGATGGACAAGCGTCATTGAAAAATCAAAATTAAAGCAAGCTAGGGGAGAGGATGATGGTGTTATCCGCATGTTTTACACGGATGAAAGCGCAAATGGAATGAAACAGAAATTTTGAAAATGGGAATCCACAAACGCTGGAGAAAAACAAACCCCGCAAAATAACGTTTTATCTGAATGCGAGAGTCTTTCAACACTGAAAACAGAGGAAGAATAAATGTACGTAATCCGCCTATTTTACACTGTTGAAACCGCAGACAGCATAAGCTGTTTTATAACCTGAAAATGAGAATCCACAACATTTAGCGAAGAAGAACTAGCGCGTAAGAAAACAGCGGAGGAATCAAATTCCGATACAATGCAGCAAGACTGGTGGGCGCTGTTCACAGATCGACATCAAACCCAGCTTCATCGGGAGAGTATGGTGTTATCCACCGCGGATGTAATCGGAATTGGGACTTTACTAGTGGCATAGAATCATAGAATATCAAAGGTCTTCCTGCTTCAATGGAGAAAGCAGTAGCGATGGGCGCTGGAAAGAAGCATAAGCACCCACACAGGACTCGTGAATGCCAAACCCAGCAGGATCAAAGTGTTCAACGGGAGTTAGACAGGATGGCGGAGCGTTTTTTCCCCACTGTACTACCTCCATTCAAGTTGTCTGACGACGATTGCTCTCAGCATTGGCCGAATGGTAGAGCGTTGGACTTCTAATGCTCGGGTCGTGAGTTCGTATCCCGGCTGGTGCCAAATATTTGTGCTGGCGTTTTCATCGTTGCCCCGTCTTTGATATTGGTGGAAAAGGACGTTAAACTCCCAAACACCCACCCACCCTTGATGCATGCATCTCTGAGTTGTGGTACTAACGTTTTCTAGTTGCTTTCCTTTGAACAGATAAACCAAAGCCAAGAAGAGAGTAGCACATGTTCAAGCGTTAGTAACCTTAACCCCGGACAAACTAATTGAATTTCTCTTTATCGGTGTGACAGAAAGCGACCGATTATCCACCAGTAAACGACTTTCACTGACACAAAATGTTAAAGACAAGTATCGAATAAGGCTACACTGCAGCTGCGGCTCATTCTCGTATCTAGCCCTGTTGTTTTTTGGGGAGAGGAAAGATCTTTCTGAGAAATCCATACCAAAAGAAATTAACAATCAATTCAAGAAAACAAAACAGAATCCAGAGAGACCAAAGAAAATGGGCTGAAAACGTCCTTGCACATTAAGACCGACAAAACATGACACACGACTAAACCCTTTTTCTTTTATGATCACAAACAGAACAAATGGAGCATCTGTAAAAGTTTGATACCTGATCTAGTTTCTTAACTTGGAATTGGGAAAGTTTTTGTGTGTGGGGTGTATCATTTATCGTTTCAAAGATTGAGGACATGACCTCGAACTTATCTGTTTTATCTGTGCGAAATACATTTGCACTGTATTTTTGTTGTTGTAGTTTTTTTTTCTTCAGTTGTTGCCGCTAAGAAAGCTGGCATTTGTCTTGTCATTTCTGATTGAAGACATGGCCTCGAACCTATCTTTTTCATCCGCATAAAATAAAGTGTGTTATTGTCAACCTGTCTGTTATTTCCGACCAGTTCTTGAGCACCTTTCTTGTGTCAGTGTTTCGATAAGTAATCCTCGAACTGATCAACACTGGAAAAACTGTTTTTGATATGCAAGTCAACGTATAATCGGTATAATTTGATGTTCAAAAGGTAAAAATGTTTGTATTCATTTACCTAAAGTTCTGTTTATACAGAATGAAAGTATATACAGTGAAGTGTCTTAGAAAACTGTTTATTTTCATGGTTTTTTTTTATGGGGGGAGGGGGTTTAGTTAAATCAGCACGTTTGCTTATTTTGCGAAATCCCCCCCCCCCCGCAAAAAAAAACAAAACCCAAACAATTCTTGTGTAAATTCGAGAAAACACATAAACTATCTTATCTTATTTTATCTTACAATGCGTTTAAAAGATTAATCAAATCTTCACTCAGTCTTGGCTCTAGCACTGTGCAGCCCAGCGGATAAACCAGCCGGAATGAAGTCATTTTTACTGTGAGCAAGGACTCTGCCTTAAAAAAAAAAGGCAGGGACGTTTCTAGTCCGTTAGCAGGTGGCCGCCTGATGAAGCTAATTGTGCGGCTCACCCTGGGGAACGACGTCTGGCTCGCGGTGACTTTCTCCCAGCCGGGGCTCCTCTTCCCTTTTTCTGTATTCCCTGAGCTTCTGGCAGGAACATCCACTTCTTCCTGGGATCCTCCAACTGGGAGCTCCAGCATCGATTTTATTTGACACTGGGAGTCAACGTGCCGCCAATAGCTTTAATACAGGAACATTTTGTATAAGAACAAGTGTGAGCTTTCTTCATGGGGTTCCTCTGCGCTTCAAAAATGGACGTTGTGTTGGACTGGCTTGGAAAAGACAGACTGCAGGTGTCTCTTAGACCTATTTCCTTTTAGATGACATGGGACGTGATACTATGTTGTGTCTTTGTTTATAGTGAAAGTATTAATCTGGCACTATTACATTTAATTTAATAGTTGTAAATGTACTCGTGTGTGTGTGTGTGTGTGTGTGTGTGTGTGTGTGTGTGTGTGTGTGTAAATATTACGCTGTACAGTTTTCCGCACTTGCGAATGTCCTGCGTGTGCATTTTGTTTCATCGAAGCACGTTTTGCTGCTGCAAGTGTACATGTATTAATTTTTTCTTTCCTGTTTACGCGTATCGTATTTGTTTTATGTCATTGTTGCACCATTCATGCATGTCTTGTCCCATTTACTTTGTCCATTCCTTCACACCCCGATAGGGGAGAAATGAATAAAATCGTTTGACTATGACTTTGAGTGTGATGAATGAATGCACAACACCAGGGACCGTATGTAAAAGTCGAGGTTAATTTAACCCACGGCTACGGGCCTAACCTAGACTAGGACAAAAGAAACCCAAAAGCAAAATTAAATAAAAAAAGGAAGCGAAGAAAGGAAGAAAAAGTCCTTCTATAACGGCTTAGGCACCTTGCTGGACTGGGCCCGCTTCTTGATTTAAAATCATCATCAACAACAACAACAACAACAACAACAACAAACCGACACAATTTAACCCTAGAGCTAGTTTAGTTCGAGGTTAGACTCTAACCCAGAGCTAAAAGCCCTAACCTCGACTATTACATACGGGCCCAGGACACATTCCTATGACAAATCATGCTATTGTTATGATCTAGTCAATAAACGTGATTATATCTTGATTTCTGTATCACCTTTCTGGAGTTTTTTCCGGGATTTAAAGCGTGGAACGAATACTAGGGACTATTGTTGTGTTGACATGTTTATGGACTATCAGTTGTCAGATCTCCATCCTAAGCCAGACGGGACGGGATGGCAGAGCTGGTAGCCGGGACTGGTCGATACCCGGGAACAACAACAGCAACCAGTGTCCTGGCTTGTTCCTAGTCCCGTCCTTTGAGACCGCTCTTTCGTGAGGGAACTGGGGAGTTACACAACAAACCAGCCAGCCATCCTGGTCGTAACTATTTCTTTCATTTCAACCCAAAAAATAGAGGGTGGGTGGGTGTTTGGGGATTTAACGTCCTTTTCCAGGGTGATATCAAAGACGGGGCAACGATGAAAATGCCAGCACAAATATTTGGCCCCAACCGGGATACGAACTCACGACCCGAGCATTAGAAGTCCAACGCTGTACCATTCGGCTACAGGTTTACAGTTCAGTTCAGATACAGTTCAAGATGGCATCTCTGCGTTCGGGAAAAGACCGTACGCGATCTACCCCATCTCTCAATAATCTCCCCTGTGTTGTGTTTGGGATTGTTCCTGTGTTGGTTAGGTTCTGTCACTGTTGTCCAGTCTGGGCGACCCTTGTTGTGGAGCCCACGAAAACGCACAGGCGTAAGGACACAAAGTGACCGTGGGGTCATGTTTGGTGTTTGTTTGAGGTACCCTGTTTGGCAAGTGTGCTAATCTGTAGTGTTTTGTTGTCATGAAAAGGCGTGATTTTCGTGATTTTTGTGTAGGTCAAAGTACGTGCCAGGCGGTCACAAAAAGAGGCAAGCTGCCAGTGAAGCTGGGACTTTTTGCACAGAGGTGGGACACAAGTAAGGCAAGCGGATTTGTGTGAACTGCCTCTCTGGCCTAAACAGAAAGTAGGCGTGCTTTACTCCAGTGAGGCCTGAGCGGAAAGGAGAAATTCAATTCTTTAACCCCTGTCAGGTGCGTGCCTTTGAATGGTCTGTTCATGGTAGTAATTGTTTGTAGATTGAAGCAATTTTAGGGGTGACCATGATGCCTGAGGCTAATAGGGAATCTACAGGCATTTTGAGGCCCTGTGTATTTGTGTCTTTTGCCCTGCACTGCGCAGCCCAGCCTAAGTTCTGTCATGACGGTTTACGTTCGATCGACGGTCACTGCGTCTTTGCACGCTCTGCAGGCGGTCTGTGTAGCAATGACAGGTTATGTCTGGAACTCCTTGCCAGTCGAACTCCGCCTTCAGCCTTCACTGCCCATGTTTAAATCCCATCTGAAGACTTTTCTCTACCGTCAAGCTTTTGATGCTGAACTCCTGCTGAGTCTGTTTTTGTGTACGTTTAGTCGTCTGATGTCGATGCACCTGCCGAAGTGGATGTTAGAGTGGGTGCAAATGGTGTGTGTGTGTGTGTGTGTGTGTGTGTGTGTGTGTGTGTGTGTGTGTGTGTGCTTTAAGCGTAGCGAGTCCTTGACACTTGGAGACCAGCGCCTTATAAAAACTATGTATTACTATCATTATTTATCATTATTGCGGTTCAAATTCAGCAGCAGTCTCTTTAATCTAATTTAATAACACTGGACACAAAACATACGCTGAGGCACATATTTAAATACGGGACAATGAGAGGAAAGTTTAACTTTTATCCAGTGTAATTACGCATTCAGTCAAGTCCACTTGAATTATATTCAGGGCACATGCAACGATCGAGTCAAGACAAAAGAAACTTCCCAATTCCAAATTCAATTCAAGCAACCCACAAAGCATACGTCGAGGCACATCTTTTTCCCGCGGAACAATAAGAGAAAAGATAAACTTTTATCCTATGTGATTACGCCCAAGTCCTCTTCAGTCGTTCAGTCAAGCCCCCTTGAAGCACATACAGGACATACGCAATGACAAAAGACACTTCCCAATGCAAGAATCAATTGTCGAAACCCTGTGAACTTTGTCCACAAAAAAGTGAGACTTCGGTCAATGTCTGCATTCATCAGGCGTGAATTTTACAAAGAAACATGATCAATCCACTCACCCAAAACTGTTTTGAAACGTTTTTGGTATCCCGGGGTCGTTTTTATGCTTCGGCGGGGCCGCATTGACTGCATTCGCTCAGGACAGGAAGGCGACTTGTATGGTGTAAAGCGTTGCTATTGACATGCGTGTCGGTGTGTGTGTTTAAAGCTTTCGTGTCCAAGACATGCGGTTTTCTTGCAAAATGCCCAAGGCATCGGTGCTAATGAATAGATGCTGCATTTGTCGTCTCAGTGAAAACGCCTTCAACACTCTTTTATTCTGATCCCGGCACCGTCTTCGATTTTTCTGTGTCTGATGTCATCAGAAAAATAAATGAAAATTGCAACTAACTTCACTAGAACTTGTACAGAAAGGGAAAAAAGTCTCTGTTCTTACGAAAAAATAATTGGAAGTTCTGTATTCTGCGGGAAAACCTTGATTTTTTGTTTGCTTGTTGTTGTCAAGCAGCATTCATTCGCTGTTTTTGCTCTTTTATTAGAAGACAAAAATGTACATAGCAACGATTGAATCAGGCGTTATAATGAATGATTGTGTGTGTGTGTGTGTGTGTGTGTGTGTGTGTGTGTGTGTGTGTGTGTGTGTGTGTGTGTGTGTGAGAGAGAGAGAGAGAGAGAGAGAGAGTCCATTTGTCATCGGTAGCAGTTTTGGAATAAGTTCCGTGCCATATTCCAACTTGCTGTTGCTAAACTACGAAAACGAAGAAAGAAAGAAAACATTAATGTGTGTGCGTGTGTGTGTGTGTGTGTGTGTGTGTGTGTGTGTGTGTGTGTGTGTGTGAGAGAGAGAGAGAGAGAGAGAGAGAGAGAGATGTCCAACTCTTCACTTCCCACACAATCTCAGTAAAGTGAGAGAAAAATCTAACTAGGGTGAAGGGAAGGGACGGGGGGGGGGGGGGGGGGGGGGAGTCTGCCGTCTCCAAATTATCCTTTCCTTCTCCGCTGGCGAAGAAACGAAGCATATGCACGTGCGCACGCCATGGAAACATTTCCCAAATTTCCGCTCGCTTTCTTCCAAAGGAAGCGCTTGATGCGGACCGGTTTTTGCGCATGCGAACCAGTGAGCTCCACCAGCCTGAAAACCATTGTAATGTGAAACATTGTTACTGCCGAAAGGGAGCTTGGCCATTGACCGAAATCCCTTCTTTCTAACCGCGGATCGAAGCACATCATTCTTCTGTAAATTCATCTTAAACACGACGGTGCTCTTCGGGGAGCCTGTCCAAACACACCCTTTGTCGGATTAAAGAGTGACGGTAAGGTTTTTGGTAGCGACAGACCTGTCACACCGCTGTCAGTGGTTCAGTCTCCTGACCCAGAAACGGTAGCTCTTAAGGGTTAAGTTACACAGTACAATACTATCTTTTCTGTTTGTCCATTCATTTTGATACAGGCCTTTTCCTTATTGCTTCCGTCTTTGGCATCACCTTCGTGAAGACGTAATGCCTGAAAATACCCACCACCCACTCTTAATTTAGCTTTTATGTTAGTCCAGCAATGTAACCGTTGCTTCGTAATATCAAGGCCCTATAAGCATTCTTTATATCTCTCTGATTGAAAACATTATTATAAAAAGGGCATATTCATATACACTATATGCTCTAAACGCTAAAACAGGTTTAACTACTAAAACGTTTGATGAGATATATGAAATGCTATGATTTTTGTTTTGTATCAACTGCGCAAAAGTCGAACAATTTCAGCTGGAGGTGGGAAAAACATATTTTCATTACTTGGACTGTAATTGCAAGGGAGCCATATTTTTGCACGCTAACGGGAGATCAAAGGCACATTTGGCCTCCTATTACAGAAAATTACTTCCCCATAAAAGTAATCTTTTCATAAGTGAACCTTCTGTACCAAGTCGACGGCAGTAGAAAAAAAGTTCTTCGTGGACATATCCAAGATTCAATCCCCATCATTCACCACACCCGAAATGCCCTTTTTCATAAAGGTGGCATGATCAGTGCGATCAACCACATTTGTCCTTCCTATGTATTGCCCAGTCATGATGTTCCTCTCCTGTAATCGAGGGTCTTGGATCCAACCAGAGGGAAAAAAATCAGCACATTAATTTCTCTGTGGTGGCTTGACCAATACTTATAGAATGATAGGACACAATTGACGCTGAATAAGGCTCCATGCAGATATACACTTTAGCCCTACAAGATACAGTGCGTGCGTGACTCAGTGGAAAATGTCCAACGCTAACACTGCGAAGTAAGGTTCGCCGTGCGCCATAGGGGATTCTAAGTTCAATCAAGTTCAGCTAGTAAACACCATCGTACAGATTAGGTACGCTGCCATTTTTTTTTTACATTAGCCTGACGTTTTTCCTGTGCTTGGCCACCACGCAAAAGATGTAGCCACCAAACAGTTTGTTCGCTTGGATTCCTAACTCAGGATGTGACTTCCCGGATCACTCATGGGTTACCCGAACTATATATTGCCAACGTTTCAAAAGACAACCCCCCCAAAAAAAAAAAAAAAAAAAAAAAACCCTGGGGATGAAAACCTTTAACACATTTCGTACCGCGCACGGGTATCCCACGTTACTGACTATTTTTTGGTTTTGGCGCTGTACGCGAAAATCAGGCAAGATCGATTAACGGTTCTTTGACAGCTCCTACTGTAGCAAACATCGAGATTAATCAGAGTGCATCACTCCCTCTTAGCCAAATTTAAATCCATGCAGACAGGGCGGTCGGTGGTCTACTGGTCAAGAGACTTGTCACCAATGCGAGAGGTCGGGGGTTCGAGTCCCACTCGGGGCAAAGATTTTTTCCTTCTCGTATGTGGCACCGTTCATTCGGGCCGATCGTCGGGGTTCTCTCCGGGAACTCCGGCTTCCTCCCCTTCTGCTTTGCCGGAAATGTTCAACCCAGCAAATTTGAAAAATCAATGTAGTTCGAAATTCTGAAATTTAAACAGCTGAGCTAATCCTTCGCACACCGTGACTGTAATGTGTTTATGTCCAGTGTGTGAGAGAATGCGTGTGATTCACGTGAGCGTGCATCCTGGGGGTGCGATTCATGAAATTGGGTAACGCGCCCATACAATACTCATGACATTACATTACACAAATAAATATGATTTTTTTTTCGGTGAGGCCACTAGTGCAAAACCCGAAGTACCTGGCAGAAAAAAGAGTTAACAAGCTTCCACTGCAATTACTTTGCAGGTCCTCACCAGGTCAACATAATCCCTGTTGACACAATGCATGTATCTATATACCGGCACGTGCAACTCGCCCATTCCTCTACATAACGCTATTGTATCGGCGGCGCGGCCTGTGGGTGAACTATTGATAAAACGGTGTCGCCGTCCATATGATCGAATTGTCCGATAGTTAAACACGTCTACTCTTACATCAATATCATGACGGTTGTTGTCAAACCTTGTCCGACAGTCCTGAACAGTTTAAGTCATGCTGTTTCGTAAGTTGTTGTGCTCTCTGTTTCTGCTTTGTCTCTATCTCACCTTGTCATCATGTATGGATGTTTCTGCTTTTAATTTTGCTATGCTAAGTGTGTGTGTGTGTGTGTGTGTGTGTGTGTGTGTGTGTGTGTGTGTGTGTGTGTGTGTGTGTGTGTGTGTGTGTGTGTGTGTGTGTGTGTGTGTGTATGATGTCTGTTGAGTTTCAAAGACAAAATTGCATATCTGCGAACCTGAACTTTTGTCCTTGTAACATAGTCTCATTCTGTCTGTCTATCTCTGTCTGTCTCTCTCTAATTTCAGTGATTTGTGTATACAAAGGTCGCACGTGTGTGTAAATGCGTTTTGACCTGATGGACGATTTTCTCTATGGTTTTGTTTCTTGTAGTTTAGTGCATAAATTTCTGTGTTAAACTTCTCTCTCTCTCTCTTTTATATTTTACTTCCTTTTTCCTTAGTAAATAGTCTCTGTAGTATTTGCAACGGCAAGTTTGCAAACTGGCGAATTTCTGTCAAAACTTTTACCGTTGATAAATAAAGTTTCATCATCATCATCATCATCTCTCTCTCTCCCTCACACACACACACACACACACACACACACACACACACACACACACACACACACACACACACACACACACACACTTCAAGTGTTTTCAACTTGTTTTAAAAGTTAGCATCAAAGGACATCCACTTTCGATAAAACAGCGAACTGATTTCTCTTTTGATAAAATCACTTCAAAAGCATTCCTTCACCCGGTCATTTGCGCATATTGCCTTCCCCGTGATCATGGCTCTTTTCTTTCAAACTGATGGCAGAAAAAAAATGTGCAGGGAAAACCGACGCACAGCGATTCGCCTGCTCAGCTTGTGTGTAGAAAGACACTCAAAAAGAAGAGTATCTTCACCCTGCTGAATGTCAATCTGCTGAGGGTTTCATGAACTCTGCGCTGGTTTACGGGGGCTAATTAACATGGCGGAATACTGCTTTGACTGAAAAAGTCTTGATGATGACTGGTCTGTGGCAAAGCCATGGTTTCGTTCGAAATTTGAGCAAGCACGCGTGTTTAGGTTGTAGTATTCGCAGCATATGGAAGGGCGTTTTCTCGATAGCCCTCTTCCTGTACCTTCCCGCGCTGGACTTCCAGTTCTCTGGTCTTGAGTTTGTGTCCCGGTTGATATCACCCGTATGTGGTGGAAAAGGACGTTAAACCCCCAAACACCCACCCAGCATTTTAAGGGGGCTAATAGGGAATATATAGGCATTTTAAGGCCCTGTGTATCTGTGTCTTTCGGTCTGCAGTAGCCCGCTGTAGGTTCTTTCCGCTCGCAACGAGTATCTGCATCGGAAAAGCTTGCAAAACGGATCAAAGCAACAGCAAAACGCCAGTTGAAAAGTCCGCTATGTATTTTACCCTGGGGCAAATGATACCCGGATATATCCACAGATCGTTACAGGCGTTCTGTCCCAGACCTACGTAACAGCCTTTTAGCACTGTAACGCCAGACATTTCCAACCCGAGGTACGAAGCCTAATTCTGGCCGATAAAATATGCATTAGCCATAAGACAAGCTTGACACTATAATACGCATAAATCTATCAGGTCGTAATTGCGTGCGGCAATTCGCCGTGAAAGAATATTCTTTACGCTAAAAGTCGATCGGCAAATCGTATTATGCACATATCAATTATTCAGAACAAGCGTTCCCTGCTGAGCTCGGCACAAGCCATTTGTCATGGTCTAGCACGAAACTCTTCAAACAGGACAAAAACCTTTACATTGTACACAATACAAATAAAGACATAGTTGCATTTAGTGAAAAAGGACATGCGCACTTTCTTACCATTGTGAGAGCCCCGCCCCCTAACCCCTGTCCCCCCCCCCCCCCCCTCCATCTTTCCGCGTACACACAGCTTTATATAGAGCTCTATAGAGCAGTTGTTGAACGTGTGTGTGTGTGTGTGTGTGTGTGTGTGTGTGTGTGTGTTTTGCCATATTATTATCCAGACAGCGTGCAGCATTCTCACGAATGATAATTTGATAGACTGTCAGTTTGCCATGCTTCATTGAAGGGGAACGGTAATTGTTATGGTGGCTTTGGCATGAGATCTAAAGAGAATACATGATTGAATAAAGCATGTCGATGTGTTGACGTTTTTCATGAACAATTCATTTTCATTACATCAACGTATTGCCATATTTTCAATTGACGTTAGCGATGTTTCAAATACTTTCATTTGAAATACAGGGTCGAATGAAAAGTTTTGTATAAAATTCACCACATCTAATGAAATAAATATGCCCATTTGAATGAGGTTAACACATGAAATACTCTCATTTAAAATAAAACGTCGTCAGAAATATTTCGACTGCACAGGCTGTTCTGGTTCTGGAAAACAAAAAGTCATCAGTTTGCATATCAAAGTTATATCACTAGAAAAAGAAAGAACTGAACTTCCAAGCGATATAAACATAGCTTCTGCGCTACAAGAACTGTACATTTCTGGCTTTTTTTTAAATGCCGAAAAAACGTGCGTTACAGCGAGTGAGTCCTCAAAAGAGTTAAACGTGCATATTCCATGATTGCAAGGCTCACAAAGCCAGCAGCTTTTGGAACAATTTGCTTGTGTGTAAGCTTGTACGCCGGACATAGTCTGCCTTAATGCACAGTGATGCAAAGTTGGGCGAGAAAAAATTCAAAACCTTCTATTCTGCGGTTGCCCGCAGCAGCTAGGTGCCTTCTCGATTGTGAAGTCGTATTTAGCACATCAAAATTAATACAATAGTCTCTGTGTGTGTTTGTGTGCGTGCGTGCGCCCACGTGTGTGTGTGTGTGTGTGTGTGTGTGTGTGTGTGTGTGTGTGTGTGCGTGTGCGTTACATATAAAAGCTCGTTTTGCTGCTGCCAATGTACATGTATTAATTGTTGTTGTTGTTTAATGTCATTGTTGCACCTTTTGTGCATGTCTCTCCCGTTCACTTTGTCAATTCCTCCACATCCCCGTAGGGGAGAAAGGAATACAGTCTTTTGGCTTTTGGCCTTCTCTCGGTGCAGCTCCACCCTGTGAGATGGTCTCACTGTGCAGATGTCTTGGTGGTCCGATCTGAAGACACTACCAAACGAGTTCAGAAGCGCCACCCTGTGAGATGGTCTCACTGTGTAGGTGTCTTGGTGGTCCGATCTGAAGACACTACCAAACGAGTTCAGAAGCGCCACCCTGTGAGATGGTCTCACTGTGCATGTGTCTTGGCAGTCCGATGTTAAGACACTGCCAAACGAGCTGAGACGCGCCACCCTGTGAGATGGTCTCACTGTGCGGATGTCTTTGTAGTCCGATGTTAAGACACTACCAAACGAGCTCAAGAACGGTTCGTGAACAGAGAAATACTGGAAGACGCGCCTTTCAACGAAGGCTAGACGCCGCCGACAAAAAGGAACGGACACGAGTGTTTTGATGCAGACTGAGTGGTTGACATATACTGCCCCTCTCACACAGAAAAGTTGTAGTATAGATACAGAAGCCAGTCTAGGCTCGCTCCTTCTCCCATCCGTCTTTTTCATCGCTGTCGCGTCAGTGGGACGATCGACCGTGTCTGCGAGTAAGATATTGCATTAGCTGGTCTAATAACACCCGGAGCTCTTGTTTAGCCAGCCAGTCGTTTTTCTTCATGTCTATATCACACGTTCGATATATCACATAATTATCATTTACGTTTTAGAGATGTTGCATGGTCTTTTCATGACTGTTGAAAAAGAGTTGAAGCTTAAAAGCTGGTAGCGAAAATAAAACGTAGCTACATGTCGTGATACACGGTTTTAGGCACTTGGTCAGATGATAAACACACACACACACACACACACACACACACACACACACACACACACACACACACACACACACACACACACATTTACCCAAAACGTTAGAGAACATAGATAACTTTCCCGGAAAACCACAAGAAGGGGGTGGGGTTTAACGTCCTTTTCCACCACGTGATATCAAAGACGGAGCAACGAGGAAAAAGCCAGCACAAATATTTGGCCCCAGCCGGGGTCGAACTCACGACCCGAGCATTAGAAGTCCAAGCGAAAACCACAAGAAACACACATCCACCACCAACAATAATGATTAACCCAAACGGCAAACAACGCAACTAACCGCTGTGTAACATCACGGCCAGCACACATGTAGCGCTATGTAATACTGGATCGTGTCTGAGTACTCTCCCTCTAAATGGTTAGATTACGTCCCCCTGGCCGACTCTCCTCTCCCCGTGCGGCCCCCAGTGACCCCCAAATGCTTCACTATTGATTCCTTTGCCAACCCATTTTGTCGCCAAAACGATACAGGCAGCCGCTGGCCTGGAAGAATGGACCACTGTTTCCTTCCAGGAATTTTGTTTTTATAGAGCCGTTGTTGAGCACGTAGTGTATAGCGACGCAATGCAGCGACAGGTTAAATGGCAACACTTCCCGTGAATGCAGTGACAATGACAATGACAATAATCTTTATTTTCCAACTGTGAAAGTTTCGGCATAAATACCATGTTCGAACTTGCCGCTGCTAAACTATGAAAATTATGAAAAGAAAAGAAAAAAAAATCGAAACACTACACGAATATAAAGGAGAAGAAGAAGAGAATATAAAGGCGAATTACGCATTTCAATGACGCCCCCCCCCCCTCCACACACACACACACACACACACACACACACACACGGAGCATAATATACAGCTTACATGAGCAAACAACGTCATGTTATGTGAGGCGTAATTTTAACAGATCTGTGTAGCTTTAATCTTTGTCAAATAAATCCTTGAAGAGACTCTCCTGGAAGGTAGCGAGCGAAGGAGCTGAATTAATGGCAAAGAGTTTTAATGGCAGAACATTGTAGAGAGTTTATTTGGGATCACGATACAACTGTTTCCTTTCTTGTGTGTGTGTGTGTGTGTGTGTGTGTGTGTGTGTGTGTGTGTGTGTGTGTGTGTGTGTGTGTGTGTTTTAATATACAACCGTTGTTGAACATGCACTGCAGCCGCGTTTCGATGAAATGCCAATGCTCCTAGACGCAGAACATTAATCGAGCTTGTTGGTTATCAATCTGTTTCCGTTCGGTACCGTTGTTTCTATAGAGCCGTTGTTGAACGTGTAATTCAGCGGCGTTTCAGTCTAAATGGCAATATTTTTTTTGTGTGAACGCAGAACATTTTAAAGAGCTCATTAGGAATGGTGCTACACGTAGAATGCAAGAGTCGAAGGACTAATTAGGCACGCTTGGCTGTAACAGACTGTTCTTCCGTGTCTTCACAGTTGGTTGATTTGTTGGCCAATTGCGGGTTTGGACAAAAATGCTCCCAAATACCATTACTCAACATTTTAGGTTCATGTTTTGTCATTTTTTAACTAACGGTTTTGCAGGTCTTTTAATAGTATTTTCAGTGCAGCTAAACAGTACGCTTCAGTAACTCTTCGACAGGGACTGCGGATGAACCGTCCGACTTCTGAGTCGTATATCCTGGGGAGTGAACTGAGGAGTTAACTCATCCGCGACGGGACACTTCGATCAAAGGTTCAGCCAAGCATCGCCCACGGCTCATCAGAATTGAATTCTCCATCTATTTTTCATCAGATCAGTTGAACTGCCAAGTGTGTGTGTGTGTGTGTGTCTTTTACGAAACTTGCTAGAGAGGTTTGTTAGTCAGTGTACTGAAGTTTCACTGGGGCAGGTCCAGGCGTGGGCTATGTTGAGGCGGCAGCAGCCCCGGTCACAACAGAGCTGACATCGTTTTCCAGCACACAAGGGTGATATCAGTAGCAACTGGTAAACGCCAGCACGATTAAACTACGTTAGGCAGGAGTCGAATTGACGACCTGGCTCCGCATGTAGAAGTCGGGGTTTGGGGTTTTAGCCCCGGGTTAGAGTCTAACCTCGAACTAAACTAGCTCGAGGGTTAAAGTTTTTTTTTTTTTTTAAATCAGGAAGCGGGTACATCCCAGCAAGATGCCTAAGCCGTTATAGAAGGATTTATTTCTTTCTTTCTTCGCCTCCTTTTTTATTTGAATTTGGGGGTTTCTATTGTCCTGTGTGGGTTAGGCCCGTAGCCGTGGGTTAGATTAGCCTCGGCTTTTAGATTCGGGCCCTGAGTATTGAAAGACCAACGCTCTACCAGCTGGTGTTTTCCACAGACAATGGTGTGACTCGCAATATATTTTTGTCCCTACACTGCTGCAGGTTACGCAAAGCATCGAAAAGCGAGCCAAAGCTGTACATGCCTGACTGGGTTGGTTTCCAGTTAATCTGGACTTAGTTATCTCGTCTAAAACCAAATGCATGTCGCTTTGGCTGGAGGTAATGTGAGCATGTTCACTGTGCCCGTAAAAAAACATTACCAGTGCTGTTGGGAGAGACGAAAATTGTGTCTGAAAGCCACACGAAAATCTCGCGTTTTGTTAACGGTGTCGCATTTGTGCAGTTCTAAAAAAAAAAAAAAAGAAAAAAAGAGAAAAAAAAACCTATAGCCTGAATAATGACGGTTATAATAATGCATTGCAAGATGAAAATCTCGATATTACAACCATAGTAAATCTTTTCTTTCTCTCGTTTTTCTCTTAAAAATGATTTAAGAAGATGCCACTTTACAAATTTTCCAAGCCAATTCCATATTTATTTTGTCGTTCCTGATCTCTCTCTCTCTCTCTCTCTCTCTCACACACACACAGACTAAACAGCATACCCCAGACAAAATCGCAGACAGCGAAAAACACCACTAAGCCGGCTATAACTACAACCCCCCCAGAGACACTCGCAAACGGTACAATTACGATGAGCAATGCGATACTTTTATGTCAGAATTCACCAACGCAGCACTCAATCACTCCCAGTCCCGTAAGAGAGTCCGCCAATAAACTGCTTTGCAAACACCACGCAATGATCGGCTTTGACAAGACAGTCATCGGTCATTTACACCTAACCAAGCTCCAACAATGAAAGGCCGTTCCATCATTCACACTAAAAAATGATAAGTAGGGAGGAGAGATTGCAGTGATGTTGGTACTGGTTGTTGCCGCTTAGAAACGGAGAGAAGCCATATATATCTTTTTTTTATTTACTGACTTATTTTTGGATCGGTGATTGTAGTGACGTTGGTATTGAGTTTTGCCGCTTGGGGGAAAAGAAAGAAGAAATTTACAGCTGACGAAACCAGGACAACGAAAGGCTGTTCCATCATTCGTACTGCAATATGACAGGTAGAGGGGAGAGACTGTAATGATGTTAGCATTGGTTGTTGCCGCTGTAGGAGGGGAAAGGAGACATAATTTTTAGCCCAGAAAAAAAAACCCCAACTAAATACCGGTCCATTATTCATACTGCAAGTAATAGATAAAGAGGACAGATTGTTGTGATGTTGTTGCCGCTTTAGGAAGGGAGAGAAAACATACTGTCTTTTATTTATAGACTTATTTTTGGATTGGAGATGGCAGTGATGTTTGTATTGGTTCTTACCGCTTAGAAATGGAGGGAAGCCATAGTTTCTTTAATTTCTTGACTTTCTTTTATAATGGAGATTGCAGTTATTTGTATTGGTTGTTATTGGTTCTTAGGAAGGAAGAGAAGACATTGTTTCTTTCTTTTATTTATTGACTTATGTTTGGGTGGGTGTCTGGGAGTTTAACGTCCTTTTCCACCATGTATGGGTAATATTATAGACAGGGCAACGAGAAAAAGGTCAGCACAAATATTTGGCTCCAGCCAGTATTCGAACTCACGACCCAAGCAGATTTCTTTCGGGATTGGAGGTGGTAGTGATCTTGGTACTGGTTCTTGCCGCTACGGAAGGGAGAGAGAACATAGTTTCTTTAGTTTATTTACTTCGTTTTGGATTGAAGATTGCAGTTTTATTTGTATTGGTTGTTACTGGTTCTTAGGAAGGGAGAGATGACATAGTTTCTTTCCTTTATTTACTGACTTTTTTTTTATTGGAGATGGCAGCGGTGTTTATATTGGTCGTTACCGCTTAGGAAGGGAGAGGAGAAATGATTTCTTTTTTCATTATTTTTAGATCGGCTGTAGGACAGTTGGCGTCAGAGAATGGCGATTGGCGAGTTGCCGAGGGCTGGAGGTGAGGGATATTTCGAGGCTTAACGTCTTATGCCCACAGGTCTGCGAAGGTGATTCACTGGTGGTGATCCACAGCAAAATCTTGTAAATTGTCGGTTCTGCACGGATTCAAACCTGCGAGCCTCTGATCTCCAGTCCTCCAACCACCCCGTAAGACAAAGTAGGGCAATCCTATCGCGCATATAGTACAGTGCAAAGACAGAACAGTGTGGGAAATGTTTTTGGCCCGTTTTTCTTTTTCTGGACGAGATAACAGCTCGCGAAAAATTGGCCTGTCGGATAAAACTGTCCGTTTAGCCTGAAGGATTCCATTCTAGTTACCTCATTAAATGAAAGCGGACAACAAACAACAACAACAATAACAACAACACCACTGGAAGCACCCTTGCAAATCCTTGTCTTGAACCTTTAATTTCCCATTGACGATTTTGTTGTAGTTGTGTGTGTGGAAGAAGTGTAAGGTCAAATGAAAATCAACGACCTTTTTTCTTGTCGGTAACAAAAGTCGGTGTAACTCTTGCCAGTGAAAGGTCTCTGGAATCTTGGGTAATAGTCTTTTTGTGCCTGGGCTGTTTTTAAAGGGCGTTGCAGGCAAAAGTCATTTAGGATAAAAAGGGAAGAGAAATCGTAGACGGAGATCGTGCAGACATAATGTGAGCCTGCTGGCCTGGCATATTTATACATGTGAAACAGACCCGTAACGGCGTTTCAAACTGAGACGCGAACAGTGCAAGGTGTATTAAGCGAGACACTCTGTGGTGGCTGTTGGCGGCGACAAACAGCGAAAAAGGGATAAAACCGTCTCGTAACTGTTAATGATGGAAATCCTATCACAGCGTACCGATAAACAGCTTTTAACAACTTAAAAAAAATACTGGATCGAATAGCGTTGAGAGTATTTACAGGCACATAATAGATGGTGTTACTGTTTGTCTAAGGGGAAAGAATGACAGAAAGAATGAAAGAAAGTAGTAGAAGAAGAAAAAGAATAGATAACAAAAACGAAAGAAAGAATAAGATGAACCAGAGAAATAACGAACAAGTTAGTTGGTTAGTTAGGGCTTAACGCCGCGCAAGCAACAAAGACTGTTTCGCGGCTAACCAAGGTCCTTCTCCACCAGATTGAAATAAAAAGGAAGAAAATAAAATAAGATATGATCATATAAAAAATCTATCAGGCTGAAATGATAAGCACGTTTCACTTCTTCGTAAATCATGATCATATAAAAAATCTATCAGGCTGAAATGATAAGCACGTTTCACTTCTTCGTAAATCGAACATACAGCGGTCGAGGATAGTCCGTATTGCTTGAAGAGTCTTTTTTTTTTAAAAAATAGAATAGATATTTGACTCTTTCAAAAAGCTAAAGAAGCTGTCAGGAGGAACATCCCGGAACAACAACTTCAAAGAATCTGCACAGTGATGTTTGACGCGTATCTCGGCAAGATCCACGCACGAGATTAAGAAATGTGCGATTGTAAACGGCTCATGACACGGTACGCACCAGGGGGGATCTTCCCCTTTCACGAGATGTGAATGCCTAATGTGGGTGTGTCCAAAGTAGAGCAAACTAAGAATGGTCTCCTCACGCCTGTTAGGCGGCAGCGAGGAAGATTATCACGAGGAGGAAGAGAAAAAGAAGAAGAAGTACGAAAGAAAGGGGGGGGGGGGGGGGGAGGAGGAAGAGGAAAAGGAGAATATAATTGTACGACTTGTGGCTATCAAGCATAACACCAAAACGATTCAGACGTTCTTTCGTCCCAACAGCCATACGCCTGTACAACAAATCTGTATGATTGTTTTATTTGTTATTATGTCCTATTATTATTTTTGTATGGTGGAATATAATTTCCCTTTAGGATTAATAAAGTATTTTGAATTGAATTGAATTGAATAAAAGGGAATGAAAAGCACAGCCTATAATTTCCCTTTAGGGATTAATGAACTATTTTGAATTGAATTGGATTGAATAAAAGGGAAATGAAAAGCGCAGACAAAGTCTGTTAAAAACCGGATTTTCGCCACATAACGTGACAGTAGATGACAGCACCAATGACAGAACTCTCCGAGGGGTGGAGTGAGTATTTGGGAGTTTAAACGTCCTTTTCCGCCACATAAGAGTGATATCAAAGACGGGGCAAAGAGATAAAGGCCAGCACAAATATTTGGCCCCAGCCGGGATTCGAACTCACGAGCCGAGCATTAAGGGTCCAACGCTCTACCACAAACGTTTCCGAGGACCAAAAGAAACGTGTAACTGGACACATTTTCAATGGCTTCTAAAACGGTGAAACCTTTAAACAGAGACTGCGTTTATGTCAGCCAAAGACAAAGGTAACTTTGGGAAAAGAAGAAGAAGAAAAAAATTCCATAAAAATGGCGCAGCGAAATATTCCGTCATGACAATCGATCGAAGATAAGACTTCGCGGGAAGGTTTTGGGCAGATTTAATTAAAGTGGCGGAAAACTAAAAAAAAACCAAAAAAAAAACCACAAAAAACGGACAGGCTGAATGACAATTTGGAAATGAATATGCAGAAAGGCACTGAAAAATTAAAAGTCTGCACGCTTCTCTCTCTTTAGACAAGCTCTGCATTTTCTCACCGAGCCGAGGACAGCGATTGGGGGGAAACAGTTTGTACGCTTGTCTCATTTTACAGAACTCTGCATTCTTTTTAATGCACCAGACGCAGAGAATGTTTGTCTTGGCGTGAAAGCGTTAAAAGCAGTGCGAGAAATTTAAAACCTGCTTCAAGTTTGCTGCTCGCAGTAAACTCGTCGTTTTCAAAATTCGGTTAGATACGATCGATCAGGCCATCACCATTTATCGGTGCCTCTCCGAGTGGATGGAAGAGTGCGTGAGATAGCAGTACCGAAACAACTCATAGCTCCACCTCTATATTGAGCCCCCTCTAACGACGGTCTCAGTTTCTGAGAGAGAGAGAGAGAGAGATAGAGAGAGAGAGAGAGAGACTGTGTGTGCGCGCGCGCGCGCGCGCGCGTGTGTGTGTGTGTGAGAGAGATAGAGACTCTGTGTGTGTGTGTGTGTGTGTGAGAGAGATAGAGAGAGAGAGAGAGACTGTGTGTGTGTGTGTGCGTGCCTGTGAGCGTGCGTGCGTGTGTGCAAGCGAGCGAGCACGACACCGAAATCCAATCGTTTCGCTGGCCGACACAAGACATTAACGAGAAAAGCAATAATTTGGTTTTTCTCTCTCTCCACTGCCCGAGCTCGCTGCCTGCGATATTAAAGTTTGTTTTTTCCACATCGCTCTCCCTTTTTGCTTTCTCGTTTCAGAGAAATGAAAAGCGAGGCGGCGTAGCAGGCAGGGACAAAATTGTGTTCTAGAAAGTAATTCGACTGCCTCTTTTCCGAGAGACTGGAAAACTGCCTGAGGCATGGCACAGAGCAGGATATTCCGTGAACTTTGAAGAGATTTTGCCGGTAAGCTCCGCTTATGCACGTCAGTATTGGAAATGCCAACGCAAAAATAGAAGAAAAGTCAAGGCAGTCATTTTCATAAATGGCCAGTGTTTCGCGTTGATATGCGTTTGCTACTGCAATTATATTTTTCTCAGGCGTTTTTGAATGAAAGTTTAAACTGTATTTTCGTCTGTTGACAGGTCTGTCTGTCTGTACGTGTGTTTATTCATTTATTTTTGGAAGCAAGGAAACAGTCAACAGTTCTACCAAGATAGGAGAGGCATCATAGTCAACCCTAAAATGCTTCAGCCTAGACACAAATATCACAATTAGATACACATACTGTTCAAGAGCATGTACCTGACAGGAGTTGCCTAAACCTTGCCCCACCAAATACCAAAATCACGAAAATCACGCTTTTTCGTGACAACAACAATCAATATCAACTAGGAGGAAAATCAGTTTGGAGGAATAACGTTGCAGATGACACCCTAGAAATGCTTTAAATTCCCCCTCCCAAAAAAAAAAAAAAAAAAAATCACAAAAATCAGAAATTTCAATATTCCGTTTTTTGGCAATGTTGGCAGCGACGACTTACCCCCTCATTCCACGGTCGTCTGCTGGCTCCTGTGCCAGCCGCGCATGAATACAAATAGTCCACAAGCCAGCCTCATTTTCCCCTAATTTTACTTTTACCTGGCATGAAACTTGTTTACAAAGCCAAGAAAAAACACGAGACTGCCATTTTTTTTTACTCTGCACACAAGTTTTAAAAGGGGAAAAGATTTTGTACTATATTTAGCAGAGTTCTTACTACATGACCCGGAAGCCAATACTGGTCTGTAACTTGTTAGGGAAACAAAACATTCTCTGGGCTATGTGGTGCTCCATCTCGCCTACGTATCAGTTCTTGCAGCTCTTGGAGGAGACTGCTTTTAAGAACACGGTTAAACAATTTCGCATCCCGTTTCCCTGAGACAAGCGAATTGTTTGGGGAGAATCATGGTGGAGAGATATTACCACTCTCCACTCAGAGAGCTTGGACGCTGATCCGATACAGGAGTTAACAAGTTGAGGCGCCGCGGTAACACAGAACACGGCAGACGGCGTCCTCCGACCAGGATCCCCCTATCTCCCAGACAATCAGGTTGACCTCCAGACACAGCTGTAGATCTGGAACTACTCTAGGTTTTAAGGGGTGGACGATACCAGCGCATCAGGCTACACATTACGGTAAATGCAATTTGAGCCTCGGAGAGAAGTACTAGTGCTGTTTTCGTTCCCAAAAGCTTATCCTGGTGTTATGTTGAAAGGTTAGTGTGTCGGAGTAATTTCGTTAGTAACGAGAGGACAGAGGCTGTCAGATTATCAATCCACTAAACGCTTAACATTATAGAATATTGTGATGGTATAAATACGGTGGGGAAGGACGATACATTAAATTTATATGAAGAACGGGTGACTTAATATCGTATGCAATGATTGAATTAGAGTTTATTGTTCTATAATTTACGGAGGAGATCTTATCAAGGGTGTACAATTTATATCAAGAACGGTTGACTTAAAATCGTATCCCAGTCGTGAAAACGAGATTATATTAAAGAGATTTTATCAAAGATATGTACACTAAAATCAAGAACAGGTAATTTCAAATCGCATCCCTTGAATGAATGCAGCGTTGTTTTTTGGTGTTGTTGTTGTTGTTTTAAATTCTAATTGAAAGAGATCGTATCACTTCTGTCCGCTATTGTTTATTCATAAGTGTATAGGAAATGAAAACCACCGTGCAAACAGATGTATTCAATTTGAGTCACGCTTGTGGCAGGCTGAAACCATATTTTGCATAATTTATCGGCGAGCAAAGGAACGCAAGGGAAATATTTCCCTACTACTGTAATACGTGACTTTATCAGGTCATGTCTGTGATAGGTGTTACTGTCTGGAATGACACAAAGACTTCTGCACGGATGGACTCTGCAGAAACAACCAACCGACCACTTGTACCAACTTCAATAAATCTAGTCAAATGAAAATGCTGGTCACGTCTAGTACTGGGGCACAGTGTACTGCCAGCCAGGCATTGATTAAATTATATGCACGGACATTTGCATATTTGAATGTCATATCCAAGACAAATATTTACATGATTACATATTTCAATACATCGTACGTGAGGAAACTTTGTTCGCAGATTTGTTACGCATGATCTGTAGAAAGCTTTGTCAAAAACTGTTTTGTTTATTCATGACACACGGGAGACGTTTTTACGCGAACAAACATGGAAAACAGCTCAAAACACGCTCTAGAAAAAAAAATAGGTCAAAGGCATGTTGTAGACGCAAGTCACACGAGAAACACGGAAAAACACCGTGTGCGCTGTTTCTTCGGATTAAAAACCGGTGTGACATCGGGCATGTTTGCCCGTGCTCTCGTTGGAGGGGAGGGGGAGGGGATAAAGAACCTTTAGCTTTGATTCGTTTCACAGTTGATATTTCTGACGATTTTTAAAGGGATATTTTCATATTTACATGCGTTGTTGTTGCACCAGATCCAAGTGCCGACCTAACTTATTTGACTCGAAGTGGCAGACCAGCCACACCAGACGCTGTACCATTATCGACCCTAGAGACCAGCATCAGGGCGCAGGTCCATAGTCTTCCGAGAATGAAGGAGCGTAGTTTTGGCAAATAGATGCAAACGTAATGACAAAGAGGTTGATGAACGCAGTCGACATACGTGATAGCGATAACTGTTCCAGAAAAAAGAAGTCAACTGCCTTTCTGATATAACTTGCTTTACCTTACGCATGTATTTGTCAATACAGTACAAGAATGATTGAACCAGAACTTATAGAAACACACGGGAAAATGATGAAGGAATGAGAAAAAAACAAACAAAAAAAACCCAAACAACAAAAAACCAAAAAACAACAAAAATTCAACAAACAAACAAACAAAAAACAACAACAACAACAACAAAAAAACAACCTTCCGTAACGGTACTTGTGCTTAGCGCAAGAACCCTCTTACTGATTTAAAAAAAAACTGCCTTTCTGTGTCTGAGAGACTAGGATTCATATATAAAGAGTTGTTGTTGTTGCTGTTAAGGCAGTAAACCAAGACAAACACCTCCCAGCAAGTGCACATCGCAGAGCTCAGAGCAGAAGCCAGTGACGCCAATTGCCGATAAGCTTCAGGCTTTTGCAAAAACTGGGCCATCGTCAGGACGCCCCTCAAAATGTGATCATCCACAGCAGACACGCGATCAACATCAGACAACGTATCACAGTCAGCGTTTGACGTCGAAGGTTTTGACAGAAGCATAGAAATGGTACGTGAAAGGCCCTCATAAAATATTCAGGGCAAAGGGAAACGCAGAGTTGAGCAGAATGTGCCCGTCCCTAGGGGCTGGCGCGACTCCCTGTGATGCAAAAAGAGGACGGATTAACAATTCATGCAGTACGTGCAAACCACACTGGGGCTGCCTTTACCCTTCGCTTATGGTCAAACATGACGCGTGCGCACGTGCGTCTGTACCGGCGGTTCAAATTCGGGTCGATGTGAGTAGATTCAAAAACCCATCACTTTTGCGTCGGGGGAGATTGGGAAGACGTTTCATCATTTCTTACGCGACTGTGCAATTTGAACACGTCTGGGTTCTTCGAAAAGGGATGAGTGATTATCACACACACACACACACACACACACACACAGAGAGAGAGAGAGAGAGAGAGAGACTCAAGAAGTTTAAGAGAGAGAGACAGAGACAGACAGAGGCCTTCAAGGTCATTTCCTATCAGTGACAGACGGCTTCAGAGTATTTTTTCTCAATCTAGTTTACACTCTGGCGGTGAAAACAAAAACCTGCTTGTGTACATTGAAATTCGAGTAAATCATACTTCACATCCCCGAATGAACAAACACGAATCACAAGAAAATCCATATTGTGCAATATTCCAACATATAAACATTCTAGCAAAGTTTTCTATTTCAACAGACATCGTTGCTCACCCTTGGGCTTTATACATTTATCAAGATTTTCAAGTGAGAAACGTCTCACAATGACACATTTATCAGTTGTAGACAAACAATAAAACTGTCACGTATTTTTCATAGACAACGCCATATCTGCAAAATAGATATAGTTTCCCCAAGAAAACTTTTGACACAAAAATACTCCTTAACACTGTGCGCTCTCACTACGATCAAAACCAATCAAGCTTTGCAGTTAGCAGCGCGAATGAGAAGTGACGTGTTCTCCAAAGATACCATATCAGCCATATACAATTTCGCCGGTGAGCATATCAAGTTGTATCCCAGCAGGATTTGTCGTGCTTTGGCGTTTTCTTCGTGTAGTCTACAACATTCAGAGCCTCCATATTCGTAACGCCGCTCAGATGGAAATACTGACGAAGCTCTAAGGTTGTTTGCCAGATAGACGGTTATTTCATTTGGCCATTGCGACCATTTTCGTAACTTTGTGGCTTCCAATATTAGAAGGTGGGTGGGTGTTTGGGGGTTTAACGTCCTTTTCCACCACATAGGGTGATATCAAAGACGGGGCAACGATGAAAAAGCCAGCACGAATATTTGGCCCCAGCCAGGATACAAACTCACGACCCGAGCATTAGAAGTCCGACGCTCTACCATTCGAGTGAGTGAGTGAGTGCGTTTTTAGGGCTTAAAGCCGCGCAAGCCACAAAGACTAATTCGCGGCTGTCTACCATTCGACCACCCTGGCTCGCCCAAGTGTAACCAGACTGGAACTCGATGAAGCTTCTAAATATAACCACCAGTCAGCACCGTCTAGCTGGTCCTACGTCCGCAACCACGTAATGTACGTTGTCTGCTCAATACGCGGTACTATTTTAAAACAACTTATACGTCGGCAAGTCACCACAGTGGTCTCAGATGCTATACTGTGACCAAAATGATTCTGATGCACAGATTCAGTGCATTCGAGGGAAAGATTTTCACATGCAGGGCCCGCATGTAAAAGTCGGGGTTAGGAAGTTTAGCCCCGGGTTAGAGTCTAACCTCGAACTAAACTAGCTCTAGGGTTACATTTTCTGTTGTTTGTTTTAAATCAGGAAGCGGGTCTATTCCAGCAAGGTTCCTATGCCGTTATAGAAGGATTTTTGTCTTTCTTTCTTCGCTTCCTGTTTTAATTTAATTTTGTTTCAGGGTATCTTTGTCATAGTCTGGGTTAGGCCCGTACCCGTTGGTTAAATTACCTCGAGTTTTACATACGGGCCCTGTTGTGTGCCTGTCATATGTATTGATACTTTAACTGCGCATCAAAAGTTAAATAATCTTGGTTTTATAGAACATTAGATCGATTTTGCAGTCGCATGACGATTCACTAATCCACTAATCATGACCTTTAAAACACATAATTGATAAGAATGTAAATACAAAACGCAAGACTCCACTTTCGGGGTTTTATAATGAACATTATTTCGATTTTTCAGCCTTTCCAACAGGTTCCAGCCACTGCAAGACCTGATAGAAGACAGTGAAATGGACATCGAGACACAGTGGGAACACAGCAAGAAACTCTGGCACGACACATGCGAAGAGGTCCTTGGCAAGAGAAAGACCCAACATAAGGAATGGATCTCTGCTGATACCATCCAGAAGCTGGAAGTTAGGAAAGAGAAGAAAACTGCACTGAACACGAGCCGAACAAGAAGAGCTAAGGCAAAGGCACAAGAGGAATACACAGCAGCTGACAGAGAAGTGAAAAGGAGCACCAGGAAGGACAAGAGGGACTACATCGACAACCTGGCCAGTCAAGCAGAGGAAGCAGCCCGACAAGGGAATCTAAAAGACTTGTACCATGTGACCAAGAAGCTCACGGGCAAATTTCAGCAGACAGACAAACCAGTGAAGGACAAGAACGGGCACCCACTGACAACAACTGAGGAACAGCTGAAGCGATGGGCAGAACACTTCAGGGAGCTGTTAAATCGCCCCATCCCTGAAACACCACCAGACATCCCACCAGCTGAGACAGAACTACCCATCAACTGTGACAAGCCCTCTAAGGCGGAGATCAGGAAAGCCATCATGACACTGAGAAATGGGAAAGCTGCAGGGCCGGACGAGATACCAGCAGAAGCCATTAAAGCAGACACAGAGACAGCCGTCAACATGCTGCACAGCCTGTTCAGCAAGATCTGGGAGAAGGAAGAGGTGCCAGCCCAGTGGAAAGAAGGGATCGTCATCAAACTGCCAAAGAAAGGGGACCTCAGGGACTGCAGCAACTACCGAGGGATCATGCTCCTGTCAGTGCCAGGCAAGGTTCTCAACAGAATTCTACTGGAGAGGATGAGAGAGGCAGTCGACCCCATGCTCCGAGACCAGCAGGCAGGCTTTCGCAGGAACAGGTCCTGCGCTGACCAGATTGCCAGCCTACGCATCATTGTGGAGCAGTCACTGGAGTGGAACTCCCCCCTCTACATCAACTTCATAGACTATGAGAAGGCCTTCGACAGTGTAGACAGAGAGGCGCTGTGGAAGCTGCTAAGGCACTATGGAGTTCCCGGGAAGATCATCTCCCTGATCCAGTGCACCTACCAAGACATGAGCTGCAGGATTGCCCATGCCGGGCAGTTGTCAGAAAGCTTCGAGGTGAAGACCGGAGTCCGCCAGGGATGCCTGTTGTCCCCGTTTCTCTTCCTCCTGGTCATCGACTGGATCATGAAGACCACTACAGCAGGCAGGAAAAAACGGGATACAGTGGACACTCTGGGCGCAGCTGGATGACCTCGACTTCGCGGACGACCTGGCGCTCCTGTCTCACAGCCACAGCCAGATGCAGGACAAGACTACGTGCCTGGAAGCCACATCAGCCGGAACAGGGCTCAAGATCAACAGGAAGAAAACCGAGCTGATGAAGATCAACACCACTGCCAACACACCAGTCACAGTCGGTGGAGAGCCCATCAGGGAGGTGGAGTCTTTTGTCTACCTGGGGAGTGTGGTTGATGGACAGGGAGGCACAGACCGAGACGTCACAGCCAGAATCGGCAAGGCAAGGGCAGCAATGGTCATGCTGAAGAACGTCTGGGCATCCAAAGTTGTCAGCATAAGAACCAAACTTCGCATCTTCAACTCCAACGTGAAGTCAGTTCTGCTCTACGGATGCGAAACATGGAGGACAACGAAGACGATGCAGCAGAAGATCCAGACATTTCTCAACACCTGTCTGAGGCGCATCTTCAACATCCGATGGCCAGAGAAGATTCGGAATGAAGAGCTGTGGGAGCGAGCGGGGCAGGAACCAGTGGCCAAGCAGATCCTGCGGAGGAAGTGGGGCTGGATTGGACACATCCTCAGGAAACCAGCATCCAGCACCACACGCCAAGCCCTGACATGGAACCCGCAGGGGAAAAGGAAGAGAGGCCGGCCTCGCAACAGCTGGAGGCGGGACACTGAGGCAGAGCTATGTAAGCAGGGGACCAACTGGACTGGAGTGGCAAGACTAGCCCAGAACAGAGTGCGATGGCGAAGGGTTGTCGATGGCCTATGCTCCACGTGGAGCCAAGGGCCTAAGTAAGTAAGTATTATTTCGATTTTGCAGTCACACGACGAGACACTAATGATAATCCACTAATTCATGGCCTTTAAAACACATAATTGATAAGAATGTAAATACAATACGAAAGACTCCACTTTCGGGAAGCTCTGCAAAAGATTAAGCATGATGTAATTCCAGTTTTCAAGAAGAAAAGCCCTCCGCACGATTTCCATCTATTTTCCTGCTTAGTTACATAGTACTAAATAGCGATGGAGAACTCCCGGTCACCTGGAGTCTTGCCAGTTTATCCTCGCCACCAATCACACGGCCAGTACCGCGGAGGGACAAGCGTAAAGGACACAGGAGACATGGTGGTACAAGGCTGCTCATAGGTACTGCGCTACTTTGGAACTCGTAGTAGGTTTAGAGTGCATACATTTCATGTTGCTGACTGGTGGTGGTGAAGGGAGGGGAGGTACATTAAGAGGTGTGTGTGTGTGTGTGTGTGTGTGTGTGTGTGTGTGTGTGTGTAATACCGGTACTCAGACACAAATCTCAACTTCAGTAAGGCATGTTCCTTTATTACATCAACGATTCGTAGGACGAAGGTTCTATGATAACACAAAAGCCCTGGATGTGTGTGTGTGTGTGTGTGTGTGTGTGTGTGTGTGTGTGTGTGTGTGCGTGTGAATTTAATGAACGAGCGCGCGCGCGTGTGTGTGTGTGTGAATTTCATGAACGCCGATACAAAGTACGATTGTTGCATACTATCAACATACCGGGTGGTAGCAGGAAACAAATCTGGTTTAGAGAGAAAATGGTAAGAACCATTCGGCATTGTAAAACTTGTATCTCGTACCAGTATTTAAAAAAATGCTGGCAGAGGCGGGCCGGTATGGAGGTTGACAGGATTGCGATGGGGTCGTCGGGGTTTCAAACTAGTTTCTGGACAACGTGAATTCAACTGCATCCACACCCATCTATCATTCCCCAACCCCCTCCCTTACATATTCACACACACACACACACACACACACACACACACACACACACGATCCCCACCCCTCACCTCCTCCGGATTTGCAAACTTTCTTCAACCTTCGTTGTAGATGGGAGAAGTTGAAAACCTCAGGATGCCTGATTACCTTAGCATCTTCCCAGATCCTTGTAGTACAAAAAAAAATCGAGGCGTACTCTCCGCCTGATCAGCTCTCAGCAAGACACTGCTTTTACCGGGTTACCCCTTCTAGCGCCCTAGGCATAAACAAAACTCATAACTCACAATACCACTGGCGTTTTTTCCCCCTACGGGCTTCGAACGACTTTCGTCCATCGACGCCTTAACCTAGGAGAAGGTGAAGCCTTCACACTGCGCATGGCAACCCTATTTTAAGGGACTGGCGATGGAAATAAGGATATTGGAGCAGCAGACATTGGCTATACAAGACCTAGAGGCAACCGAATTTAACGGATTGCCATCGGGGGTGAAGTTATTGCGTCTGACAGCAATGAAAATCAATGGAGCGGTTACAGGAGATGCGCTTATACCCCTTGGTCAAGACTCGAGAAAACTCATTCCTCCAACTCTCTTCCTTGTAATACCAGCTCTGCAAACAACATTACTGTGTTAGACGCACGAGGCTGTTGGGTAAAGGTGGTAATTGCTTCTTCCAAAGTGCATTGTGGAGCTAAAATGAAAAGCTCTCAATTGATGTGAAATTATAAAGAGACGTGAACTCTAGACACACAGGACAACGAGAAGGAAGCCCTGCAAAGCTCTAAAGGAGCCAATGTTTTCTAGAGCATTGTTCAATTTGTTATTTTTGCAGGTGTAATTATTCAAAGTAATATTTACTGGAACCGATATTTGCCCTGGACGCTCACATTCTCTAAAACTGTTGTTGTTGTTGTTGGAAATCAGTTGCATTTGCGCGGCAATCAAGACCTCAATGATTATTTTGATGAACCGTGGGAAATGCGTGGGTGAACCTTTGACCGAAGTTCCCGTCACGAATGAATTAATCACGATACGCAGCTTGCAAACGTTTACAACGTTCTGCAAAAATGAAAACTAAAAGCAAAAGCTGCGCCGAGATTCGGAGAAAAAAGGAGAGTGACAACGATTTCCAGCCATACCTTCACCTAAAATCCATTTATTACAAGTTCAGCACTTGGATAGAACATTATTTTCAGTGTGGATAGTTGTATCAGCGAGAGGTTGTGTGTGTGTGTGTGTGTGTGTGTGTGTGTGTGTGTGTGTGTGTGTGTGCGAATGAAAAAAATCATCATCTAGACAACACTTTAAAGGGCAAACACCACCTTAGGGAATACACCTCCTCCCCAACGCCATCCTTCCCCCCCTCCCATACACACACACATTTTAGATCTTCACATCTGCATTTTTTTTTTCAAAAAAGGAAAAAGAAAACCTCCCCCCGCAGAGAAATCCCAGCAAGCATAGGAAACTAGTGTTCTGAAAAGAAAAGAAACACTTGTTGTCACGGATGGAATTTCACAGGACGTAATTGCTGGATTACTGTGTGTGTGTGTGTGTGTGTGTGTGTGTGTGTGTGCTGTTTGCCGGAGAACTGTCTCAGGACAATAAAGGGAGTGTTCTACGGCAAACATCTGTAATTTATCCCTAGGCCTCAGGTGCCCCTACTTCTAAATGACCTGGCAGAGGCGGGTTGTGTCTCCAGGCGGTTGTTTACTGCAGCGCGCGGAAGAAGAACATGTGGTTAAAAAGTCAGCAAAAAGACACAGAGTAAATCGAATGTCGACGAGCCAATCTGAACAAGTTGTAGTCAAGATCCTGGGGACTGATTTAATACTTCAATATAAAAGTTTTCTCGACGATTCCTGTAGAGCAGGGTTGAAATTCATGATCGCGTCTTTGCATTGCAGTGACGTGTTAGTGAAAGTCATTTCTGGTTGATAAACCTACAGCCGGTATCTTTCGAACTGATAAACCGAATTGGCGAAACCCAGTGAGTTTGTCCGTGCTGCTCAGGTTTGAAAATGGAATAACTCGTACTAGAACTTGTCTGGGTTGCGGTTAGTTCGTGTAACCCATGAGTGATCGGGGAAGCCACATCCTGGGTTTGGGATCCAAGAGAACAAACGTTTTGGTAGCTACATCTTTTGCGTGGTGGCTAAGCATAAGAAAACGTCAGGCTAATGAAAGAAAAATGGCAGCGTACCTAAGCTGTACGATGATTTTTACTAGCTGAGCTTGATTGAAGTTAGAATGGGATCCCCTATGGCGCACGACGAACCTCACCTTGTAGTGTTAGCATGCGACATTTTCCACTGAGACACGCACGCAGTGTTGCTTGTAGAACTAAAGTGTATATTTTCATGGAGCGTTATTCAGTGTCAGTTGTGTCCTATCGTTATATAAATATTGGTCCAGCCACCACAGACATATTAATGTGTTGATTTGTTTCCTATGGTTGGATACCGCATGACCCTCGATTACAGGACAGAGATATCATGACTAGTTTGCGGTATGTTATTGGGAAAGAAAAGGACTGCTATATCAACATGAAAACGACTTTTACTAACAGGTTACTACAATTTCAAGACGTGTAAATGGTCATAATTACTTCAAAACATGCGATCTTACATGACAGCAGTCGTCGTCAACAATTTTGAATGGAAGGAGCACCTGAACAACACTTTCAGTAACACCCATGGTCTACGTCATCTGTTCTCTGTGTTTCGACAGCCTATAGCACACACACACACACACACACACACACACACACACACACAACAGCAAAAACACCCCGCCAATTCACTAAGACCCATGGTCTACGTCGTCTATATTCTTCAACTATGTCGATAGGCGACGTTTAGTAGCAGTTCCGTCTGGAAATTGTATGACTATAGCCAGTTCCCGCTGACCATCTTCTCCCACTGTGCCGATAGGCTAAAGCACCAGAACAACTCCCCGCCATATTCACTAACACACACGCTCTACGTCGTCTGTCTTCGCCTGATTGTGTCGACAGGCTACATTCAATAGCAGAGCCGTTCCTTCACGAAATCGTACGACGAGGCAGTCCACGCCGTCTATCTTCTCCCATTGTGTCGATAGACAGTAGCACCCAAAAACTCCCCCGCCAATTCACTAACACCCGTGGTCTACATAATGTATCTTCTCCCACTGTATCGATAGGCTACGTTCAGCAGCAAATCCGCCCTTCAGGAAGAGATGCGAGTGTTTGTGCGCTGTGTAAAGCCCCTGTGATACGAGCCCTCGGAGGCAAGATTGCTGCGGGCACACATCATTTCCAGCAACAAGTGTTTGCAGTAGTCGATCCGGTTATCGATGTCTTTGTACCAGGGAGCAATGTCTAGCCGCTCTGCTCTGCTGTTAGACGTCCTCCTAGGCCTACCTAGCAAACTGCTGAAGACGAATGTCTTGCTGTTATTTGACACAGGCAGCTGCTTGAGTGTGCAAGACTGATGGAACAGACATGAGACACTGTGCCAAGTGGGCCATGCAGTGCGCCCGACTCGTTACCATTCTAGGACAAGTTATCACAGTCGCCGATTCTCCAGAGAAATGAAGTAAAGTTTAGCTGAAGGTTTTCCCTTATGTCGTCTATATACCAGCGGAATTTAATAAATGCATTTTCAGTAGGCCTTCTCTCTTATCGTCTATCTACAAGGGAAATTTCACAAATGTATTTCTGTAGGTCTGTCTTCTTTCTTTTTGTCTGTGTTACCATCGGGGAAATTCTCAAAGGCAAGATGCTGGTTTTTTTTTTTTCACTTTTTAAAAGTTGGACAGATTTTGCAAGTGTGCTGTCAGCTGCACCTTCCCGCTTACAAATGTGCCAGGCCCACTGGTTCCCCAGAGTCGTCACTTCCCGCTTTCTGCTAATGCCCTAGCTCTCATCAGAAAATTCCCAAGCCCTCCATAAGTATAATTATCTCCCCCAGCCCTCTGCATATTCTTCTCCCTTCTTACAAATATCGCCTGACCTTTACCAACACCCCTCCCTCTCTCCCCTCCCCCCCGCGCGTTGCCTGGTTACTACGGTTTCAACTAAGGGTGCACGGTAACCTCAACATCCCTCGTTATGAGATGAGCGGAAAACCCTCAGTCAAGCTGATAGCAGACAATATAATTATTCAGTGGTTGCCAAAAGCTGTACCGATTCAAGACCACAACAAAACTCCACATGGGAAACATATTTTACAACAGAAACAACAAAAACCGCCATATCTAACGTCAACGTGTAACGACATTGAAAGTAATTCGCCTTTTCCATGCCATGCTTTTAGCAGGTTCCAATATGGTCTTGTCAGTACAGCATCATCGGCTTCATCCCCGAAGCACAAAGAGCTTCGCACGAGACATGGACTTTCCGCTCCCAGGGAGAATTCAATGTCCTCCTGTTTGTCAGTCAGATCCAAGGTTTGCCCAGAACTCGAATCCCTTGCGTCTTCTGTGGAGGTCTGGACAATGTCAAGACGACAGTCCCTGTGGAACTGAATACAGTAACTGTGGATACTATTCCGGTACTAGCCGAGGCAGGGATGGTCTTCAGTAGCTCTTGAGAGCACTTTATTTGCCTCTTCAGTACTGTATTTGCTTCTTGAATTTTGTCCTTTGAAGGGAAGCGGGGGTAGATGAGCTGCTGAAGCGTTCGGATGCCAGTGACAGAGTCACGACTTCAGTTCCCAGCTGGTAATTAGTACTGACCTAGTACTGACCTCCATCGATGTCCAGTAATTGATACTACTGTCTTGAAGACCCCAGAAAGACTAACCAAAATTTCCTGAAGATGAGCACATGATGTCTGGTTCAATAGGAACATAATCAGCAGCTCCATTCACATTGTCTTGGAACTGAAGGCAGGATGATTCCAATGATTTACATCTTTTTGTAAATGTCTCACTACTCCTCGTATTGCCGTTTCAGCTTCAGCTGAACACCTAGAGGTAAAAGTAGAAGAAGATCTAATGGGGCAGTACGAGAATGGGGGCAGAACGTTCACGGCATGTCTTAAGGTACACAGGAACAGTTCTGGAAGTCTATTTTGCTGTCAGTTTGAGATGCAGTTTCTCGCAAATTACTGAACCAAAACAGATGCCCGATATATCAATTTGTTGCTACAAATCGACAGATTTTATATGCGTGCAGAGATTTTACTTGTCTCTGACAACGGGTGTTGATATTAAGCAGTAAGGGACATAACGTTTCGAGGACGTCTAACTCCACTAGACAAAACTGAGAAGGATAAAACTGAATAGACAGGGAGAAATGCTGTTGCTAAAATCATACATGCACTGAAAACAAGGAAAATATACCTCATACAAGAGAACACAATCGGTTTGATTGACCGAGTTTTACAAGATCGTGACAATGACATCTCAAACATCATCTTATTAACTGGAAACACGTTGGACTTCTTGAAAGCAAAGTCTTGATTTTGCTGGGGCTGCAATCGACACACCCTGTACATTTATTTATGCATAACCATAACTGACAGTTAGTCCCAAGGAAGGAACCCCACACTTACAAGGACAGCTCAGCAGAGACCGAACATAAAGGCCTGGGCATTAATCAAGCATGAAAACCGTCCCTGTGCGCGGCCCCACAACTCGGTGCGATCGAACCATAGTAACGACTGCGAAGCCTTTCATGACCTTGCCAATTAACTCAGCACCAATGAATACGCGACTGCAATTACTGACAAGTACTGCCCTCATAACTCTTGTGAGGTGCCTTTAAGAGTAAACGTCTTGGAGTCGACTGGCTAACGACACAAGACTCGGAGGGAGTTGGTTGGTTTTCTGGTAAAGACTTTCTTTTGAATTGATAAGACTTTCGAGGTTCCTTTTGAACGTTTGCCGTATGTGTCAACACAAGTTGTGTCCACACTAAAGACGACTTATATTTTCTGGATTTACTATAAGGAATGCCCAACTCAATCAATACAACATCAACACCCAATCATGTGAATTCACACATTCATTCTGGGCGAAATCCCAAATTTATTGCAAAGACTTTGTATCTTTAATACCTTTAAAAATGACTGATTCTTTAACTGTACGATGCGTATCACTGGTGAAAGATTTAGTTGACTAAAATCATGTGAATACACAACCATTCAAGGCAAAATCCCAGATTTGTTGCAAAGACTTTTTATCTTAAATACCTTAAAAAAATGATTCGTGATTCTTCAACTTACGATGTGCATCACTGGTAACTAAAAGCACAGCTTACTACAGTTTCAGTTTAGTTACAGCAACAAACATGATCAAATATTCTGTTGTATTGTACTGTATTGTATTGTATATTGTAAGGCCTGAAAAATATTCGTGTACTTTATGATACACCTCGCAGCAGAAGAGTGCAGCATATACGCGTATAACACAAATTTAAGCCTCGTCCAATCATCATTCATTCTTCTCAGTCCCTCGTTGCCTCAAATTCAATAACACCCACCTTCTACGTCTTCATCCACACCTACATGTCTCGGGGCTGATGAGCCTCCCAGGAACCAGACGCTCCTTAAAACAATCTCTACCCAGATCACCCCGACTCAGGAAACCACAATCGTAACCATTACCAGTTCTCCCCTCTAGGCTCCCAGACGCAGATAGCGAGCCCGCCGGCTAAATCATCAACGTGACCGTTTTGGGGGAAAGTCAGCCAAGTCGGGCAGGAGGCGAGCAGAGTCCTAGTGGTTTGGGCCAGGAACTTTATAAACGACCAGAAGGAGAAGGAACAACGGACATCATCGACCGTAGACAGTGTGCCATGATCGTTTGAGAAAAACACCAACCGACGACACGTTTCTGAGTCCCAGAGGTGTGCTGCGTACGGGATTAGAGTCTAGTTCCGTGCTAAACTTCTACAGTCATTTGGAAAAAAAAAAAAAGGGTATAAGCGTCATGGTTTGGATAGGTGGTTAGACCTTTTATTTCCAGATCACCGTAGAGTTGGTCAGGAGTTCGGGACAAACACAAAGGACAACACTGGTCTCTTTGTCAGCGTCTAAAATGAGATGACTCGTATCAGTTAGCGTAAATGACAGTGCGATTAACTGGCAATACCACCCCCTCTGTGTGCTGCCGACGGACAACTCTTCAGAGTTAATGAAGATACGTACATTGTATTGGACAAAATATTGCAAGGTTTAGTAGACCCACGACCATAATGGAATTCGATTTAAAAAAACAAAAACCCGTGTATAAGAAAAATGCTCACAAGAAGAACTGCAAGTGATGGTCTGGATATGTACACAAAACCGACACTGTTTTGTATGTGAAGATCCTGGGGATTTTGAACTGGAGGAAAATTTGACAATCATGGTTGGTTGGTTGGTTAGTTAGGGTTTAACGTCCTCTCATGTTAGATACTGACAAAGTCTACCCCACCATCTTAATTGTTACTCTTAGTGCTGTTCAACATAGTTAATGTGAGGCAAAGTCTATTTCTTAATATTTTAGCCAATGACTGAGTGTGTGAGTGTGTAATGTATGTCGGTTTTGTATTTCCGTGGTATGTTTGTGTATACATTTGTAGTTATTAAGAGGAGCAAGCCAAATTCTTCTTTGTATTTAAGAAGCGAATAAATTTATCTTATCTTAGCATTGTTGTCCTTTGTGTCTATCCCGAAGTCCTGAACAAGTCTATGGTGATCTGTGAGGGGAAGGGACAGCTATGATAACTGAACAATCCAGGTGAACACTACTGAATTCAGTTAGACTGCCAAGTCGCCACAGTTGATGTGTCCTTGGTCGTGATGGACACGCTACAGAAAAGGCCCAGTCCACAAAGCCAGAGGGCATGGGCAACGAGTTAGAGTAGGGTTGGGGTCAAACTCACACCAGCTCGGTGCACGTGAGCAGTGGACCAACCCACTAGACCCCCGGACCGCCCTGAAAATGTGACTTATGTTCTGCCTGGCATAAATATTCGCCCTAGGGAGGCCTATGCTCCGCCTAACACTTTGTGTAACTTTGAACCCGCATTGTGTGCAGGGATTTGGATTTTCAGACGACTGCTGACTTTGCTAAAGTGCTCGTGAACGTTCGGCATCTCCAGAGGGGGGTTGTGATCCATTTACATTCGATCGCTATTGAGGGGGGGGGGGAGGGCGGCTAAGACGTTGTCCCTGGTGGCACAGTGGAAAGATTATGACCGAACGGAAACGGATAAGGAGAAACGAATTCTGAGCCCATATATCAGTCAGGGAAGCAGTGCTACACACGCACGCACACACACACGCAAGCACCCCCCCCCCCCCCCCCGCCCCATCATCCCTGTGCACTTTCAACTCGTCTAGACACCGTGATCAGAACATACAAACCAGTTCAGCAGAGCATTCTACTTGTATTACATGCAATTTACTGTTTCGTGACGTTGTTACGTAAACCTCTTATTGTTGTCTCGCTTGTCTTTCTGTGCAACAATCTAAAATTACCGCCGTCAACTGCGGCAGACAATAAACACTAAAAACGCTGAGTGGGCGAAACTGAGATCATATCAATGTTACACTGTCTCTGACATTTCAGAAAGTATACTTGCAATTTGTCTGTGCGTGTCAGGCAAACAAGGAAAAAGTCTGTTTCTGCTTTTCAGGACGATTTTTTTTAAAACCAGCATAACACATTTTATGTCTGGCATTCGTGAGACAGGGAAAACTATGTGTCCCAGAGAATCTACTGCGTGTTCGCACTGTAAAGGTACCACAAGTAAAAACCTACACTAACTACAACACTACCCGAGCTATTGGCGGAGTTGTCCACGTTCAGGGAATTTATTTGACAAGACGGGAAAGCACAATCCCAGAAAAGGATTAGTAAAACATACAAGTCCAAGATTCTAGGAGAAAAGCAGTATTGCGAAATCCACTACTGTTTTGGGGGCTGAACCCGCTTCACGCTACCTACACTGAGATACTAAAAGCAAAGAAAACGTCAAGCCATTAGGTCAAATCAACTATTTGGTACTAGCAAAAGGCGGTAACTACGCAGAAAACAGCTCAAGAGTAGATTCCCGACACAAGTGACACGAAAGTCCGGTCGGGAAAGATTTGAAACCAAAGTCAAAGTAGTCCCACTTTCATGTGGTACAGAAGCGCAGGCACTGAGGTAGGCATATATCTAATTGAGCTTCTATTAGGCAGGGTAAACGAAAAAGGGGTGAGAACTGAAATGCGCATAGCACCCAGGTGGGATAAAAGGGGAGGTGGCGGGATCAAGTTTGTAAAAACAGAGGAAATCCGCTGCTGCCGAGCGAACTGAACTCTGTCTTCCAAAAGCGACGCTGGCGCAATGAGCTGGACACATCGGACAAGGGGAGGAAGCGTCCAGCGTGCGGAATTAGGTCATGTTATGCAATGCCAATAGCGGGGCGATGCGAATAGCGTGGCGTTGGCGCTGGCCGCCTACGGAGAGGAAAGCCATGCCAGCCATAAATAGCCTTGCGCTTGTGAACGGCGCGCAACTTGTTTTATGTCTGGCATTCGTGAGACAGGGAAAACTATGTGTCCCAGAGAATCTACTGCGTGTTCGCACTGTAAAGGTACCATATGTTTAATCCGTTTATTCCGCCCACAAGAATTAACCCTTTCAACCCGACGCACGTACATGTACGTGCGTCCACTCATGCGCCTGTGGGCCGACGCACGTACATGTACGGGCGGGCCAGTGGAAATTTCCACAGGGTCGTGAACTCGTCTAGCTCATGAATATTAAGTAAGAAAGGGAGGCTACTCTATCCTAACATCCGTTTCCGTTGTTCCGACGAGAAAAGCACGTGGCGAGTGGCATTTTGCGATCATTTTTACGAGGTTTTTTGGCAAGTTTTTACACAATGGCGGAGACGCGAAGACGACTCACGGCGAGACAAGTGACCGATGAAGTTTTCCTGCATAAAGATAGTGACTTTGAACCTCCCAGTGACAATGATTTCAGTGAAAGTTCAGGAGATGAATCGGCGAATGTTGACGATGTTGATGCTGGTTCGAATCAGCCATCTAGTGTGATCTACATCGACTGATAGAGGCCGTTCGAGAGTTCGAATCGGTGCCAGAGGACGAAGGGGGCGTGGCAACAGATAAACTGCCATGCGGGTGTGAAATAATATTTTTTAGCATGTCAGATTTAAAAGTGATGACATCAAGTGTGAAACAACACATATTTCCTGTTTTGGATGTGCAGTGGTGTTTACAAAAGTGTGTGACACGGAGTAACTAAATGGACATTGTGACAGAGGACTGTGGCTCACCAGGTGTGCTTGACTGTATTTGTGTGCATTGTTTTACCTGTGATTTTATGGACTTATGATCATCATTTCTGTGCAAGTGCTATCAATAACACCATATGAAGGGTAAGGTGTGTTTTGTTTCTATTTTTGTGTGTTTTGTTTTATTAGTTGCATGCAGTTGAACTTGAAGTGTATGAGTAACCCTAGTATTTTCATTACATTCATAATCAAACGTATGACATTTTCACAAAAACGGTCAAAATGGCACTAAACATTATTTTGCAGACACACAGATATGTTTAGAACATCATACCCAAAGGATTTTACAATCGGTGGGTTACTTAGAGAGATATTGGACAATAAGTGAGGTACCCCATTCTGAAGCACTGCACAGTGAAAACCCCCCAGGCTGGGGGGGTTAACTTGCCTGTGGGGGGCCAGGGTTGAAAGGGTTAACAAAATAAATAGATAAATGCCATTCTAAATTCCGAAACTGAAATAGCTGAGCTGACTCTTCGCACCACGTGATTATGATGTGATCAGTGTTGTGTGAGAGAATGCATGTGGTTTAGGTAAGCGTGCGTGTTGAGTTCGCGGCGGAAATTTGGGTACAGCGCCCACACAATACACAATTCTCCTTCTGCGTCTTATTATTAACTCACTCACTCACTCACTCACTCAAAAGAGAAGAAGTAGTAGAAAACAGTAAAAACTTAACCTATGTGTCATACTTTTTCCAATGACAAATAAATAATTTGTTGTTTGGCCTAAGCAGTTTTTCCATAGACAGTAAAGACACGCCTAACAATCTTTACCTGCACGTCAGAGAATATGATACTCACAGAAATGTCATTATACATGTACTCATTGGTCCTTTTCAGGTCGTAATAGGAAAACATCTCAAGTTCTAACGATTCTGGGAGGATCTGATGTTGAAGAGTCCACAGAAGGAAATGGCTGTTGTCCCAATCCCATGTTTGCTTATATTATAATCTTTGTTTCTAGAACTGAAACTCACGGGGAGTGGCTGATCGGAAATAACTTTACAAATGAACGGAGTTTAGAACATGTATTCCCTGTTCTCCAAACCAAAACTTACAGGGAGGAGTTGCTATGAACTTATATTCCCTGTTCTCCAAACCAAAACTTACAGGGAGGAGTTGCTATGAACTTATATTCCCTGTTCTCCAAACCAAAACTTACAGGGAGGAGTTGCTATGAACTTATATTCGCTGGTCCTCAAACCAAAACTTGGAGGAAGGGATTGGTATGAACTTATATTCCCTGTTCCTCAAACCAAAACTTACAGGGAGGAGTTGATATGAACTTATATTCCCTGTTCCTCAAACCAAAACTTACAGGGAGGATTTGCTATGAACTTATATTCCCTGTTCCCTCAAACCATAACTTACAGGGAGGAGTTGCTATGAACTTACATTCCCTGGTCCTCAAACCAAAACTTACAGGGAGGAGTTGATATGAACTTATATTCCCTGTTCCTCAAACCAAAACTTACAGGGAGGAGTTGCTATGAACTTATATTCCCTGTTCCTCAAACCATAACTTACAGGGAGGAGTTGCTATGAACTTACATTCCCTGGTCCTCAAACCAAAACTTACAGGGAGGAGTTGATATGAACTTATATTCCCTGTTCCTCAAACCAAAACTTACAGGGAGGAGTTGCTATGAACTTATATTCCCTGGTCCTCACACAAAAACGTACAGGAAGGGGCTGCTATGAACTTAACACTTATGTGCCTGTTTCTCAAATTGAAGCTTACGGAGAGGAGTTGACCTGAACTTAGAACTTAGTTATATGTACTCCCTGCTCCTCAAACCAAAGCTAAGAAGGAGGGGTTGATGGGAACTTAGAAGTTATATTCCCTGTTCCGCAAACTAAAACCTGCGGAGAGGGGTTGATCGGAACATGGAACTCATTTTCCTGTTCCTTAGCCCAGAACTTATCCAAGGAAGGAGTTGATACGAACATAGAACTCTTATTCATTCAAAAATAATAATAAAGAACATCTCACAGGGGTCGGATGAAACACATATTCAATGTTCCTAAAATTAAAACTTAAAGGACGGGGCTGACCGAAAATCAAACATTACAAATGTATTGTGTTTTTGACGTCGGTCACTTGTAGAATTTTCTGACGAGGGCTGTTGTCGAAATATGAACAGGGCATTGTGTCGTATTTTGAATGAACCTCCTCAGCTTCTCCTGGGCCATCAACTCTTCTTTAGAACTTACATTCCCTGTTCCTCAAACGAACACTGACAGGAAGAGTTTGATCAGAACACAGAGCTTCACAATTCATAATTAAACTGCGCCACTTCTGCCGGGTCATCGTCTCTCTACTTGCTTCGCCAGATGTCGTGTCCCCGACGTTGAGACAACATTGAACCCTCAGTCTGTAGCGCTCCCCGGGATCGATTGGAGGTAATGAGAAGTCTTGACTTCCCTTGATTCCCCTCGTCTGCAAAGAGCACGGGCGTGAACCAGTATGGCGCAGGGTTTATCTGGTGCTTCTCCGATTCAAAGCTGCTGAAAAAGACTGCTGTCCGGTAAAGGCCGACCGTTTTCTTTTCCCACCACATATGGTAATACGTGGCTTTGGAGCTCGCTCCTTCAAGTGTTCTGCCCCTGCTCTGTGGAACGCTCTGACACCTTACTTGAAATCCAGCACTTCCACCGAGTCTTTCAGGAACCACCTGAAGACCCATCTTTTCTCAAAGTTCTGATGCGGACTCCCCCCCCCCTCCCGCAGACTCCACCCCCACCCCACCCACCCCCTCCTCCTGTTTTTGTTAAAACTTATTTCCCTCAACCCCCCCCCCCTTCCCCTCCGCGCTACGAGCATGCTGCCCATAGAGTTTTTTTCAGCGCTGAGATGGAATACTGCCGCTTTCAATGCTCTAAAACTGCCATGTAAAACGATGAGTCGGTGGCGGTCGGTGGTCTAGTGGTTAAGCGACTTGTCACCAATGCGAGAGGTCAGGGTTCTAGTCCCACTCGGGGCAAAGAATTTTTCCTTCTCGTATGTGGCACCGTTCATTCGGGCCGATCGCCGTTTATTTATCCCATTTCTCTCCGGGTACTCCGGCTTCCTCCCCCTCTGCTTTGGAAATGTTCAGCCCACCAAATTTGAAAAATAAATGCAATTCTAAATTCCGAAATTTTAATAGCTGAGCTCACCCTTCGCACCACGTGATTGTAATGTGTTTATGTCCAGTGTGTGAGAGAATGCGTGTGATTCGCGTGAGCGTGCGTGTTGGGTTCAGTTCGCGGCGCTTTGAGCCGATTCATGAAATTGGGTAAAGGGCCTATACAATACTCATTATTATTATTATTATTATTATGAGTCACTTGATCATCGCGACCGCTTTCGTGACTTTGTGGCTTCTGCTTTGTACAGAAATACGACTTTCTTTGAGCCTACGTATTTGTCCGAGACCATCGTCCATTTTTTTTTTTTTTTTTTTTTTTTAGTTTCGTTTCAGTTTGAGAAATTTGAGCTACGTGAACGGGCTATTGTTTCAAATACTTATCTATTCAAGACAGCATATGATCTGTAGTATCATCTACCCCCCCCCCTTCCGCACACGTAATTAGTGTTTCATGTATGCGTGAGAATGTGTGTGTGTAGCGCACTGAGTGCTCTTTGAGCAGACTACTAGCGCTATATAAGAGCTATTATTATTATTATTATTAGACTGGGACTCGGAAAATCTTGTAAAAACAGCCACCAATCGGCGCCATCGAGCTGGTATTCAGTCTGCAACCAAATGACGTCGTCTACTCAGTAAGCGGTACATGTACACTTCTAGAACAACATATTAGGCCGGCCAGTGTCACGCCAATGGTTTCAGATGCTGTATTGTTACGCGAGTCACTGATTCGTGATGAAGCACATTCCATGAAAAAGTTTACCACACGATGTTGTACGCCTGTCTAACGCATTGAGACTTTAAGAAGCGCTTAGCAGCAGGCTTTCACTACTTCGTCCTCCAGCCCTGCGGCATTTGAGCGCTTCAGACGAGCCTTAGACGGTGCGCTGATGAGAAGTCTGCCATGCCGTGCAGTGTCATACAGAAAACGGGACAGCAACGAGGAAAGAGACAGGACGAAAATACGACTCACGGCCAGGATTCGAACTCACGACCCAAGCATTAAAAGTCCAGCCCTTTATCAGTTTGGCTATCCGGGCTCCATAGGCTTGTCGCTTTGAAAGGAAATTTAGGACCGTTTATCCTTTTGTCTTATTTCTTATACATAAACTCTTTATTTATCCCATTGCTGGGAAATTCGGGTTCCTCCCTCTGGGCAAAGCGCGTCGCCAAAGTGAAGCGCCACCATTTTCTTTTAATCAACCAGAACACAACGTTTACTAACATGTTACTACAATGCGCAAACATGTGCTTGCTTATATTTCACACTTTTTATTTGAAATAACACCAGAAAAATTCCCCGCCGTCTTGACTTCCGCCCGCGAGAAAGAGTCGACTTTGTGGGCTGGACGAAGCTATGTCGTTACCTACGCCGGTCTGTCGAACCTCTCTGGTCAGGTCTAGGTACTTAATCTTAGTTTTCCTCACGTTGCTATGACGACCCTTTTTGTTGAATCTTTTCTTTCGACCACGTACGTGTACGTGTATGTCTACCAACGGTATCGTAAGTCACCTGATCTCTCTTGCAATGACATCACAGCTTGATTTGAACTTCAGGACTCAGTCACAATCAATAGACTACAGTACAATGGCGGCGGAGATCTTTAGAACCAAGTATCTATTCCGTTGGTATTTCCCCTGGGACTGCAATTGTTACTTTAAGACCTGTAAGTCCCGTTTGTGAGAGCGTTTCATGCTGTTTCAGTGTTGGTGTATCGGTGCCTTGGGGTATCAAGCGATGTCTGTGACTGGGTATTGGTTTACAACTACTACCCCCTCTCTAACACACCTTCCTACCCCCCCCCCCCCCCCCCCCCCCCCCCCCCCCCCCCCCCCCCCCCCCCCCCCCCCACACACACACACTCTCTCTCTCTCCTCCGTCTTCCTCGCTCCTGAGGGAATTTCTAGCCAGGAAGAACGACGTCTGTGCTAGGAACGCGGATCTGAAGATGCAAATGTGTCAAGAGAATGCAACTCGTTGTGTCAAGAGAAGGCAACTCGTTTGTACCAAGAGAAAACAGCTCATTGTATCAAGAGCGGGCAACTCATTGTTTCAAAGAGAAGACAACTTCTCATACCAAGAGAAGGCAACTCATTTGTATCAAGAGAAGGCAACTCATTTGTATCAAGAAAAGGCAACTCATTGTATCCACGAGAAGGCGACTTGCTGTATGAAAAGAAGGCCTACCTAGAGAAAAGAGCTCATTGTATCAAAAGAAGGCAACCCATTTGTATCAACGAGAGGGCAACTTATTGTATCAAGGTAACTCGTTTGTACCTAGAGAAAAGAGCTCATTGTATCAAAAGCAGGCATCTCATTGTTTCAAAGAGAAGACAACTTATTGTGCCAACTCATTTGTATCAAGAGAAGGCAACCCATTTGCATCAAGAGAAGGCAACTCATTTGTATCAAGAGAAGGCAACTCATTGCCCTTTGCCGTTCGTTCAGTATGATTCATTAAACCTGCACCTCCCTCTGCGACATCTGAGCGCATTTGAGTGTTGTCTCACCCTGCAATATGCAACCCAAGGGAGTTTACATGCCGAGGCGTTGGCGAGAGTTACATAATTGCTTCTCTCACCAAAAGGCAATTGCTGATCCAATCTTCGCGAGCCTTTAGCTGAAATCGAATTATAACGTTAAGTGCTCCTCTGAAGCGTGGCTTTGTTAGATCAGTTTGATCACTGTACGGACGAGGCCTCGTTTCTTATCGGCATGTCAGCATCACAACCCTTCGCGGAGTTTTACCTTTTTTTTTTCTTTTCTTTTCTTTTTGCGCCATCGTTCCCATGCACCAGCCAAACTTCCTATGAGGCCATCTTCTGGTTCTCTCCCCTTGATCCAATCACCACCAAGAGGGTCTTGCTCTTACTTGCTTCTTTCAGATCATTCTTTACTGTTTTAGTGTGTGTGTGTGTGTGTGTGTGTGTGTGTGTGTGTGTGTGTGTGTGTGTGTGTGTGTGTGTGTGTGAGTGTGTGTAAGGGCGGAGGGGTGTAGCAAGCAGACTACAGGAGATTACTAAAGATGACCTTTGCTGAGAACGACTGAAAAGGACTCTCAGCTCGTTGGAAAAGATCAAAATATCAAAAGGTTCAAAACACACCTTGAGGACAACAGACAGGGCAAAGGTTCAAAACACACCTTAAGGACAACAGACAAGGCAGATTTATTTCACCTAAAGATCACCTATGTTCGCCTAAAGATCCTCCGTAGGGGAAGAACCAAACAAAACAGAAAAAAGATGCACTGTCCTGTCACTGGTAAATGTTGGCAATAAAGCCGTCTTTTTTTCTGCCCCAACTCTCCGCCAGCTCTAGTCGTATTCCTCCCAGGTCGTGGGGGCAATCCACGCAGGGCTCAGAGGGGCAATTTTGATTATGCGTGATGACGAGGATGAGGATATGGTATGATGATGCTATGGAGGGTCATGTGGTTGGAGACTGCATGATAGGCGGCTTCCTCTCATAATATCCCGGCTTTCACCAGCGCCGTCATCTCCTTTTTCGTGTTTTGTTCTCTCCCCCCCCCCCCTCTTTGCCAGCTCCAGTGGTGTTCCTTCCTGGTCGGGAGTGGAATCCATGGAGGACTCGCAAGCCGGGGCAATTTTTATGATGCATGATGATGGAGATGAGGATGATGGTAAAATGATGCCGTGGAGATCCATGTGGTTTGGGACTGCGGGACAGGGCCGTATCCCACGACTCCTGTCATAAATATCCCGGCGTAAACCAGGCCCGGGAACTACGGCACCTGTGGTGTGCCGGCCGTGTAATCGTGAAATACCATGTGTCATACCAAGTGGAAGCACCCTCAAAGTCCCACCCGTGAAGTGCGTGAGTCTCGGCTGTGTGGTAATAGCCTCCCCGTTGGGCCCGTCGCAAAAGCACCCCCCCCCCCTCATCCTCCCACCTCCTCCCAACTTCCCCACGCCAAACAACATGTTTTCCAGTGCCGGAGTGTTTAAGCAAAGGTCTCTGCTGATGAAATACAACAACAGCCGTTTCAAAGCTGTGCACTTCTCACCTCGAAAACAAGAACATAAATTTACACACAACACGACTGCTGAGTGGGCAGGTGGTTTTTAACAAGAGTATGATATAGTTGCTTCCTGCGGCGTTTAAGCGTCGTCTTGGGGTGTTTTTTTTTTTTTTTGTTTTTTCGCCAACCCAACGTCACGTGACCTGATTCTGCCACACGGAAAATGATGACACTCCATTTTTCTGAAGAAAGTCTTTGTTCCGTGGTTATGTATCATATTTCAGAGAAGCAGACGAAAATGACGTCTGCACATATAAATTATGGTTGGCTTATGACTGAGTATTAAAGTTACTGTTTAGGAACTAGTTTTGTAGGTATGGTCGAGTCACTCACGAAGAATATTTCATTTGTCAAGAACACTAATTGGGTGACATCTTGATTACTCTTTACTTATTATTTACTGATTTATCTATTTCTTCATTCATTTAAACTCTCTATTTATTCATTCATTAAAACTCTTTATATATTCACTCATGTAAACTCTTCTTTTATCCGTGTAAACGCTTTATTTATTTGAACTCTTTATTCAATTGTTTATTTTCGGACTACGTACAAGGATTTCAAAGATCACAGATCACAGTTTGTGTACGACACCACCGTCCTGTTTTTCATTTTTAATTTATTTTTCAAACTTCTGAAAAACGGCAAGGCTCGTTTCATTTGTCCGAGACCATCGTCCATTTTTTTTTTTTTTTTTTTTTAAAGTTTCGTTTCAGTTTGAGAAATTTGAGCTACGTGAACGGGCTATTGTTTCAAAGAACCACTACATGATTATGGCATTAGCACTTGCTTGCGTTGTCATCAATATGTTAGCATGTGCGTTATGGTTAGGTGGAAAGCGATAATCGTGGATAGAACGCCTTGCAAAGAGCTGACAAGTGCGCAAACAAGAACACTTCATCAGACATGACAACTTTTTTCCGGCAGGTGGTGTGTGTGTGTGTGTGTGTGTGTGTGTGTGTGTGTGTGTGTGTGTGTGTGTGTGTGTGTGTGTGTGAAATAATGATCCTCCCGAGGCAGTTCTGCGCCCCTATTTTTTTTTTCCCAGCCTGACGCTAACTACCCTGATTCTGCTTCTTCAACAGCGACAACACTCCATTTTACTGACGTACCACACACTTGTGCTGGAAACGTGCCCCTGGCATCGGTATTGCATGACAGTAATTAGGGGGAGGCATACATGTAGGGAATAAGAGGACTTTTGTTTAAAAAAAAACAAAAAAAAACTGTGCTCGTCTTTTTTAGTTTTGTTTCTTTAGAAGTTAACACAGTACTTGAAAGACAGTGTGGAAGAAACGATAGCCCCCGTTCTCACCCCCCGACCACGCACGCACGCACGCACGCAGGCACACACACACACACACACACACACACACACACACACACACACACACACACACACACACGCACGCACGCACGCACGCACGCACGCACGCACGCACACACACACACACACACTTCCCTCCTTCCCCAATGAAGATCCATACTGAACTGACTAAGGGAGTTTAACGTCCTTTTCCACGACATACGGGTGATATCACAGACGGGGCAACAATGAAAAAGCCACCACAAATATTTGGCCCCAGCCCGGCCGGGATTCGAACTCACGACCCGAGCATTGGAAGTCCAACGCTCTACCATTCGGCCACCCCGACTCCCCCGACTAAGGACAGAACAGTAAAGGGTCACAAGTAAAGCTTTGATGAAATTTTGGAATTGGTTTCTTTTGAATGAAACCTTCTGCTTATAATATCCGCTGGTTCCTTGGTTTCAGGTTTAGCGTCCTATTCCAGGTAATATGGACACCAAAGACGGGGCAAAGAGGGAAAAGAAAGGCCACCACAACTGAATATTTGACTCTCAGACGGGATTCGAACTCACGACCAAACATTGCCGGTAGTTGGACGCGCTCCAGGCTGAGTCGACTGTCCGTCTTCCCCTAATAATCATGCGTTACTGTATTTTTTTCTGTTTGTCGACTTCATCCTGCTATTCAGCCTATTTACACATCACAACGGATCACACGGAGTCGATACCAGCTAGGAACTTGTAGTCCTCGTGAACAAAATCAGTAAAAGAGAAGTTTTGATACAGAAGCAGCACTCTGGCAGCAAACGTAATTGAAGCCTCAAGGAGACAACTCCAAATACAACGACATACCATGTCGGAGAGTGGTGGTGAAGCTCTGCTGATTTGCGTTAGGGGATTCAATATCGGTGAAATAGTTTATACAGGCTACGTAACACAGATGGAAATCTGGAGGAAAACGCTATATATTCCTCTTACACATAACGTTGCAGATGACACCCTAGAAATGCTTTAAAATCCCCCCCCCCCAAAAAAAAAAAAAAATAAATAAATAAATAAATAAATAAATAAATAATAATAATAATAATAAATTTAAAAAAAAAATCAGGCAGCCAGAGACTCATGTGTAGAGTAAATTTAAACAAATTCCAATGTTCCGTTTTTGGCAATGTTGGCAGCGACCACATACCCCCTCATCCCACGGTCGTCTGCTGGCTCCTGTGCCAGCCGCGCATGAATACAAATAGTCCACAAGCCAGCCTCATTTTCCCCTAATTTTGCTATTACCTGGCATGAAACTTGTTTACAAAGCCGGAACCTAATACCGTTGTGTAACCAAATGGGGCGTCAGAAACACTGGACATGTCGTAGCGAGTGTAAATGCACCTAACTTGTAGCGTTTCTAGGACCAGTACGCGGTAGATAGCAGCTAGCGTACAAAATACTCCCAATTTGTCTATGGACGGAGACACTAATGACACTCCCATTCCTCCCGTTACCTTTACTAACGCAAAATCAGGCCACTGCTGCGTAATGTCCAATCAGAACCCTCGACTCTCACGCCAAGGTAAAATCCAATCAGAACTTTCGGCTTTCACGCGACGTTGCGCACCCATCAGACGTCGACCTCGATCAAGCCAGGCCGCGTGAATATTGCATGGGGTGGCGGCCCCATAGTTTCGTTGTACACGCGAATTCTGTCCGTCCTGACAGACGAAGGGGAAAGAGAGTTCGGCTCACGCTGAAACAGGACAGCAGCGAGCCCGAGGCAGTCTGCGTGCTGCCCGGGAGCCGGGATAGCCGAATAGCAGAGCGTTGGACTTTCAATGCTTGGGTCGTGAGTTCGAATCCCGGCTGAGGCTGGATCTTGTGCTGGTCTTTCTCTCGTTTCCTCATCTTTGATATCAGCCTTACGTGGTGGAAAAAGGACGTTCAACTCCTGAACCCCCCAGTCCCACCTACCCCCCTCCCCCCCCCCCCTGCGTGCTGTCACTCACCCGTGCTGTGCCAAATAAAAAAAAAAAAAAAAAAATTGTGGTACGGGGGTGGGTGGGTGTTTGGGGGTTTAACGTCCTTTTCCACCACATAGGGTGATATCAAAGACGGGGCAACGATGAAAAAGCCAGCACAAATATTTGGCCCCAGCCGGGATCGAACTCACGACCCGAGCATTAGAAGTCCAACGCTCTACCATTCGACCACCCCGGCTCCCCATAGTGGTACGGACATATAGTGCTATTAATAGCTACCGTTATTATAGATAGCGTGTTGTGCTCAAGGAGCTAATCACCATAATTTGAAAAGAACTTCTAAACTCCATTTTATCATCGGATGGTAGAGCTGTTCCGCTATGTGCATAGTTTACGCTGTACTTCCGGTAGTCAGAGACAATTTACTCTTTCGGATAGTACAAACGTGTAGCGGTAAGAAAGGTACGCGTTGTCGTTGATGTATTCGTTGCTTTTTTCCCCCTACGACAGACGATGTTTTCTCTTTTTATCCATGTGTGTATTTGCAGTATGCCTAAGAAGAATTTTGACAACCAAAAGTCCATGAAAGACATGGCTCTTGGTTGTCAAAACCCTTCTTGCAAGCGCACACCAAAACGACTGTGCACACTATGAAAAGCATGTAACAGTCATGACCTTCAGGCGGAACCTCAAGACGCACCTTTTCTCTCAGTTCTAATTTTTTTTTTTTCTTCTTCTTCTTCTTCCCCAACCCCAAAGGCGCCGTGAGCATGCTTACTGCATGGAAGTTCTTTTCGTAGCGCTATACAAATGGCCAATCATCATCATCATCATCATCATCATCAACATAGGCGCACTGTAAGTAGCTCTCTGTCTGTCTGTCTGTCTGTCTCTCTCTCTCTCCCTGATCCTCGCATTAGTTAAGGCCCTTTTCCACGCCAACCAGAACTAGGACAGAAATCGCGTGCATTCAGAAAGTACGCTGGCCTGGGGTCCAGTGAAGGGAACAGACACTGAACAGCAACATCAATTTTCCATGGAGGGAAAGTAGTAAACCTGAATGGCATTTACCAGGCTCGGCCCGTCTGATCACTCATGGCGAGGCCAGAAAGCCGAGTTCAAAGTGCCACTAATCCTGGAGACACTCCCTGAAGAATTGCGGAGTGTGGTGGAGCTAATTCAGACGTTGAAGGTGTCCGTGTCAGTGTGCGTGCGTGTGGATGTGCGTTCGTGTGTGTGTGTGTGTGTGTGTGTGTGTGTGTGTGTGTGTGTGTGTGTTGTGGTTGTGTGTGTGTGTGTGTGTGTGTGTGTGTGTGTGTGTGTGTGTGTGTGTGTGATATTCACAACACTCTCCTTAAAGAATTGTGGAGAGCTGAGCCGGGAGGTCATTCAGACGCCAAAGATGTCAGTGTGTGTGTGTGTGTGTGTGTGTGTGTGTGTGTGTGTGTGTGTGTGTGTGTGTGTGTGAGAGAGAGAGAGAGAGAGAGAGAGAGAGAGAGAGAGAGAGAGCAGGGATAAACTCATGATGACATGGCGTCCAAGGCTTACGCCACGACTCCCAAATTGCCCATTGCTGGAGTCGGTGCTTAGATCAAACGTGACCCAAAGCAGTGGGCTAAACGTAAAAGAGCATTCAAAAAGTACGGAGAAGACAGAAAAAGGAAGAACACAAACGAGACATAAAGACCACAGGCATTGGGGGAGGGAGGAGGGGGGGGGCTTACTGGGTGTTTTTTTGCTTCTTTTTCCTTTTTGTCTGTCTTTTCTGGAACAATAAGCGGAAATGAGATGGGCATTAATGCAACTGCACACACACACACACACACACACACACACACACCGCTACCACCTCGGTTCTTTTCCACCCCAGCCAAACAGTCCCTCCTCCCCCCCCCCTGCCCCCACCACACCCCCACCTCAGCCCTGGATGCCTTCATTGTCACTTCAGGCTCGCGTCTCCCTCTAAATCCCCTGGCTTTCCACTTAGCAGTCTGCCGCGTCCTGGCCCGAGGGCTGTCGAAAACTGAATTTCACTCCTGCCACCCCCCCGTACCCAGACAAGAGGTCGTCCACACGGGCTGGAGAGTCAATTTGGCTTTCACCTTTCTCTAGCTTGGGCTTGAGAGGGACCGCACTTTAGACTAACGTCCAAAACAGACCCCAGACGCGAACTGTTCTTCCCATAGTTCGTGGGCGGAATCCACGGAGAGACAATTGACTTCTAGTACATGTGTATGTTGACGAGGATGAGGGTATATATGACAAGTGTCATGCAGGTCCGCGTGTTTTGGGGTTGGGGTTGGAGAAGCGCCACATTTAGACTTAGTCCAAACGGGAACCGTTCTTTCTACGTCTACCTCCACGGAGAGGCAATTTTATTTGGAAGTATGATAATAAGGATGAGGATATGATTGGTACGATGCGGCAGTGGAGGTCCACGTGGTTCGACCAGGACGGCCGAACGCGCACACCAGACACCGGACTTAGACCTAAGTCAAAAACAGACCCCAGCCGTAGATGAAATCCGCACTACACATGGGGATGAGGTTTATGACTGGTATGATGCAGCCGTGGAGGTCCGCGTTCTTTGGGACTGGGCTGGAGAGGCAACGTCCAAAACAGACCCTAGACCTGAACAGTTCTTCTTCAAGTTCGTGGCCGGTAGAATCAATGGAGGGCTCGGGAAAGGGAGATCATTTTTTTTGAACACGCACAATGAGGAGGATAGAGGAGGTCATGGAGGTCATGCAGCCATGGAGGTCCACGTGCTTTGGGAATGCGCGAAAAGGCCTTCTGAATGAACATCACATGAACGCGTGGTTTTGAACTGCATTCTAAGAAGACGATAGCTTGAGACCAGCAGACTCCCCAACATCATGCGCCACTGCAGAGTCCTCTCTACTGGCGTGACATCCCCCCACCCCTCCAGTTTCCCCCTTCTCATCCCAGCCCCACTTCCTCTGTGCTCGCCGCTCTCCTACTGATAAAGCATAAGGTTATCACAGTACGTAAGGTAAATGATTGCACAAGATTGTGAGACAGCCCACGCCATGTGAAGTGTGTAATGGCTCATATCATGTAAAGTCATGACGTATTGACATTTGGGAAAGATCACTGGTGATATGAAATTATTCACACACTGTCCCTCGGACCTGATCTACAGAATCAATTATGTTCTGCGCTGAGGGGCTGACTGAGGTCGTATAAAGAAACAACAACAACAAACGCAACAACAACAACAACAACAACAAACCCCGCAAAACAACAATAACAACAATAACAGAAACCAACTGCAGCGTCAAGTGTCAGACTGACCCCGTGAAGCACTCGTGCATGTAAAAGTGTTCCCTTTAAGGCTAGGCTCCGAGCTGAAAACTCATGATTTTGCCTGTTAGCGTCTGTTTCTTTTCTCATTATTTTTAAAAGGTTGGGTTCATTCTAAAGCTTGCACATTTGCCATTCCCTCTGCATGTTTTCAAAATGTAAAATAAATATACTGATTTAAAAAAAAATCTACTTCCAGTCCACCATTTAATGGGTTCGACGTTCCGCTCATCCGGTGAAAACTAAAATTGCGGACTAAGGTTCACAGTAGTTAGAATAAGAATGATTCTGTTCTGCCGATTTTGTCCTAACTTCAGCAGAAGGCTTTTTTCCCCTCCAGTGTGAACTACGGTAACTGACACTTCAGTTGCACTCGCAGACCCTATAGCCAATTCCATACTAATGTCGGGTGCATCTGTACGGAATGCCTTGCATGAGACAGGCGGTGCTCAATAATCCATTAACGGCGCGATTTTGCCGCAGGCTCTGTGAACACAGCGTAAAATCGTTGCGTTACATCGTCTTTATTCCGCATATCGGCGGCCGTCCCAAGTCCATTAATGCATCGCTCGCTGTTTCTGCTTAACCAATGATCCATGACGCGTCACAACTAATCCTGATCCATCTCTTTTGATTGGCTGACAGACGGACCCCTTGCACGCGCTCGGGGCTCAGTCCGATCAAAGTCTCTTCCACTGGCATGAATGTTGAAAAGCAACCTCGTGAATGAAAGCTCAGTTAGTGGAAACAATTCGTGTAAAACACCCGTCCACAGTACGCTCCACTGTTCGCAAACCAGTAAGGAAACAAAATCACCTAGATCTGTATTGTTTAGAACGCGGTAAAGACCAAACTCGTAATGCTTCATGTCAGACGAACCCCCCTCCCCCCCCCCCGTCCCCACGCCACACACAACAACAACGTTACTACACAGGCACAACATTTAAGCACCACAACTAAATCACGTGCGTCCAATATCCAGAGCACTTTCTAGCAACATTGAAAGTGCAACGAGAGAGAGAGAGAGAGAGAGAGACACACACACACACACACACACACACACACACACACACACACACACACACACACACACACACAGAGAATAAGCCTTATAATTTGTGACGTTTAGCAAATTGGATATGGCACCTCTGGCAAGTTCAAACTAATCTGTGTCGATGTCAATAGCAATGCATTATTCGAGTCGCCCGCACACACACACACACACACACACACACACACACACACACACACACACACACACACACACACACACACACACACACACAAATAAAACCCAGGCCACTGTTCTTATCATAATAAATTCTTGATGACCTTGTTTTTGTTTGCAGGAACCAGTTTTACTGTTCGCCTGCAAGGCACAAAAGCATCTGTGCGAGGACTAGACGGCCATGCGAAATACAGGGCTGTGGAAGAGACTAGTAAGGTCTTAGGGTGGTGTTAAACGGAGAGCAAAAGATTCGATCAATAGCGGCCTTCACTGACAACACAGGAGACAGTCCCATTCGCTGTCGTCATGGCCGTCACCATCTGCATCACAACGACGGGAGTAACTAATACTCTCGGACGTGAAAGTTAAATTAAACAGACAGGTCTTCGTGTACATTTGTTGCGCACGGAAAGAAGCAATGCACACGCGGGAACAGTTATTTACACACACACACACACACACACACACACACACACACACACACACACACACACAGAGAGAGAGAGAGAGAGAGAGAGAGAGAGAGAGAGAGAGAGAGAGAGAGAGAGAGAGAGAGGACTCCGTTCTCTCATTTTTCACACAATACCGTGCAAAAGAGAACGCTTTAGTTTGGACACAGTCAGGTTACCACGGAGCCTCGGCACAGACATGACCGTCCGCTTACAATCAAAGCATACTGGCATGACTAAATCAGCATATTATAGAGGTTTTTAGATAACAACACACACACACACACACACACACACACACACACACACACACACACACACACACACACACACACACACACACACACACCAATTACCTACACAATGCAATCGATTTTTTTTTGCCTGTATACACTGTTGTTTTTCTCCAGGAGAATACCTCAGCAATTACGATATTGACGACTGATGTCATTACCTTTCTGTTTTTATGTGGCTTCCTGACGGATCCCGCTAAAAGTCAGAAGTTCATATCAAACTCTAGATCTGTGTGCTCGCTTTTGTATATTTTTCGATCCTCACCTCTCATTCGTTTCCAGTGTTCCGGGTAAAAGAATTCGACGTGCCTATTGGTCTAAACAGGCGTAAGGACACAACTTGACC
>JACVVK020000113.1:1440000-1450000 GCA_018292915.2 Batillaria attramentaria | reverse complement strand
AAGGGAGGTAATAGGGGAGAAAGGGAGGTAATGGGCTATCTGCATCCGACAAGTGATCTGCGCGCGGTCAGCTTCGTTTTCGTGACGCTGCATCGCGGTGAATGCTGGGATTAAAGATGTGTTCAACGCAACGGCCCATGATCGGGCTGACGAAATGGTGTGGGATAGTGGAGGGGAGGGGATCGGTGGGGGGGGGGGGGTCGGAGGGCGGGAGGGGGGAGAGGTGAGGTGATGCGGCGGGTTGCGCTGGATCTGGGGAGGTGTGTGTGTGTGTGTGTGTGTGTGTGTGTGTGTGTGTGTGTGAGAGAGAGAGAGAGAGAGAGAGAGAGAGAGAACTTGAACGATCCTTAGTCAGTTTACGTCGGCTGAAAAGATTTAACTTGCCACACCACGATGCTTAATTTTCAATCAGTCGTCACGTTGCCACAACCCGAACAGACCATTGTGACATTAAGCCGAAGATATAGCCGAGAGAGAGAGAGAGAGAGAGAGTGAGAGAGAGAGAGAGAGAGAGAGAGAGAGAGACGGGGGGGGGGGGGGTCAGTGTCACATTGGGAGTTTAACGTCCCTTTCCACTACATATTGGCGATGTCAAAGACCGGGCAAAGGAGCTAGCACAAATATTTGGCCCACGCCGGGATTCGAACTTACTACCAAAGCATTGAAAGTCCATCGCTCTAATTTTCGGCTATCCCGAGAGAGAAAGAGAGAGAGAGAGAGAGGGAGAGGGAGGGAGGCAAGAAGACCAGAAAGACTTGAAGAAGAAAAAGGTCGAGCGATGTTATTTAGTCTTTCATGTGGAAATTTCTGCCTCGACGCTGATCGGCAGCAAAAGAGGCTTAAAAATACTTCCATCATTTATGGAATATGGGCGCGAGCGCAGGAGCTTTGTCATGAGCAGGAAATTATTAACGCTGAACGCCAGTTGGCCGGACGTGCCGCTCGGCCGTCTCAGTGTTTTTGTTACGCGCCTTTTTCCTGCAAGGGAGCAGCGAGGCTTGCAATTGGAGCTGCGATCTTTTATTGTCGTCATTACACCGCCTCGGACATGTTTTTTGTTTTGTTTTGTTTTTGTAACTTGTCATTCTGCTTTGTGCACTTGCAGCATCAGGCATAGGTGTTTTTTTTATGTCTGTCTGCAACTCCTATCTCCACTGACTCCGCCTTTTCCCCATTCGCGTCTGGCCTCGCCCCTCGTCAGTCTCAGCCAGTGGGGTGGGGGTGGGGGATGAGGGTGGATAATTATTGCCCACCCCCCGCCTTCCTCCACCCCTGCAGTTGTGACTGTGTTTCTGCCACCTGTTTTGTCTTTCTTGTCTGTCTTGGTCTGTCGTTATGTCTTGCCTCTTCTCTTCAGTCTGTTTCGTCTCTTCTGTCTTCCACAATCAGTTCTGTCTCTGTCTTTCTTCAAGTTTGCCTGTCTGTCTGTCTGTCTGCCTGCCTGCCTGTCTCTGTTTCTCTGTCTCTGTCAGGCTGTGTCTGTTTTCCTCTGTCTCTGTCTTTCTTCAAGTTTGCCTGTCTGTCTGCCTGTCTGTTTCTCTCTGTCTCTATCAGGCTGTGTCTATTTCTCTCTGTCTCTGTCTGTCTCTGTTCCAGTTCTCTGTGTCGCTATCTCTTTTTGTCTCTGTCTTTTCATTTTCACTCTGTTTCTATCTCAGTGTCTCCGTCCTCTGTCTTTTGTCTGTCCGGTTGTCTGTCTCAGTGTCTGTCTGTGAGGACATTTGGGAAGGGAGATGGAACAAACGGGGGAGAGGGGGAAGGGGGAGGTGTGTGTGTGTGTGGGGGGGGGGGGGGTAGAGCAAGGGGGAGGTGCCGTGTGGAGGACGGGGGGGGGGGGGGAGCAAGCCGGGGCGCCTATACATTTCTTCTACGCAAAAACCGAGCAAAGGCAAGAGTCGATCCGTCAATACGTGCATCTAACATGATATAAGTGTCTGTTTCAAGATTACTGATTTGTTTTTTTTTTCCCCCCAGCAAAACTGTGCATAACGATCAAGACCGTACATCATACTTTGTTTCAGATTATGCTGTATGATTTTCCTGGATTCCAGTGACATGAACTGTCTGGGGCGCGTCCATCCTGCTTATTTCACACAGTCGGACCAGGGCTAGAAAATTAATGCGGCGTTAAAACTTTTTAGTTTAGTTTTTCCTGCCTTTTTTGTTTTCAGACACTTCCGTCTGACTTTTCACCGTTACCTCTTCGTTCGTTCGTCAGGCTAGCAAAAGTTCCTCACCACTAAACCCAACTAATCACATTTCATTAAACCCTACTGATTCTTGTTGACAGGCTGTTTTCAAGGTTTGTGTGTGTGTGTGTGTGTGTGTGTGTGTGTGTGTGTGTGTGTGTGTGTGTGTGTGTGTGTGTGTGTGTGTGTGTTTCTCTGTGAGTTGTGCTCCATTTTTTTCCAACCTGGCTCACACTTCATCCGATTTTGACAGCACAAATCGCGAACTCCGCATGAAGTTCTAAATTCGATCTGATTTGCATTTTTATTAAAATGTGTCATTTTTGTGTGGGTAAAATGGTAAATATATCTGACATCGCGTTTAGTCGCTAAAATCCCATGCACTGCCTTGAGAGAGAGAGAGAGAGAGAGAGAGAGAGAGAGAGAGAGAGAGAGAGAGAGAGAGAGAGAGAGAGTGTGTGTGTGTGTGCGTGTGTGTGTGTGTGTGCGTGCGTGCGTGCGTGCGTGCGTGCGTGCGTGCGTGCGTGCGTGCGTGCGTGCGTGTGTGTGTGTGTGTGTGTGTGTGTGTGTTATTTTTAACTCAACCGCGTTTAGTCAGCATGCAGACCAACAGTAGACTATTTTCGGGGTACATAGTGTCAGTATTGAATGGTGGATGATGGTGGTGGTGGTAGTGTGGGGGGAGGGTGAATGGTTCAGGTGTATGTGGGGGTGGGGGTGGGGAAGGGGGGCTGGGGGTAAAAGAAGTGTTTCAAGATGTCCCGCTCTAATTTAGGGTAGAGAAAGTCGATGTAATCTGTGACGTCATCATTAATGTCATCAGCTAGCTAATGTGGATCGAAAAACATGCAGCATGCGGCCGCCAATTTGCCAGTGATTTTTTTGTTTTTGTTTTGTTTTTTGTTTCTAAATAGCCGATTTTCTGAGCCTTGCTGAGTTCCTCAGGGATAAAATCGATCACATACGGCAAGCCCGTGAGTACGGAGCGACATAGCCAGACTAGTTTTTTGTGATGGAACGCATAGGAAATGGCGGGGGGGGGGGGGGGGAACAGTAAAGTGAAGACACACAAACGAATACTGTTTCGTTTACCTTCGTTTGAAATTTGTGGCTAAAAAAAATGTCCCAGTTGTTTGTGATGTACTAACTGGAGGGAAATTGTAATGAATCTTAACAATGATCACTGTAACAAAATTATTCAATATTATTCATTATTATAATTATTTCGTTCCGCAAAACTATAACGGAAATCAAAATTCCTCCGTGCTCCTAAAGGTAATTAAAGTAGTTAAAGGTAACTATTATGTCTGTCTGTCTCTAATCTATAAAAACCTAAATGGGTTAACGACTTTCTTTGACCTACAAAGCTTCGAGAATTTTTATGAACATGTTTATCTCATTTGGACCTGACAGGTTTTTTTAACATCTCGTTTTACGGAATAGCTTTTTACCCTTTTAGCGACCTGGCAGAGGCAAACTTTTACTTAGCCGCGAATAATTATCCTTTGCTGCTTGCGCGGCGTTAAGCCCTAACTAACTAACTAACTAACAAAATGGTTTATCTCTATCTGTGCTAAGGCCCCCATTTGAGGTCCTCATGTTCACAAAGCTTGGCTGCAGAGGTCCGATTATAGGATCGCCAACTTTTTATCTTTATTCTCAGTCATGACATCATTAAAGTGCGCAGCTAAATATCTCTAGCAAAACGGTTTCTATCAGTCAAAGGGAAGAAACCAACTGTTCGCATGCTAGCTTAGCCGCGAAATAGTCTTTGTTGCTTGCGAGGTGTTAATCCCTAAATAACTAACTGAATGCTAGCTACTTGAAAAAAAAACCACATTACAAAACAAAACAAAACAACAACAACAACAACAAAACCGAACACACACACACACACGCACACACGCACACACACACACACACACACACACACACACACACACACACACACACACACACACAACCTCAGCATAGACAGAGTTAATCTAGGATCCTTGGAAAATATTCTCTCTCTCTCTCTTCCTCTCTCTCTCTCTCTCTCTCTCTCTCTCTCTCTCTCTCTGGCTTCTGTTTTTTTTTTTATGAGATGATAATATTAATCAGCGACGGACATAGCTAAACGAAAAGTGTGTCGCTCTCGTCTTACCCCCGCTAATTAGAAATGTATATCGGAACTCTTAGATCTTTTCGAGAGGAAGCTAACTTTTCTTGGGTATCCGGGTGCTGTGCTCTCTAATCCGTGGTATCATTTTTGTTTTAATTTGAAATGGATACTGGGAGGTCTGTTGAAAGAAACTAATTACTTGGCTGGAATCGAATTTAAAAAAAACAAACACACACACACACACACATATCATATACACCCAGTGAACTGGCATTGAAATGCTTGCCTCGCAACGGCTGGAATGTGACAGTGTGGGTGGGTGGGTGCGTGGGTGGGTGGATGGGTGGGGCTTTAACGTCCTTCTTCACCATATATGGGTAATATCAAGAACGGGGCAACGATGAAAAAGCCAGCACAAATATTTGGCCCCAGCCGGCCGGGATACGAACTCACGACCCGAGCATTAGAAGCCCAACGCTCTACCATTCGGCCACCCCGGCTCCCCTTGTGGGTTACTGTGCTCTGTATAGATGCGGACGAGGAGACAGAAGTATATATGCGTCAATGTGAATAGTTTGTTGGTGTTGCTGACTTGTGTACAGATTACAGACCACCTGTAGCCATGCTGGCTAAATGTACACATATATGTATATTTACACATATATGCCTGTACCCCCTGATGAGGTTTCTGGAAATAAAGAAACTGAAACTGAAACTGGTTGTAGTGAAGTAAAACGTTTTAAGTCTCTATACGTATGACAAGCGTACAACAGCGCGTGGACAACTTTTCAACGAAGACAATGACTCTGCGTATCAGACTCAATCACGTGGGTGACAATATAGCATCTGAGAATTGTTTATTGTTTATTGATAGGCCTTAGGCCCATTCAAAGTTGACAGTGACATCCAGACATTCTCATATACAACAATACTTGTACATGAAATAATCAAAGTGCAAAATAAAGTATATCGACTCAGCTGAGCAACTGTTGTCTTTTTCTTAAAGCTAGAAAAGTAAATAATGCCAGGTTCTTAACTGTATAATAGTTACTTGCGGCCATTAGCAAAGTGAGTCGAAAGCTGCTTGGATGGTTCCAATATTTTCTAGGAATAAACCGGGTATGTATGTCAGAAAGCATCTGAGACCATTGTGGTGACTCGGGCCGCCGTCAGTATTAGTTGTTGTAGACGAATACCACGTTCTCAGCAGACGACGTTACGGTTGGTATTTGGTTGCGGACTGAGGGATCGCTAGACTGCATTGATTGGTAGATTTGATTTTAGGAGCTTTGTCTAGTCCCAGGCTGATCAGGAATGGACCGTAGACCCAAAGAAAATCGTATGTCTCTACTATTAACAGCCATAAAGTCATGAAAACGGCCGCAATGGCCAGATGACACATCCTTCTGTATGGCAAACAGCTTACAGCTTTGAAAGCGACAATTTTCTATCTCAGCGACGTTACGGGTATGGAGGCTATAATGTCTGTCCTTTTCAAAGAGAGAGAGAGAGAGAGAGAGAGAGAGAGAGAGAGAGAGAGGGGGGGGGGGGAGAAAGAAAAGAAAACAGCTGACCTAGAGATTGTGAAAAGAATGTCTGAGGATGTGAATGTTGGTTGGGGTGATAGTGCTGGCAATCATTTGGGGTGGCAGAGAAGACGCTAAAATTACTGATTCACAAAAGTCAGCAGTATTGCGAGTCTAGTGCACGTCACATGTAACAGCCATACACCCGCTAGGGGATTGGTCTAGTGGTTAAGGTTTCCGAATTTCTCGATCCCATGCTGCCCGGTTCGAGCCCTGGTGGACCGAAAATATGGTGGGATTTTTTCATTTCCAAATCGAGTCAAAATCACGCGCAGGCTCGTTAGCGATGCCTGTCCCGCCCTTGTGTACACACGCACGACCGCCTCCATCTTTCAAAAAAGAGTTGGCTGTGGCTGGTGGCATGGGAGAACAGAAATACTGTCGCACGCACCAGAGTGAACAGCAGGGTGGAGGTTTGCACATAACAGCGGCAGCAGGCTGTCACTGCTTCGCCCTCCAGCCCTGCATCTAAGGAGAGATAGATATGTGCGCCGAGGAGAAGTCTACCGTACCTTACCACTCCCCACTGAACCACTCCCACGTATTCCCACGCCCCTCTCCCGACACACCCTACTGAACTCTACCGGCTCGTCAAGGGAAACACAACAACAACAGCAGAAACAACAACAACAAAATCCGACCAACTTAACACCATCAAACGACCAGTAGCCTCTCCTATCTCAGTTTGGGGATTGGGGGGGGGGGGGGATGCCAAGCTTATTCCATGCCTACGTCCTCATTCTTGTAGATCCACAACGATGTATATCTCACTGGGATAAGGGGGGAGAGAGAGAGAGAGAGAGAGAGAGAGAGAGAGAGAGAGAACGAACGAACGAACGAACGAAACATAATTTTACAACAGATTCAGTAGGTACGCAGACCTGTCTTACATCTTGTCCTTGCTAAGCTACTTGTACATGTACAAAGTAAGCTCCAGAGAGAGAGAGAGAGAGAGAGAGATCATTCATCACCCCCCCCCCCCTCGCCGCCCGCCCCCCCCCCCAGCACCACTACCACCACCCACATACGACACCTGTTCTTCACCCGGCCCTCCCCCACTGGCGCCCTATATTTTGCACTACCACGGACAGCGGAGAACCTCGAAAAAGCGCAACTGTCAGGTTCTCTAATCACTTTGACGTACGACTGACTGGAGTGTGGTGTGAGTTCTGTGCACAGTCCTCGAGCGTGGGCGAGACAAAGCCATCCAGCGGCCATCATGAATTCTCACAGATGTCCGACAGAGGTGTGTACTTTACTGTTGTGCTTTTACAAGGATTCCCAAACAGATGGGCACCAACTTACTAGAAGCAACAAGTTACTTAGTTAGTTAGTTATTCAGGGCGCAACGCCGCGCAAGCAACAAAGACTATTTCGCAGTCAACTGAGAAGCAACAAAAGGACAGATGTGGAAATGATTTTAAAACTTCTGCGATGCAGACTGAAATTATTCGACGGTTACTTTGCCATAGGAAGAGGTTCCTGGATGACTAACATTGTACGAATTGATTTCACAATCAAACAGTCAATACATAAAGGTTTGTCGTGTTTCAAGTAAAGCGATTAACAATTTTTGTGACCCGTTCTCGCGAAAGGGGCCAAGTCGCGCTAGGCTGAACGCCGCTACAGGCGAAAAGAGTGCCGGGGGTCAGTATGGCCGCCTTGTGAGTAGCCAACTTCAACTGTGATATCTCTGTCAATTTTAGTAGTACAGCTTTCATTCTTATATTGAATTAAACGGCTGCATAATCAGTAAATTGCTGTGCTACACATACATCCAAATTGATAATTTTCGACTTATGGTCCCTTTTTTTGAGAACGGGTCACATTTCAGGAAACTGTTTAACTGCCTAGTACTAACCTTGCTCAGTCATCCCATGTCAGCAACAGAACGTGAACACGTCATCATGAAAATGTACTTGGGAGATGGAGTCTGTAACAAGAACAAATAATTATATAAAGGCGTTGAACACACACACACACACACACACACACACACACACACACACACACACACGCACGCACGCACACACGCACGCACGCACCAGAATGCAACAAGTAGGAATGGCTTCTTTCTCCAAGAAACATCCGAGCCGAAAACCGTAATACCCGATTTCAGTTGAGTTGAGTTCAGTTTAGTTCAGTTCATTCTTCTATAATAATATGTAAATGGACAGTGTCCGTCTAGGAAATTCGCCAAAATTAATTACTCTTATGTTATCATCCACCTTTTCCGCGTATTTTCAAAGCACTTTCTGCAATCCCACGGGTTACTGGTCTAAGGGAAGTAACTGCGATGCGAAACCGCCGAACCGAACATTGTAGTTACCTCCCGAGGACCTGTTCCGTGGTTTCTCGGCAAAGCCGGATGCATCTGCTTGTAGTCAATGGTTTAATTTTCCATGCATGTGTGTATGACGGGTAGAACTAGGCACCGAAGAGGTTAAATACAATGAGCACAGAAACAAGAGCAATGATAGGTCACCTGTTTGAACGGTGCTGCGAAGCTCTGCGCACTGGTGCGTGGCAATGACGTCATACAATGACGTCATACATTGTGGTCATTTCCAGCAGCGTCTTTAGAACAACTGGTTACACATGAAATACCAACCGTGACTCACACTGACTGACTGACTGGCTGATTGAATGACTGGCATATTGGCCGACTTTCTGACTGACTGACTGACTGACATTGACCGAATAGCTAACTTACTTACTGAAACAATGAATGCCTAATAAATCGTAACTGACCGAATGACTGTGTTAAGAAAGGGATGCACAGGACATACTGACAAAGCTCTGTGTGTGTGTGTGTGTGTGTGTGTGTGTGTGTGTGTGTGTGTGTGTGTGTGTGTGTGTGAAATGTATGTGTGAGGCATGTTGTGTGGGGGAACCGGGGTGGCCGAATGGTACAGCGTTGGGCTTCTAATGCTCGGGTCGTGAGTTCGTATCCCGGTTGGGGCAAAACATTTGTGCTGGCTCTTTCATCGTTGCTCCGTCTTTGATATCACCCGCATGTGGTGGAAAAGGATGTCAAGTTAAACCCCCAAACACCCGCATGTTGCGCGCGTTTCTGGGTGAGTGAGTGTGTGTCTATGTATGTATTTGTGCATGTGTCTTAGTGACGTGATGCTAGACACCGAGATAGCAACGCGGAACGACCTTTAAGCCTAAGAATGGTAGCAATGGGGCCTTTAACCCATTCATATCCGTTCTTTTATTGCCTTGATAACTAGCCCGCTGGGCAAAGCTGATAAAGAAAAAACTCTTTTAAGCATCTAACTTATTTCCGCGCCAGCGTACAAGAAAGTCCCAGTGTGCCCCCCGGCAGTTAAAACGTCGAGTCCAGACTGATATATATACTACCCCGCCGACACTCATGAAATTTTAGACCCAGCTAATTTCACTGTGTACCTCGGGTTCAGCAAAATCGATCGACCTGTCTTCACCACCACGCTGGATCACATTGTGATGACACAATAAAGGAGAATGGGACGACGGGGGACCCGGTACAGCTTCACTGATGCGGACGATTTGCTGCGACATACGTCGGCATCAGTGATGGGGAGGGTCTGGAAAAGCAGGCGTGGGGGGAGCGTGGGAGGGAGGGAGGGAAGTAGGGAGGGAGAAGCCCCCCCCCCCCTAAAGTGAGGGAGAGTCAGGGGAAGGAGAATTTCCATGGGAGCTGTCTGTCGGGGATTGAAAATTGAAATTTATTGAAAGTCTTTTGTAAGGGAGCGTGTCTGATACTTTTCTCAAGATTCTTCTCCGGTGGTGATAGGGGGAAGACACAGGGAGAACTGGCGGGAGCAGTTGGGGTCGGGGGAAAGGGTGTGGGGCGGGTGATCGAATGACAAGCATAAGGGAAGGGACGGAGGGAAGGTTCGAACCGCGGTGAAGTCCCCCACACGCCAACCGTTCGCCTACGTCTGTGCCTTCTTTGAAACAGACACGCAGTCTTGTTCCGTAGAAGAGTCGGTGCGCATGATCTCGAGAAAACAACATAAAATAAAACAAAATAAAACAACCGAACCAACGAACGCACACACGCACGGCACAAGATGACATTTCACGTGTGCGCCAGTAGCTGTCACGGTGTCAATCATTATCATTATTTTTTT
>JACVVK020000113.1:1427500-1435000 GCA_018292915.2 Batillaria attramentaria | reverse complement strand
TCGGGAGTTTAACGATCTAGCGTGGCTCTAGCTGTGTGTGTGTGTGTGTGTGTGTGTGTGTGTGTGTGTGTGTGTGTGTGTGTGTGTGTGCGCGAGTGTGTGTGTGTGTGTGTGTGCGCGAGTGTGTGTGTGTGTGTGTGTGTGTGTGTGTGTGTGTGTGTGTGTGTGTGTGTGAGAGAGAGAGAGAGAGAGAGAGAGAGAGAGAGAGAGAGAGAGAGAGAGCTTTCACCTGCTTAACGATTCACGCCCACGAAAACTGGGTTCTGCGACCAGCAGAAAGACTAGTCCTACAACAGAGACAATTAAATTCTTATTCACCGGCACCACGGTAGCGGCCCCAAACTACATCGTACATCCCGACCCCACGGGAGCCCCACCATGGTTTCGCCTGACAGAGAACCCCTCCCCCCTCGGGCAGCGTGGCTGGGGTGCGGGTCGGGTTAGGTAAAGGCTGGCCGAAAATAAGGATCGACACGCCATCCTGTTGGCTTGACCAGCAAATTGCCCAGACGGAGGGTCCCAGGCGGGAGTCAGCGGTCAACGGTCGCCTCTGTGGGTCGATACTGGGCGGATTGGCTGGATGGCCCAACTTGGCGCGAAAATTATACGCATGCAGCCTTGTTGTTAGAAAACATGGCAGACCCAATGGTTTAGTTGTTGTTGTTGGGTGCTCCTGAGTATTCGTAGCTGCGTATATAATATTTGATTTTAGTTAGTTTCTCTTTGACGTTATGCAGATTTTGTGGGCATGTCGAAGGCCCACTGGCCAACATAACTGAGGTCTCCAGAAGACGAGGTTTGTTGTTGTAATGGCTGCGCCCGTGAGTTTGCCAATACGTCGCTTTTTTTTTTTTTAAATCTCTTCGCCAGCTCCGGTGGTATTCCTCCCATGTCGCTGGTGGAATCCAGGGAGGGCTCGGAAGTTGGGACAGTTTTTCTCATGCATGATGATGATGATGACGATGATGCTATGGAGGTCAATGTGGTTTGGGACTGCGTGACAGGGCCGCATTCCGCGCTTCCTGCCATGAATATCCCGGCGTTAACCAGGCCCGGGAACTACGGCACCTGCGGTGCTGGCCGTGTAATTATCCACATCATGAGATGTGACATAACAAGGGAAGCACCCCCTCAAAGTCGCACCCGTGAAAGGGTCGAGTCACGGCTGTGTAGCAACAGCCTCCCCGCTTGGCCCGTAGCACACCCGCTCTGGGTAAGAGCCGACCTAGGTAAGAAATCCCGCTTGCCTCGGATGGGGTTCGAACCCGGGTCTCCTGGTCCATTTTTGTGTGTGTGTGTGTCCTTCGCCCACACGAAGTAGTACGATGATAGACATCACCAAAACGGCTCCAAGCGATTGTCAGATTTTTAGGCTTTGTCCTTGACTCGGATGCCTTTTTTTTTTTTTTTTTTTTTTTTTGGCCAGTACTAACAATACCAGCAGATGAAGTCTCGTCAGGAAGCATGGCCCCCACAAGAGACGAAAACAAAATCTTGTTGAACGTGAGAAGGGTTTGCCTGAGAGCCGTTTTTGTGTTCTTTTCTTAATGTTTTGTTTTGCACACGTTGTTTTTACTTTTAGCGCGTAGCCAATTCGTGGCCAGCTCTGCATGTTTACGAAAGCGGTGGAGGAAAACAGCTGAACTTCCTCAGCAGATAAACCTTGGCTTTATCATTTTTACCCCCTGTGGTTCTCAGTCATTTGAGCCATCAGACCGCGGGTCCATGCTTTTAGGAGTTAAACAAAATGATGTGTCCCCGCTGCCCATGGCCAGTGTGGGTGCAGTCCGGCATGGCTGTGTGTGTGTGTGTGTGTGTGTGTGTGTGTGTGTGTGTGTGTGTGTGTAATTGTACAGCGCTCTGAGCCAGCGTCTGCTGGGATACTGCGCTATATAAAAGCAATTTATTATGTATTATTATTATTTGGGGATTTCCAGTAACGCTAATACACACGATTGTAGTAGAAAAACTCAGAAGCGATGCTATGCGCCTTATCGAAAGCTCTGCGTCTTAGAGAATCTGAGCTGGCATCATCAGCGTGTGAATAAACAAAACAACAACAAACGGGGATAGGTGTTTGGGAGTTTAACGTCCTTTTCCACCAAATAAGGGTAATATCAATGACGGGGCAACGAGAAAAAGGGCCAGCATAAATAGTTGGCCCCAGCCGGGATTCGAGGGTGGGTGGATGTTTGGGGTTTAACGTCCTTTTCCACCACATACGGGTGATATCAAAGACAGGGCAACGATAAAAAAGCCAGCACAAATATTTGGCCCCAGCCGGGATACGAACTCACGACCCGAGCATTAGAAGTCCAACGCTCTACCATTCGGCCATCCCGGCTCCCCCAGCCGGGATTCGAACTCACGACCCGAACAATGAAAGCCTAACGCTCTACCATTCGGCCACCCCGGCTCCCCAACAACAACAAACGAAAGATGCCAAAGAAGCACAAACAACAGAAAAACGCCCGGAATGGAAAACAAAGATTGTATCTGTGCCACCATGGTTAAGCAAGGAATCTGGCGGAGCAGCATGCAAAATGTATCGATAACCACAAGGAAAGAAGAAGACGAAGAAAAGAAGAAAAAAGAAAGGAATAAAAAAAGGAAAGAAAACAGTAGCATGCAACGAAAAACCGTTTTGTTTTTTCTCAGGCTTGAGCTTTTTGGCGTGAGCATGCCTTCAACGATCGTTGGTTGGTCACCTGGGTTTAACATCCCACGCCACAAGATGCGACTAGAGGCGGCCTTAATGGACAGGTTGGGGGGGGGGGAGCTCCTCGAAATGAATAGCCAAGCTGAACACTATTCAGTCAGTCAAGTCAGACTGCTACATGTTATATGTGTCTTTGACTGTAATGGACAAGTTAGGTCCAGTTCACAGAGCCAGAGGAAACGGGCAGCTTTTGGAGTAAGGACAATCTTTCTTAAAATCTTGCTTTTGGAAAGTTTTAGGTTTTTTTACATACATACATACAAACTTACATACATACACACATGCGTACATACATGCATAAATACATACATGCATACGTACATACGTACGTACGTCCGTACGTCCGTCCGTCATACACACACACACACACACACACACACACACACACACACACACACACACACACACACACATACATACATACATACATACATACATACATACCAACGTGCTTACACGTGCCTAAAATCATGGTAAGCACAATTTTTACTCTCACGTCGACCAGGAGATCGACCTCACACACCTACCCACGAAATGCGAGAGCAATGGATCAACCCACTACACCGAGCCGCCCGCCCTACCTTCAACGAAGCCCCCCGAGGCTTTCTTATGTTTTCGCGTATTTACAACCACCCATAACGTAAGTAATAACCTGACTATAACTACAGACTTCTACGTAAGTCAAGGACCACCTTGACAGACAGTTCTAATTTTTAAGAATTCACAAAAAAAATAGAGATCAAGGAATCTTTCAAATTTTTTTGCTGTGAAAGTGTTAAAGGGTTAACAATGCATCCTGCAAAGCTTGCTGAAGCTGAAAAACCACCATGTGCTGCACGGACATCTTCCAGGAATTTTAGCCAAATTTGCAAGTGGTCCTTGACTTATGTTGAAGTCTGTATGAACCATGAAGGTAGAGTGGGAGGTGATATGGGACAGGGTTGGGGAGTTTGCAGACGCTTCTGAGCAGTATAGTGAGTAAAGTAGCACAATTTACCTCAGATTTATGGACTGTCTGACTCAGGGTACCTTCGCCTACATCAAACAGCGATGCGGCAGACCAACACAACGCGATATGATGATCCGAGCACGATATTTTGATAGCTCCCCGGGATCGGCTCCGCCGGCCTGGGAGGGCAGCTCGTGGGGGGTGATTTCTGACGATATGGGGTTATGATGATCCCGCCCGATCAGTGCGGGCCCATGTTTTGCTGGGCTACTGCCGTTTGAAGAAGAACCGTACCTCCTTCTGACGGAGAAATGAGAAGAATTATATGCCAGTTAGCCGCAATCGAAGATGGTGAGATTGAGCTGGGAAAAAGTGCAGAGATGGTGCGCGCGCGCGCGCGTGTGTGTGTGTGTGTGTGTGTGTGTGTGTGTGTGTGTGTGTGTGTGTGTGTGTGTGTGTGTGTGTGTGTGTGTTGCCGTTGCTATTACTACGCACGTCTGATTTAAACCTTTAAACCAAGAGAGAGAGAGAGAGAGAGAGAGAGAGAGAGAGAGTGTGTGTGTGTGTGTGTGTGTGTGTGTGTGTGTGTGTGTGTGTGTGTGTGTGTGTGTGTGTGTGTGTGTGTGTGTGCGTGCGCGCGCGCGCGCCACGCCAAATCTTACTCGTACTTTCTTGCTCTGCCATCTCTTAATATCTTGTATTTCGTATATATGCGTAACACCAAATGGCGTAATACGCTGAAGGGATCAGTCTTAAGACGATTGCGGCCGCCGGCGAGTGCAGTGATGCTGACTTCTTCCTTCGCGTGTAATAGTTCCGCCAACTCTGCGGCTGTTTCTGAATTAGGACGGGGAATGACCACATGCGTGTGTTATGCCACGTCCTTCTTTTTCATAAACCTGGTTTATCATAAGATATAGCGCAGACGATCATAATGTGCCGATTACAGGTCAGTCACTTGTCAAACATGGCGCTAATTTGTCTTAAGAATATAAACCACAAAACAACAAAACAAGTACAAGCAAACAAACAAACAAACAAACAAACAAAAGGCTTTAGTCGTTCAAAGTGTTCAAAGTTAATATGACAGGCATCGAACTGCTGGAAAGGTGGGTGGGTGGGTGTTTGGGTGTTTAACGTCCTTTTCCACCACATACGGGTGATATCAAAGACGGGAAAACGATGAAAAAGCCAGCACAAATATTTGGCCTCAGCCGGGATGCGAACTCACGACCCGAGCATTACAAGGCCAATGCTCTACCATTCGGCCACCCCCGGCTCCCCGAACTGCTGGAAGGGAAATCAGTGTGTGGTCGAGAATTGTGAAAGCAGGAAATATTGCCCGTTGGTGTGTGCAGTTCATTTTGTGATATTCAGCTTCCCCTGTATACGTTCAGCTATTTGTGTCTTCCAGTTAATCATGTATACATTGATTGTCTCAGGAATTCCTGGACAAAAACCGTGTCCCTTTCCATCATACATAACCACACCGTCTGCACAACGCAGAGATTTTCTGTGAGCCGGATCAGGGGTCCGGTATGTTATCTGGCCCCTGATTGGACAATCTCCATAATCATGTATGTTATTTGTGTATATCAAGACCCACAATTGCAGCACCCACATAATCTCTGTGGAAGGCCACCAGACAGCGATATTGACTTTGATAGAAATATACTACGATAGTATGACCCCCTCCCCCCCCCCAACAGAGAGAGAGAGAGAGAGAGAGAGAGAGAGAGAGAGAGAGAGAGAGGGGGATAGGTGGGTGGGGGTGGGGGGGGTAGGAGTTACGTTTTGGTTAGTCAACAATAACTCGGAAAGATCGTCAAGTCGAACTGAACCGTTTACTCAACACAACAACAAGGGAAGTAACTCTTCAACCCTAGCAACCAACAAGAAAGATAATTATAAACAAACTCAAGGAAGAACAATGAGATAGTCACTACAACGTCCTTTTCCACCACGTATGGGTAATATCAAAGACGGGGCAACGAGAAAAAGGCCAGCACAAATATTTGGCCCCAGCCGGGATTCGAACTCATGACATGAGCATTAAAAGAGAGAGAGAGAGAGAGAGAGAGGGTGAGAGAGGGGGGCGGGGGGGGGGGCGTAACGTCTTCAGTACATCGCGAACACGATTTCGACGGGGACAATACATACAGCCTGTACAAACTTTGGTTCTGAAGGGGTTCTGATCTTGAGTCCGATGTTCAACCGTTTGAGTTATCCGACCGTCCCTGAGCTGCCTGGTTGTTCTTGGTTGTTCCGGGATTAGGACGCCTATTTTACACCGCGTAAAGCCAAAAGGTGCCACCAAATACGTTGTGCAGAGGAACAAGCCAGTCCAAGTTTTTGGCCTCCAGTCGGAATCAAACCAAAGACTGTAACCCAAGCTTTCAATATGCAGCTCCCTACCAACATAGCTTGTCCAACCCTAGAGAGAGAGAGAGAGAGAGAGAGAGAGAGAGAGTGTGTGTGTGTGTGTGTGTGTGTGTGTGTGTGTGTGTGTGTGTGTGTGCGCGCGTGTGTGCGTGTGTGTGTGTGTGTGTGTGTGTGTGTGTGTGTGTGTGTGTGTGTGTGTGTGTGAGAGAGAGAGAGAGAGAGAGAGGCTTCGACTTCGACTTCTTTGTTTGTTAGGCCTTGGCCTATGAGAGAGAGAGAGAGAGAGAGAGGCTTCGACTTCGACTTCTTTGTTTGTTAGGCCTTGGCCTATGAGAGAGAGAGAGAGAGAGAGAGAGAGGCTTCGACTTCGACTTCTTTGTTTGTTAGGCCTTGGCCCATGGGTGAGAGAGAGAGAGAGAGAGAGAGAGAGAGTTGTCTCCGTGGGGACTGGACAGCACGGAAGACCCGCATCCGATCTCCAACAAAATGCAACACACTCTCCATCATTTCCCTTACCAATTACAGACTCCGCACTTCCGCACCCCCGCCCCCTCCCTCCTCCCCCGCTCAGTCTTTCTCGGGAAGTCTTTTGTTCTTCAGTCTCAAGAAACCCGGTGTTTGTTTCGGTCTTTGTCTCATCAGGCGTTGAAAAACAAATAACGACTTTTTTGAGGGGGTAAGGTCAATGCCATGACTGGTAAAATAGGTCAACGGAAAGTAATGCCCACTGTGTTTACAATTTTGAAGATCTTGTTAACGATCTTCTCACGACCCGGAATGGAAACAGTAATGAGGTGCTACGTTTCAGAAAATGGCCTATCGTGGCCAGCGACACGAGAACGTGTAGGAAATTATATCCTGTTCAAACTCGTTCACGGTGATTGTCTCGCCTTTGCGTGCAATGCACGAATGCATGAATATCAAGTGTGCGTGCTTTTTAAAAAGCTCATTCCGTTCGGGAATGATCGCGGAAAAACAACAACAAAACAAACAAGCAAAAACTGAAACCCCCCCAAAAAAACCGTGTGACGCTGTACAATTGGCGACGCGTTTCCCTGGGGGAAGAGAAGGCGGGGATGGATTCAGGGGAAGAATACCAGTACTAACACTAATTGTCACACCTTGATAAATTAGCCAGTCACTGAAAATTGTGCACTCAAGTCTCCCGGTTGATACCCGGGGTTCAACATAGTGCAGCCGATAGCGTGCTGTAGACGGCAGTTGCAAAGAGACGCGTGTGTTCTGTGCAAACACTCATTTTGTGATCCCGTCTTTTAGGACAAACATGGCGCTGTAGTGGAACTGCTATTCAAAAAGATCGACAGGTATTTGCCCAGCAGAGGGTGACTGACGAACTGTCCGCGGACGTCATGTTACGGTGCCCGTGCTGCTGGAGGGATCTGTGTGGTGAGAAAATACCTTGACATCTTGCGTCCCTGTTTCAGATCAA
>JACVVK020000113.1:1415000-1425000 GCA_018292915.2 Batillaria attramentaria | reverse complement strand
CATTGCATCACGCCCAGGATATACAGGACAAGAGATTGCATTAGTGCGGAATTTCAGAGAACTGTATGACAGGTCTCGTGTGTGGGCCGTAAGTTATTCTATTAGTAACGATCTTAGTGTACCAGTTTCAAAGGCCTTTTGCGTAGTAGGACATTCTGGCGCTCAGAAACACCGCAAAAGTAATGATTTGTCGCGTCGAAGATGCAGGACAGAGGGGTGAGCTGGTGAGCAAAATCCGTCAAAACCTCAACAACAACAACAACAACAACAGTAAGATAAGAACAATAATAGCGACAACAACAACATTAATCTTTCATGATTTGACACAAACATCGTTAGCGTACTTGTCATAATATACAACTGGTTTTTTTGTTGTTGTTGTTGTTTGACGTATCAAACAAGCACAATAACACACAGTCACAAAGTGGTCAACTGTGCTTCTCAACTCCAAAGCATCAGAAACAGATGAATCTCTCTCTCTCTCTCTGGGAGCCGAGACACCCGAGCGGTAGAGTGTTGGACTTTCAAATCTCGGGCCGTGAGTTCGAATTCCGACTGGGGTCAAATATTTGTGCTGGCCTTTTTCTCGTTGCCCAGTCTTTGATATCACCCACATGTGGCGGAAAAGGGCGTTTAACCCTAAAACACCGACCCACCTCTCTCTCTCTCTCGTCCCCCCCCCCCCCCAAAAAAAAAAAAAAAAATCCTACTCTAAACTTTTTTCACCACTTTAATTCTTCACTGTCTCAGACTGTCTTGGCCTCCTCTATGCGTTCAGAGTGATGGGATTTCCATGTGCAGCGCTAGGCAGCTCATTTCAAAAGAGGAGAAGGATTTGCAAGATACTTTCTGCTGAATCTGTCACCTTCCGCCGAGAGAGGGTCTGACGGGGAAATGTGCACACAGATTACCGGTCGTTCAACAGTCAGATATACGTCGCCGGGCCGTGAATATGTTTTTGTAATAATTCGTGCTTTGGATGGCTTCTTTTTTTCTTTTTTTTTCTGAAAATGTCCGGTGGGAAAAGCCTAAACGTAATGCACTCTAGATTTTTTTTTTTTTTGGGGGGGGGGTGGGGGGGAGGGGGTTGGAGGTTCTGACGGAGTTGGGTTTGGACAGAATCGCGGGGGGTGGGGGGGGGGGTGGAGGGGGTTGGAGGTTCTGACGGAGTTGGGTTCTGATTGATGACGTAATTGGAGTGTGTTTTTGTGAACTCATATACCACTGTGTGGGTTATGGAAAGCCGTATATCACACTTTCGCTCTCTGTTTCATTACTATTTTCTTAAAAGCACTCATAGTCAACTCACTGAAAGTTTGCACTGGCGAGTGGTGTAAATTTTTAAACATCATTTTTGGCTGGAGGAGAGAGGAGGAAGGAAGGAGTGGGGGTGGGGGGTGGGGGCTGAACGGGATTGTTTAAGAAGCGCAGTATGTTTCCTATAGATTGAGAAACGGTCGAAAGCTGATGCGGCTCGAGCACCAGTAGAGGTGCATAGGGGCGCAGGGGGGGGGGGGGGGGAGAATGAAGATGACAGTGTGTGTGTGTGTGTGTGTGTGTGTGTGTGTGTGTGTGTGTGTGTGTGTGTGTGTGTGTGTGTGTGAGTGTTAGAGAGAGAGAGAGAGAGAGAGAGAGAGAGAGGTTACGTCAAGGAATTATTCATCTTAATCAATCAATTTAACACCACCACCGCTTACAGACTGTCTCGGCTTCAAACCACCTCCCCTGTTTGCACACTGCATTATCGAAATGTTAGCACAACTGTGCGTTGAACACTGTGCAAACAGAAAGAAGGTTCCAAGCCATAGGTTAATCTGAGGGATTGTAGCTGGACATTAAACAATCCCTAGACGGGAGGCGGCTGAACGGGTGAAATTGTGGGGAAATGAAAAAATTGCTTTCTACCGGAGCGCAGTTGTGACCCCGTCCCGTCATCCATCAGTGTCCTCATTTCGCTGCACGTGCTCCACGCGTTAGGCAGGGGAGGCAATACAGATGTAATGAGAGGATGCAGCGGGAGTGATCTTTTCCTGCTCACTTGCAGCCAGCTTCAAATATTTTCGTGAGGTTGGTTTTTGGAGTAGATCTGTACTAACCCCCGGTCTTGCATAGATTATGTGCGTAGGCAAGACGGTACCAATATAAAAGGCATCAGTGGTGTGTGTGTTTGTGGAAGGGGGTGGGGGGGGGGGTGGCGGTCTGATTCCTAAGGATGAACGCCCCTGTTATGCAGGTCTACTTACGCGAAATTGGTTAGTTATATTTGTGAACATGTATCTGTTTCCGATTACAGGAGGATGTCTGGAAGTCGTGATTTATGTTTGTGTCTTCTTTTCGATGTATACCGCCTATTTCGAAGTTGCCCATCACCGGATCATAGTCATTTGGTAAAGTCTGCATTTCATGTTATTAGCTTTGTAAATCTCTCTCTCTCTCTCTCTCTCTCTGTGTGTGTGTGTGTGTGTGTGTGTGAGAGAGAGAGAGAGAGAGAGAGAGAGAGAGAGAGAGAGAGGGAGAGAGAGAGAGAGAGTCAGTCAGTCATAAACATTATCAGGAAGATTTGCTGGGAAGCCAGTAATATGAACCGCTACATTTGGAACGTATTAAGCTCCTCAAAATTCCTGGTAGGGATTATTGTTTAATGTGACGTGATTACTCAAAGGAAAATTATTTCCACGAGAAATGAGAATTGTTTGGCTGTGTGTGTGTGTGTGTGTGTGTGTGTGTGTGTGTGTGTGTGTGTGTGTGTGTGTGTGTGTGTGTGTGTGTGCGTGCGACACAATGCAGCGTGGACACAAACAGAGCAAAATGTAAATTTGAGAGAATCCTCGTCATAATCATACTGACAGCCTTAAAGGTCTGCAGTCTCAGCAAAAAGCCGCAAACGTTGCGTTTTTTTTAACTGCGACTCCTTCGACTGTGAATAATCCAGTCAACTCTGTCACAGATGCAGAGTTTTCAGCCCTTCGGGGACCCTTATAAAACCAGAGCACGAGTTTGCCGTGACATTATTTGGCTTTTGGTCAGTGAGCGAGACACATCGCTAGAGGCTAGCGGATGTTGAGTGCTGCACGATCTTTCTCGCTCAGTGTCAAAACGCAAACTGAGCTGTGAAATCAGGCTGCCATTGGCTTTTATTAGGGTTTCAGGGACGCTGAAAACTCCGCAACTGTGACAGAGTTGACTGTGCTTGCATGGTCGACTCTGTAAAAAAAATTTAACACTTCGGAAAGCTTTTTGTTGGGAGCTTAGATCTTTAACGAATAATTATCGGCGCAGGCGTTTCAAACACATGCTCACGTGGACCACGCGCATTCAAATCCACATTGAAAAACTTCTAGAGTTTACACTGATATTGTGAGAAAGGTCAACACAGGTGTTGAAATTTTGGATTTTACAACTGCACATGTCACCAGTGTCTATTTTTGTGCGGACTGAAAACTACAGAGCACACAAGGGGTGGGTGGGTGTTTGGGGGGGTTTAACGTCCTTTTCCACCACGTACGGGTGATATCAAAGACGGGGCAACGATGAAAAAGCCAGCACAAATATTTGGCCCCAGCCGGGATACGAACTCATGACCCGAACATTAGAAGTCCAACGCTCTACTATTCGACCACCAGGCTCCCCTACAGAGCACACAACGTGATCGGCCCGGATCAACATGCCACATACCAGCAGTGAAAAAGTTGACGTCCCACGCGGTACTCGAACCACCAACCTCCCGTACCAGTGGCGAAAACCTTACCCCTCTCAAGCCATGTCCATCCGGACTGGTCATCGTGTGATAATTATGTCCGGGTATTCCGAATTTCTGTTCCTTTGTCAGCTCCACCAGGGTGGGGCGAGTGTTTGATGGTTTAACGTCCTTTTTCACCGTATATTGGTGATATCAAAGACGGAGCAACGAGAAAAAAGCCGGCACAAATATTTGGCCCAAAACTCACGACCCGACCATTGACAGACAAAGGTTCTACCGCTCTCCCCGTCAACTCCACTAGTCGCCCCCCCCCCCCCCCCCTTCCCAAGAACTCTTGAACATTGCGCAATACGACGAGCTGATCTGAAATTATCACGCAGTAAATGCAATCTCCCTTGCAAATAACCCACGAAAACAAGCGCGCAAATGTAACGAGAAAATGTACCTCGATGTAGTGTCTAAATTATTTTCCCCGTGATTTATGTTCTCAAGCCACGCAACGCAAAAGCTACATGCCTTCCCTGGGTAATCATTTGAAAAAGTTAAGACACGATCTCTTTTTCTGTAAAGGCGTGCAGAGTTAATTTTCTGGTAGATCGATGTAATATGTCTTTTCATGCGCAGGCTAACAGGGCGATGGCTTACTGGAAGTTGAACTGGACCAGCAGGTCGTTTAGATTTGGCTCTGTGGTTATGGATCCGAATCCTACGGACCCTGAGGCACGTGGTTCAAATCCCCTGGTGGGCAGGAATTTGGATGGGGGTTTTCTTTACCTATTCGGGTAAAAATTCACGTGCAGGCTCATTTACGTTTCCTGCCTTTCTTTCGCGTACACACGCATGAATGTAAATTGGAGCTGGGGTGCTGGTTGGGGTGGAAAGAGTGTGTGTGTGTGTGTGTGTGTGTGTGTGTGTGTGTGAGGGATGGGTGTGTGTGAGGGATGGGTGGGGGTTTTGTGAGTGTGTGTGTGTGTGGGGGGGGGGGGGGTGAAGTCGGTAGTGATCATATGTTCACAATAGCACAAAAAAGGCGATTACTTTGGACTTGTAGCTGAAACGTCTCCGACTACGCCTTGGACCAAAACGAGAGCCCAGCAGCCATGTTTATCTATGATCAGTGTTGAAAAATAAAGCAAACAAACATAGAGAGAAGTCACAAGACTCTCCCCCCCCCACACACACACCTACGCACGCACACACGCACATACACGGACCGTGTCTTAGGCCTTACGGGCTTCTTTCTCCCTTTCGCGTCCAGACCTGCGTTTCCTATGCACGATTAACAGAAGAAATGACAGCGTTCTTTATGACTGCAACACACTTCCCGCACGTGACGCTAGTGAGAGAGGATGATAGAGTAGCAGCCATCAACCCAGTCAACACACACCATCACTACGTGTAAAAACACTCGGTGATATACCTCTTCCTGTACCCAGCCGCGCAGGTCGGACCAATCAACAAGGTCGTTTCAGATAAGGGCGCGCAGTCAGAGCACCAACCAAAAGCGCTGTTTCTGATCGACGAACTGTTGTCAGTCCAATCAAGGGGGGCGTTAGATTACCAAGGGGCCACACGCCGAGCTGAGTTACAGACTGTTTCCGTGAACAATGCTATTTATCACTGGAGGCGGAACAACATTAGGTAGTCGTTTGCTAGCATTACTTCAAGTCACCGTTTTTATTTTCAAGAATTTTTTTCAGGTTTTTTTTTTTTTTTTTTTAGCTCACAGGGCCCGAATGTAAAAGTCGAGGTTAATTTAACTCACGGGCCTAACCTAGACTAGGACAAAAGAAACCAAAAAAAAAAAAAATTATATAAAAAAGGAGGCGAAGAAAGGAAGAATTAAATCCTTCTATAACGGCATAGGCATCTTGCTAGAATGGACCTGCTTCCTGATTTAAAACAAACAAACAAACAAAATCCCAGAAAATTTAACCCTACAGCTAGTTTAGTTCGAGGTTAGACTCTATCCCGGGGCTAAAATCCCTAACCTCGACCTCTACATGCGGAGCCAGATCTTTCTGGCTTTTGGTAGTGTCTAGAATCACATCACTTAGACACACGCACTATGTGATGAAACCCCACATAACAGGAACAATAATAATAATAATAATAATAATTGTATATTTCATTGGCGCTTTACCCAATGTCTTGAATCGGCTCAAATCGCCGCAAACTGAACCCAACACGCACGCTCACGTGAACCACACGCATTCTCTCACACACTGGACGTGAACACATTACAATCACGTGGTGCGAAGGGTAAGCTCAGCTATTTAAGTTTCGGAATTTAGAACTGCATTCACTCTGAAATTTTGTTGGCTGGGCATTTCCAAAGCAGAGGGAGAGAAAGCCGGAGTACCCGGAGAGAACCCCCGACGATCAGCCCGAAGAAACGATGCCACGTACGAGAAAGAAAAATTCTGTGTCCCGAGTGGGACTTGAACCTGACCTCTCGCATTGGTGGCGAAGTCTCTTAACCACTAGACCACCGGCCGCCCCCAACAAAGGGTGATTTGGGGCATACGGTGTTATCGGTACCGTGACAAAAATTTCAGAAAGTAAGCTTTCTTTTGGCATAAAAATTATTTCTGAAGCGTGGTGTGGGCCTGAGATATGTTAGTTGCAAAGCTGCTGTTAAAAAGTGACCATTTTGAGAAAATGGCTGGTCAAGTGTAACATGGAAATCATGCAGGTACGGCGTTTTTGTATTATACGTTCGTTTTTAACATGTCTGTCAGCCACATTCAGTCTTGAAACGTTCACAGAATTTGTATTAGTTGTTTAAGAAGCTCCACTACAGGGAACGCAGAAGCAGAAGAAGAAGAAGTTTAAGGAATTAAAAGGAGAACAAACATCATAATCGGTAAAATTGACAACGACGAACAGTTGAATTTTCCTCACTCGCGCAGCCTTCAAAGGTCAGGGTGTTACATTCGGACCTCTACTAAATCTCTAAGACAGACTATTTGGAACGTGCAAGCGCAGTCACAAGTGTAACCGTTGAGAAACAAAGTTGACGTCTCTTTATCTAAAGCTTAGTAATCGTACAAATGGCACCTAGAATGGTTCAGTTTTCACACGCACGCACGCACGCACGCACGCACGCACGCACGCACGCACGCACGCACGCACGCACGCACGCACGCACGCACGCGCGCGCGCACACACACACACACACACACACACACACACACACACACACACACACACACAGCACAAAATGAAAAATGTAATTAAAAAAAATTCATCTAAGAGGGCGGAATATGCGGATTTCCCCCCCCCCCCCAAAAAATGCAAAACAAAACCGAAATCTTCTTGAGACTACCATCTTTTCCCCCGGCGCAGTGGCGAATGAATCAAAATGTCGTTAGGCTTGTAAATGAGATTTCTTTTTTCTTGAGCATTTCTGTAGTTCACTTCGTGCAGAAAAGAATTATGATCGTGTTCATTTACATTATGCGCATATGGTTGTGCAATTTATGATTTGTACTCATGTGTTATGCGTTACTGTTTTGTACATGCATGTTTTGTATATATATATTTCATTTATTTATGGTTTGTATAACAATGATGTACATATTCATGTTTTGCATATTTATATTTTGTATATTTATGTGCGATGCACGTATGTTTGCTCATTAATTTATGTAATGTGCATTGATGTTTTTTTTTTTTTTTACAGTAACGTGTTATGCGTGTATGTTTTGCTCATAAAGGTTTGTACACTTGTGTATTCTACATTTTTTTTGTAATATACAGTTATGTTCATGTACATCTTATATGTCGTATACTTATGTTGTATGCGGCATTTATGGTCAGTTTTGTGCATTGATGTGTTGTATGTCTTGTAAACAGTTTGTACATTCACGTATTGTAAATTTGTGTAACTTTTTTTTGTACGTTATGTGTTATACATTTTTTGTGTTTGTTTTGGTGGGTTGGGTGGGTGGGTGTTTGGGAGTTTAACGTCCTTTCCCACCACGTATGGGTGATATCAAGGACGGGGCAACGAGATTTTGTTTTGGCACAGAGCACGAACGAGAACCACCAGCGTTAGTATCAGTGTCACCAGAGATAGTACAACGAATTCAGATATTGTATCGTGGGTGAAACCACCGGAGCAGGGCTGTATTTTGAACTGCTGGGCGATAAAAGTAGCTCTAATTTCGGTAACACCCTAAACACCCAACGATAAGACACCGATGGCTTGAAACAAAGACGTCTGTCTTGTGGAAGGCCGGGTAAGAAAAGCCCACGAACTTTCGTGAAATCTATGGATTCATAGTAGGAAAAATTTGCTATCCGGATACGCGATGGGCGGAAGGAATGCAACACTATATCAATTCCAGCTTCCATTTGCTGAGATCGTCTATGGAGAATACACGGTTTGCTCCGTCACTGAGCTTAGCTTGCCGCTCGGATTAGCCGCGAATTAGTCTTTGTTGCTTGCGCGGCGTTAAGCCCTAAATAACTACCGAACTAATTAGCTTGCTCGGATAACATTGCTTGAAAGGGACTGATCTCGTTTGTTCTAGTGGAATGAGAATATCCCGCGAAAGATCAAAGACACGGTTTGGGTGGGTGGGTCTTTTCACCACATATGAGCGATATCAAAGACGGGGCAACGAGAAAACAGGCCAGCACAAATATTTGGCCCCAGCGAGGATTCGAACTCACGATCAAGACGCGGTCCGTGTGTGTGTGTGTGTGTGTGTGTGTGTGTGTGTGTGTGTGTGCGTGTGCGGACCTCTGCTCACTCTTGCAACGGAAAAGACTTGTAAAGAACATTCCCAAAGAGAGAGAGAGAGAGAGAGAGAGAGAGAGAGAGAGAGAGAGAGAGAGAGAGTTGGTTGGCTGGTTGGTTCGTTAGTTGTTTCGGCGTTTGGTGTTTTTTTCCAAAGACGAGGCAACGAGGAAAAAGCCACACAGATGTTTAGCTCCCAGCCGGGATTCGAACCCACGACTCGAGCACTAACTGTCCAACGCTTCACCATTCGGCTGTCCCGACTCCCTGAGAGAGAGAGAGAGAGAGGAGAGAGAGAGAGAGAGAGAGAGAGAGAGAATAAAGAATCAAGAAAACTTTATTTTTCAACGATAGAGGTAGTTAACGTGAAACAGTCAATTTTCATACCTGCCGATGCTATTTCTAGTGGTATCTATCTAAACAGAAAAATACAAGAACAGAGAGAGAGAGAGAGAGAGAGAGAGAGAGAGAGAGAGAGAGAGAGAGAGAATGACAATAATCTTCCAACGGTAAAAAGTTTTGTCAGAAATACCATGTTCGAACTTGCTGTTACAAAACTACTAGAATATTTGCAAAGGAAGAAAAGTCTGTAAGCTACAGGAATACAGAGAGAGAGAGAGAGAGAGAGAGAGAGAGAGAGAGAGAGAGCGTAATTACAGCTCGGGGAATTCCTGACGCAAAGGAAGGAAAAAGGCAAGAAATAAAAGGAGATGAACACTCGCCAAACAGCCGCCAGCGACTATGCCCGCGGATGTTTATGGTCTCCCATCTCCTAGCCTATCACTGACTAGGTGGCGCTGGCTGGACGGTTCCTCCAGTGAAGTAACGGATTTTTGGGGCGAACCGCAATAGCATGTCAGTTTCTGCCCTCTGTACAGAGCTGTGTCCTTTTTGTATGCGACAGTTTCGTAGATAAAAATTACGCTGCATGGGTGCACAGATCCAGTTCACACATCCGGTGGAAGTGGGGCAATGTGATAAAAAAGGCAGGACAAATAGTTGGCCGCAGCTGTGACTCGAGCACACGACCCGAGCATTGAAAGTCCAACACTCTACTGAACCGCGTGACTGTCCGGGCGCCTCCCCCCTCCCCCGCCTGTGAAGCTGGCCCCTGTTGCCTGGACGCGTGTTGAAGTGTGGGTAGGGGGCGGGTGGCAACAGCCTGTCTGCTTCCGCTTCCTATGCAGAGCTGTGTCCTTTCTATTTGGTTCAGTTTCGTACACACGATTTTGTTCGCTTCTCCGCGGTGCTCTGTGTGTGTGTGTGTGTGTGTGTGTGTGTGTGTGTGTGTGCCGGTGTGTGTGTGTGTGTGTGTGTGTGTGTGTGTGTGTGTGTGTTTGGTCTTACCACGGGGGAAACGAGCGTTCGCATGTAACACAGCCGGTCCTGATCGTGACATACAGTTTGCCATTCGAATGAACACAATACCATAAATTCGTCTGTATTGCCGTCTGATATTAACTGAATTCATATGCTTCGCAATTTTGTAGACAAAATTACGGTATGAATCATACACGCACACGGCCCCGCAGACAAGCGAACAAAATTCATGG
>JACVVK020000113.1:1272500-1407500 GCA_018292915.2 Batillaria attramentaria | reverse complement strand
CCCCCATAGTAAACACTCATCCTGTACGTGGGTAAAAAAAAAAAAAAAATTCATACTACCACTATACAGGGGAGGGGAAGCGAAGGGGTGAGACGGTTAGGGGGGAAAATGGGGTCGGAAAAGAGGGTGTGGGAGAATCTCCTAAACCTGGGGGGGGGGGGGGGGGGCAGGTTGGGAGCGGGCGCAAGGGGAATAATGGGGGTGGAGGGGGGTGAGGGGAGAGAGGGTGAGAGGAGGGGAAGCGAAGGGGTGAGACGGTTAGGGGGGAAAAATGGGGTCGGAAAAGAGGGTGTGGGAGAATCTCCTAAACCTAATCCCTAATTCCATCATTGTAAGAGGATTATAATAGAACCCCACCAGTTCACGACTTGCCTACAGCTTTCCGGCAGAAATTAAAATACTTTTTTAGGTATTTTCTTTTACCAGAAAACGACAAGAAATTTGTGGTATGCTAGTACTGTGAATTATAGGAAAGACGTCAAACTGATTGTTGGGAAGTGTACAAATTATTTCCGAAGACAGTCTAACAGATTCAACGTGTGTGTGTGTGTGTGTGTGTGTGTGTGTGTGTGTGTGTGTGTGTGTGTGTGTGTGTGTGTGTGTGTGTGTGTGTGTGTGAGTGAGTGAGTGAGTGAGTGAGTGTGTGTGTGTGTGTGTGTGTGTGTGTGAGAGAGAGAGAGAGAGAGAGAGGACTAGCATGCTAGCGGCCTGAACCCCAAATCCCAGCCTTAGTACAAAGAAGTAAATGACGACATTCCTTTCTCAGACCGACTACCATAAAGTACCGTCACGCCTACTTTCCGTCACCAGAGACCGCACTTCTCCTCACAGTAAATGATGAAGATAGCATATTCCCCCCAAAAACCACTTTCCTCCACGAACATCTTCCATTTTCCATTGAGAGGTCTTTGAAGTTAGGTCTTTGTGCAAGTAAGTACAGCAGCAGTTGGTTTGTGTAGCTAGGGTATACCATAGCATCTTCATCCGCATTTCATATAGTGTTTTTTTTTCCATCCCCTTTGATTGCTTTTTGTTGCACTTTAGGACCGGATGATTTCCAAACAGCCAAAAAGTGTTTCGTACGCACGCTTAAAATATTGCGTCATTGAGCTCCCCAAAGAGTACCTCAGAGCTCTGCGCAATATTCTGATGTGTCAATCACAGGATATTACGGCTCCTTCCCCTTTCCTGCCCCGTCCTCTCTCTGTCTCTGTGACTCTGTGTCTCTGTCACTCTGTGTCTCTGTGACTCTGTGTCTCTGTGTCTCTGTGCCTCTGTGTCTCTGTGTCCGTCTCTGTCGCTTTCTCTTTGTCTCTCTGTCCTCAATGCTTTCTTTTCCTGTTCACTCTTAGATCGACTCATCGAGGAAGCGCATACGAGTTTTCTCGAGTGCGGAAATGTCATCTTGAACTGCTGTGAACTGCGTTAGATACTGATGTGCCAGTAACAAAGATATTACCCCCCTCCACCCCTCCACCCCCCCCCCCCCCCAATCTCTTTTTCCTCTACGAGTTTCCTCATGTTTTCCTCCCATGTTCAGCATCAGGTCTCCCTTCAGGAAGCGCACATGGGCTTTTTCCCCGAGGGCAGAAATGTCATCTTGGACTGATCTAAACAGCTTTTTATGGACCTGAGTCTGACATTAATCCCCCCCCCCCTCTCCTCCTTATCTACTCATGTTTCCTCCGCTCTTCATCCTCAGATCGTCAACTTTCACGAAACGCATAATAATGGGCATTTCCGAGCGCAGACATGTCATCTTGAACTCAACTGTGCTACATTCTCATGCGCCGGTAACAAAGATATTAGCCTCCGTCCTTTACACTCGTGTTTCCTCCCCTTGTCACCCGTTCAGATCGCCTCCCTTACCAGACGCAGAAAATGTCATTTTTAACTGCTGTGAGCTCTTTTTTTTCCCCCTGCGTTAGATCTTGATGTGCGAAAACAAAGATATTAACCCCCCACCCCCTCCTTCGTCAGCAATCCTCATGCTGTCCTCCATTGTTCACCCCTAGATCGTCTTCTTATCTCTCTCTCTTTCTCTCACGTTCCTTCGTCAACGCAACGCAACACGAATTGACACACACAACTCGATTAGCATCATCGTGATGGAAGACAAACTCCTACAGCGCCTGCAGAATGGTGTAGGAGGGCAAAAGGCAGCACACGGCGCGCGCTTTCTGAACCAGCTAACTCGATAAAAGCAGAGAATAAATATTCCGATCGTTAGTGTGGAGGCCACGAGCCCACGACGTAGGGAGGAAAAAAGTGTCTGTTTTGAAACCGCCACGTCGGGTCGAGCATGGTTTCTTGGGGGCTGTTTGTGCAGCTTTGAGCCCGACATGATGAGTCTATGGTCGCAGCAAATGTGAGCCTTTTTTTTTTTTTTTTTTTAGTGGGCTTTCTGCGCTTGCCAGTTATTTTTTAAGAAAGCAAACACGACAATTCAGCTGCTTGAGAGGTGGGGAAGAATTCGTAGTACACTTGAGAGAGAGAGAGAGAGAGAGAGAGAGAGAGAGAGAGAGAGAGAGAGCAGTCTACTGTCAACTAGAAAAAAAAAGATCTTTGTGCTTCTAAAATCCATGGCACTTAGGGTCTTTTTCTAGAAAAGGGCAGAGCCAGAGCTGATGGTGGGAGATAATTAAGATAATTGTTATTCAAAGCTTTCCCTTCATTTTCTCAACAAACAAGGGAAACACGCGAATGGCTGCCAGAAAAGCGTCTCAAGTAACGGTTGGGGAACTATTCTCTACCAATAAAAACCCCGGGCAGAATACGCGTCCTTACCCGGTTGGTCCCAAACAACCAGGAGCCGCAAGAACTCATTCTCCGCAGCAAAATCGGCCACTCCTCTTCTCTCCCGCTCCGTAAACTAACTTACTTAGTTAGGCCAGTCACCCCCTACTGGGGTATAGGCCGCCTACAACAGTCCGCCAGAGTCCTCTGTCCTGGGCCATTGTCTCTAGTTGTCTCCAGTTGTATCCCATCTTCCTGGTGTCTGTCTCGAGATCGCGTCGCCAGGTGTTCCTCGGCCGTCCTCTCTTTCGCTTACCCTGGCGGTTCCATGTTAGAGCCTGTCTGGTGGTGTTGGACGCTGGCTTCCTATGTGTGTAACCAAGCCACCCCCATCTTCATCTTCTTTTCCATAAACCGGCTCTGCGGAAATTCGACCCCAGTACGACACCACGCATGCTCGGTGACCCTAACCGCCAACGTGATACCCGGAGCAATCAGATCACTCCATTGGTGTAAGCGAGTGGAGCCCCTCAAAAAGTAGCGACACCATTAGTTCGCCGTTATCTCTTAAAAGGAAGTGCAAAAATCGCAAGTTTGCTTGAAAGCTTCCGATCACTATAAAAGCAATTTCAAGCCACTATTACGCAATTTACAGCGGTGTCGGCCCTAGCGGGAAGGCCCGTATACCTTGCGTAATAGTGGCTTGAAGTGGATCCCAGTGGCTTGTTCTTTTTATCAAGTCTTCTTCTTCTATAGTGGGCAGGGCTGGTCGGACTTCGGCTTTTAATTAAGAGCGATACCACCAAAAAACAACAACAACAACAACAACAAAAACAACTGTGACTGGTCTAGCGGGAAAACTTCGCTGGGGATCCTGCGCGGAATTTGGGTCGGATTGTCTGCAGAGTCAGTTTGCAGATCAGTCGACTTGTAACTGACATGTAGCGGGGAACGCAGGCAGGGCGCCCATCGAGGTCTAGTGGGTTAATTAATCCACTGCTTTCGTATTTCGTGCGAAGGTGTGTGAGTTCGATCACTGCTCGAGACCGGAGTAAAAATAATTGTGCTTATTTCAAAGCGTTGACTGTTTCCTTTGACTGTGTGAACCGAACCTTTTTCTGTAACTTGTCAATCAGAGTCAAGGATACATGTATATCAAATGTGGCCGACCTGGCAGTCTGACCGACTTGAAAAGTGTTCAGCTGGACAGTTCAGTTAGGGTGGCTGCCTCTTCCCGCCATGACCTGCTCACCAGGGCCGTCTTCAAGCACATCTTGTGGCGTGGGGACGTTTGAACCCAACGAACCAACCAGAATACAGGCACAAGCCTACAGGAGTACACTGTCAGAGGATCGAAGTGAATGTTTTGTCTCGTGGACAGGCTTGTTTTCATTGACTGGCAACGCCACGGTCTGAGCGATGTGGAAGCACGACTGAAGGGAAACCGTGGTGAATTTTGTCACATGGACCTTGGCGACTGCAACTTCTCCGTCGACATCTTCATATGTTCAGTATAGTTTAGTTCCGTTCAAGAAGCCATTTCCACGGTTAGCAAAGCCCATATGCGTTCCGCGATCCGTCTCATGTCTAAAGTCTCACCAACATTATTGCCCCCCCCCCCACCCCCTCCGGCCATCTCCAAATAAAGAAGCAAAACAAACAATGTTGACCTTGTAAGCGCAACGTGGATCATGCGAGGACATCAGCCAGGATGCCCACATCATGTGTACAGTGTTTCACAATGATGTTGTCTGTGCTTCAGTGTTTCACATGCATGTATCCGCGTGAAGTCTCCACTCATAACAATGAGAGAACTCCAGCTGAACTGTACCGGTAAAAACGCAGTGACAAGTGAAAAAGCGATCGAGGACTTGTATAATAACGACTTGCTAAGTTTTTATCATAATTTTTTGTTGTTGTTGTTGACGAAAACCACTTTAGAGGAAACAGACAAAAAGTGCTCTCACCCTTGTTCAACGTTGGACCAAATCCGAATTTACCGTCAGACAGACAGACAGACAGACAGACAGACAGACAGACACACACACACACACACACACACACACACACACACACACACACACACACACACACACACAGAGGCGCGCGCGCACACACGCACGCACACCGGCAGAACACAAGAATAACCAACCACCCTAGTAAGAACCCATAATACACTAAGCTACACCATGTGATTTAGCGGCAATCGGGCGGTGGATAGCAAATGAGCCACAGTCTGGAAGCCCAACGACCACGAGCCAATGGTCTGACGGGCAAAAAGGCCAGAGGACAAGGGACGCTAGGGAGAAGAACTTGAGGGGCAAAGGACCAGAGGGCAACAAAGGCCGTCTCGATGGGGAAACCTCGCCACTTGCACTTTTCAACAAGAATGATGTCAAAGACGCAACACGCACAGTTTTGTGCGATGTCTTTAAAGAAGTGACTCGTAGCCAGGTGGAATATATACTGGAGGACCCCGGTTGCATTATAATGTGTATACACTTTTGATTTTGGGTCCAACTTATCTTACTGGTGACCAGGTGTCTGTTGATACTGATGTCACCTCTAGTGCACAGACTAGACGCATTCGGCACACGCTTTTCTTCAGTGGGGAGCCGGGTTAGCCGAATGCCGGTAGAGCGTTGGACTCTCAATGCTTCGATCGGCGGTTCGAATCCCGGCTGGGGCCAAATACTTGTGCTGGCCTTTTTCTCGTTGCCCGGTCTTTGATTTCACCCACACGTAGTAGGAAAGGACGCTAAATTCCTACACCCCGTTTTCTTCATGCTTGTTGGATGATGGTCGTATGCACTAGAGATTTGATTTCCGTGCAAAATAATTCAAAGAAAAGTTCCAGTTACGGAACTTCCAACATTTCACTTCACAGACCGAGGGGGTGGGTGGGTGAGTGTTTGGGGGTTTAACGTCCTTTTCCACCAGATACGGCTGATATCAAAGACGGGGCAACGATGAAAAAGCCAGCACAAATATTTGGCCCCAACCGGGATACGAACTCACGACCCGAGCATTGAAAGTCCAACGCTCTACCATTCGGCCACCCCGGCTCCCGCAAATGCCAAACACACGCCAGAAAGGGGAAATTCACTTCAAAGTTTAACTTCAAGTCAGACAAGCTAAGTTTATTGTTATCACACAAATTCTAGTGAAAGTCCGGACCTGTTGGAAATGAAATAACAGAGACTGACTTGCCCGTCGTAAAGCGGGGGCCTTGTCTAGACTGTCGCAATAAACTGGCTTCAGTTTATGTACGCTACTGAATCGATGGTCGAAAACTATGTCTGGGGGATACCGTTTGTTCCCTTGATCCCACTCACGTACGATTCCAGGACTGGAATTGTTTTCCGTTCTGTATAACACCAAATGCGCACCTACCCCTTCACACTACACCAGCTGTGGCCCGGCCCCGCGAAAAACGGCCAGCCGAGACGGTAAAGAAAGTGACGGGGGGTTGGCAGGCTCAAGTAGGGATCTCGGTACCAGACTTGATTCTGTCAGGCGGGCGGCCGGGCGGTAAGTGTCGCAAGAACAAACACGAGCTATTTACTGATTGGCGTCCAAACAATCGCCGGCTAGTGTTGCCCCGGACTGTTTGCTTTGCTTGGGGAAGAGGTCTACGGGAGATCGTCCTGACTGGCGCCTGCAGCAAGGCTTCCCTTCACGCTGGAACTGGAGCTGAGAATGGTTCCCGTGCAGACCTTGTGTCTGACGCTACGGTCTAAGGCCCAAGAACAATATTTTCTGTTCCCGGTTTCCACCTTTCTGAAACGTCCTTGGATAGGTCAGCAGTAACTTTAGGTTAACATTTCTTGTCTCTGCATTGTGTGTCCTAACTTACTTTTCCATGAACAGAATGCCCTTAACGACCTGATGGAAGTGAAAAAATTCTATTGCAGATATTCCCGGGTCAAAGTTAGATTTGGTAGACTATTAAAGTCAAATGCTGCTCTAGTTGCCAAACGAAGCCGCACACGGGTCCAGGGGAAGCAACTTTCTTAAGTAATGTTCCATGAGAGTGATGTGGCCCCCCCCCCCCCCCCAAAAAAAAAAAAAAAAAAAAATTGATACGACTCGACGAAGCAGACTCCACACCGACCTATGCGCATGCACGATATCGCCAAAACGAGGCTGCACTTTTGACAGAAGACTGATAACTTCAAAAGCGATAAAACTTTGTTAGGGTTAGGATTAAGGATTAAGGTTAGTGTAAGGGTTACGATTATGATCTTTTAATTGTCGTGTTGGGTTAGTCGTATTTTTCTTTTCAACGTAGCAACCTCGCGTTGAGTACTTCGCGCATGCATGCACATACCTCGGCGTGGCTTATACCTCGTCGGGTCGTACCAGTTTTCCTATCATCAAAAAAGCCCCTCTTCATGCACGCTAACCGTTCCGCCCTAGACGTAACCGGCTCGTAAAGACAGGCGCTTCCCAGGATAGGAAATATTGCGTTAGCTTACGACCTCGCCTGCAGCTCCAAAATCTATAGATGATTGGTCTGACCGATATAGCTGAACAGGCCATCTCTTCCCCAAAGCCTCCCCCTCGTCCTCCCCCTCCCGCTCCACCCCATTCCCTCCACCCTCAAACCTCTCTGCTCCCCAGAGGCAGGCAATGGGAAACCAGGACGTCTGATATGACTGAGGGTGAAATGCAGGACTTGGCGAACTTTCCCAATAGTGAGTTTGTTTCCAGGCAATTTCAAAATGCTGCGCCGAGTGGATTACGCAGTTTTTGCTGTGTTGTTAAAGCACTACACGGTGTCCTTCATAAAATGTAAACTAATTATGTAAACGGATAAAAGGGAACTGTTAAACTGGAAGGACGGCTGTTAAGTCTGAAATCGGGCTTTTGAAACACAAATGCATGTTACGGAGATCGGCATAAGCAGGCGATGGACACACACACACACACACACACACACACACACACACACACACACACACACACACACACACACACACACACACACTATACCGTCCTACTCGCTTTCAAACATTTTGCTAGAGCAAGGGCAGCCCTTTTGGATTTTGATCCCAACAGTTTACAAAGATTGTATGTTGATCTTTGTAGTAAGTGTAGAAAGCAAGACCTGGCCCCTTATGTACAAGTCGGGGTTAGGGAGTTTAACCCCGGGTTAGAGTCTAACTTCGAACTGAACTAGCCCTAGGGTTAAATTTTCTGTTGTTTTTTGTTTAAATCAGGAAGCGGGTCCATTCCAGCAAGGTGCCCATGCCGTTATGGAAGGATTTTTGTCTTTCTTTCTTTGCTTCCTTTTTTATTTAGTTTTGTTTTTGGGTTTCTTTTGTCCTAGTCTGGGTTAGGCACGTAGCCGTGGGTTAAATTAACCTCGAGTTTTACATGCGGGCCCTGGTTTTGTGTGTAGAAAGCAAGACCTGGCCGAAGACCTCCGGATTCAGTGTCCGGAAAAGACCGGAAATTCCCGAGCTGACCGGAAACTGCCGGACCCCTCTGTAGGCCGGAAATAATCGTAATCTGCCGAGAAAACCGGAAATGACCAAGAATTACTGCGCAGAATGTAAATAGCCAATTGAAGACTAGGAAGGTTTCGAGTCTTGACAGATGTCCGCTCTGATTCATCAGCCAGTCACCGTGGTGCCTAATAATGTCCGCTAATGATTAATGGTAATTACTTTGGAAACTTGTTTCATTGGTCATCTTGTGAACCAGACGAACTTTGGAACTGTCTCATGGGCGACAATATGTGACGTTCGTTCAACCAATACTACTATCGTGAAAATTGTGAAATAATTTTGTTGTCTCGTAATTTTTTTTTTATTTCGTTAACGTGACTCGTGTAATGTCCTTCGAAAATTGAAAACTGTTGTCATTTTCTTCAATATTCCATTTTCGCACGTTTTAGAGTAAGAAGGCGATTGACATACTGACTTGACACAGTTACTACTATGACCATTTAAAAATCAAAGTGATCTTCAGTGCTGACTGTTTGTGATCGCAACCCTTCCCATGTGTTTGAGAGGGTGGGTGGGTGTTTGGAGGTTTAACGCCCTTTTCCACCACATACGGGTGATATCAAAGACGGGGCAACGATGAAAAAGCCAGCACAAATATTTGGCCCCAGCCGGAATACGAACTCACGACCCGAGCATTAGAAGTCCAACGCTCTACCATTCGGCCAACCCGGCTCCCACGTGTTTGAGAGTACGACTCTTGGTCGAATTCATGTGTATGCTGTCAGTCACAGGAGGTTCAGTTAATCAGGTCCTAGTGCAGTAACCAAGCCGGGTGAATAGTTAAAAAAAAAAAAAAAAAAAAAACTAGGCTCTCCGCGAGGAAGTGCTAAATGTCTTCAAAGAACTCTTTTCCCTTCGGTTTCCAAGAACGTATAGCGTATGGTTACAGGCAACAGCGAAGATGTAGATGAAGAGTAATGATGAAGGTGTCATAACACTCTGAATACCATAAGATATCAACCACCAACTACCAACCAAACGATTACCATAATTATGGCTCTATCTGCATGTCTGAACGGACACGTTAGTTTAGTACATATAACTTGGGTATATCTGCAAGACACAAACGATCTAGTGACCCCAGATGATAGCCCCTGGATAGAGTCTAACCTCGAACTAAACTAGCTCTAGGGTCAAATTTTCTGTTTTTTGTTTTAAATCCAGCAAGGTACCAATGCCGTTATAGAAGAATATTTGTCTTTCTTTCTTCGCTTCCTTTTTAGGCCCGTAGCCGTGGGTTAAATTAACCTCGAGTTCTACATACGGGCCCAGGACACTAATCACTTGAAGAGGATTTCACATCCGTGAGGACTGTAACAGGACAAAATTTCCTGGCTGACGGTAAACGTACAGGACATTATTTCCTGAATCCTGTCCACTGTGGCACAGAAATGATGGGACATGTGTCCGCTTTATAAGAAGAACTAAGAACTGAGTATTGTGCAGGCGCTTTACCCAATTTCTTGAATCGGCTCAAAGCGCCGCGAACTGAACTGAACCCAACACGCACACTTACGTGAATACACGCATTCTCTCACATGAACACATTACAATCACGTAGTGCGAAGGGTCAGCTCAGCTATTTAAGTTCCGGAATTTAGTCATTGCATTTATTTTCGTATTTTTGTGGGCTGAACATTGCCTAAGCAGAGGGTGAGGAAGCCGGAGTACCCGGAGAGAAACCCCGAAGATCGTTCCGAATGAACGGTGCCACGTACGAGGAGGAAAAAGTCTTTGCCCTGAGTGACTCGAACCTGACCTCTCGCACTGGTGACGAAGTCGCTTAACCACTAGACCACAGACCGCCCCCGATTTTATAAGAAAATAATCGGACATGTCCAAACTGAAATGGTCTACAACCGATGTCCGACGTGGGTGTGTACACATGGATGATCACGACCCACGTAAGGGACTTGCCATTTCATTTTGTAAAGAGACAGGTACCACTGTGGGTTGTGTGGACAGTGAATTGCAGCATCTCACAGACGTGTAGACGCCTGGAGAGGAGCAAATGAAGTCTTTCACACCCATCAGCACACAGTGGGGGGATACGCCCGCCAAATCAATGGCCATTGGTTCGGAACTGTTCTCTTTGTCAGCGAGAATGTTTTGCCGAAGACGCACTTCAGATCACTTGACCTTCCTCAAACATCATGCTCAAAGACCTCGCCTGCTTTCTCAGAAATCAAAGACAGCTGTGAGATCCGAGACAAGAGTATTCACACACATCAGAGTCGTTTAAACATCACTGCACTCAAATTTCGCGACAAGATCGACATTCAATGCAGAAAGAGATTTGTCTTCAAAGCAAACAGTCCGGAAGACAGCAATGCCGTCATTGCGCAGGAGCGGAAATTGCGCGTGAGCCGTTCCTCTTCACGCCTGGAGTTTAATTTCTCGGAGGGACTAAATGCTATCTACGGCACCACCAAATGATATTTGCTTCCTGCTACGAGGGACCCATTCTCCTGATCTGTATAGATGCACTCCCCCGAATTGCTTTGGCAAAAAAAGAGCTACTGTACAAAAGAGGATTGCAAAATGGTGTGTGCTCGATGAAGCCTCCGTTTTCGAACGCGTTGAGACTTTGCACTTCGTGAAAAAACTAATGATTTCTCTTACATCAAAATAACTGACCGAAAAGCTCAGTCCAGACTCTTTTTTTTTTTTTTTTACTGTGGGAGAAATTCAACACAGAACGAGCGCATGGGACCCATTTGGAGAAGCTTTGCTCGGGGGTTTAACTTACTCGCGACGGGACACTTCGAGCAAAGGTTCAGCCACACATCGCCCACGGCTCACCACAATTGAATTCTACATCCATTTTTGTCCACAAATCAATTGAATTCTCAAGTGTGTGTCTTCAATGAAGCTTGCTAGAGAGGTTTGTTTACATGTAGTCAGTGTGCTGCACGTCACCGGGACAGGTCCAGGCATGGGCAGTGTTGAGGCAGCGGCAGCCCCAGTTACAATAGAGTTAACGTATTTTCCACCACATACGGGTGATATCAAACAGTGAGGGAACAACGAGAGAGAGAGAGAGGGGGGGGTGTGGGGGGGGGGGTGGAGGTAGGGCTAGGAGTAGGCTGGGTGGGTGGGAGTTTGACGTGGCTTTCCACCACATAGAGAGACAGAGAGAGAGGGGGGTTGGGGGTGGGATGGGTGTTTGGGAGTTTAACGTGCTCTTCCTCCACGTAAGAGAGAGAGAGAGAGAGAGAGAGAGAGGTGCGGGTGGAGGGTGTTTGGGAGTGTAACGTACTTTTCCACCACGTAAGAGAGAGAGAGAGAGAGAGAGAGAGAGCGCAAATTCTTAGCTCCCTCCCTAATAATTCGAACTCTCGACCCGAGCATTATTTTTTGACGAAACAGCCAAGACATCCAGACTCATGAGACATTCCACCAGCCCCTCCCAGAAAATCTAACAATGAGGCGGTTGCCGTGCCCGCAAGTCGGAGCCTTTAATTCATTAGGTTTTTAACAGGTCACATGGAAGCCACATCTGGTAGGGCGTGACAGGTCTGTTTGATCACCGGTGTTTTAAAAGGGGTTCGAAAACTGAGCTGAACAAGCCTGGGAATAGTCCTAGCTCCCTGATCCTTTTGCCCTCAGGCCAGTTGGTGGGGGAGGATTGTTCTCTTCTTTGTCGTGTCCTCAACTGCCTTTCCATTGATGTGCGACTGCACAGCAACAACACCACAAAAGCACAAACTACAAACAACGACAAGGGGGGTGGGGGTGGTGTTTGCGGGTTTAACGTCCTTTTCCACCACATACGAGTGATATCAAAGACGGGGGAACGATGAAAAAGCCAGCACAAATATTTGGCCCCAGCCGGGATCGAACTCACGACCCGAGCATTAGAAGTCCAACGCTCTAACAAACAACGACAAGAACCAGATAAAAAAAAAAAAAAACACAAAAACAGCAACAAAAACGAACCACCAAAAACAAACAAAAACACCGTGTACCAGTGACAACAACAAGAACAACAACGACGTCGACGAAATGAAAACTTAAACAGAACCCTACAGGGAGAGGTAGTTCTTGAAGACGCGTCAGCTATCGAAACTCGAGACAAGATCAAGTCTCACAGTCCCAGATGTCTAATTAGAAAAAAGAAGAAGATAAAAATATAATTGATCGAAACCAGTCAAAATTTGAGATATGCGTCTACGTTTAAAACCAAACGGAAGGTGCAAAAACAAACAACAACAACAAAAAACACAAACAAACGAAAACAAACAAAAACAACAACAAACTTGTAAAAAAAGGAAAGAAAGATAGAAAAAGAAAGAAAGAAAGAAACCAAAGAAACCAAACCAAACCGGACAAAAACCACACACACACACACACACACACACACACACACACACACACACACACACACACACACACACACACACACACACAACAACAACAACAACAACACAACAACAACGACGACGAACAAACAAACAAGCAAAGAACAATGTCAACAGCAAAACCCAAAACAATTCAGTACCTTCTATCTGAACCTTACCCCAACAAGACGATTCAGTGACGTGACCACTGGTGATCGGAAAGACGTGTCACGACTTCATTAGCCGGCAGCACGTGACGGAAATGAAAACGTTAGGCGACTGGACACTGGTCTGTGAGCTGATTAAAGCTCTGCATGGGGAAAAATCACTTACTAACTTTTGACGTCCTGAGATGCGCACGTTTGTGCTTGCGATAGAACAGAGCGTTATTTCCTTTTCTTTCTTTCTTTCTTTGTTGTCACGCACACGCACACACACACACACACACACACACACACACACACACACACACACACGGTCAAAGAAGGAATTTGACATTGAGGAGGGAGGTGTATTTTGCAGAAGATCTTGCTACAGCACATCTGATTTGTCTGTCAGACTTTTTTTTTTTTTTTTTTTAGTCTTCCATTGACAGCTGCGCAGACCATTTTCCTTTGGCAAATTGTTGAAATTAACCAGCCAGAAGATATTTTCTTCCACCCCCAACTTTCCCCCCATTTTGACTTTGACAGACGCCCCGCCCCCTTTCCCCTCCCCCCCCACCCCCTCGGACCCCCCCCCCCCCCCCCCCCCCCCCCCCCCCCCCCCCCCCCCACACACACACCCTTCCCCGTACAACTTAATACTCTCTGACCGCAATTCTGTGAACTTGTACCTCTATTGTATTGACCTGAATACAACCATTCTACGCTGCAGAGCCGGTTACTTCGTAAACTGTCTCTGCGGACATTTGACCTAAATCCGACGCAATGCTGATGTTGGACTACCTCACGGTGAAAACTGACTGACTCTAGTACCTCGCCCCAGGGTTCTACGACCTCACAATTAAAACCTCAGTCATCTTTCACAGCGAGCTAGTCATACACTGATACAGGGAGTTCCATCGTGAGTTCGTCCAAAGCGCTACTACTTCGCAATGAAAGTAATGGTTATAGTTTAGAAGGGGGTCGTAGTGCTGGACGTTTCGTCGTAAGATGTACACACAGGCGCTGGACACGCGAGTGGATTTGATTAAAGTGGCTTTCTGGCCTAAACAGAAAGCAGACTCGCATTACACCAATGAGGCCTGAGCGGAAACAAGACATTCGGTTAAAAACAAACAAACAAACAAACAAACAAACAAACAAACAAACAACACCTGTCAGGTGCGCTCCCCAAAATGGTCTGTGCGCGTGGTAATTTTTGTTTCTAGACTGAAGCATTTTTAGGGGGTGACTATGATGCCTGATCATAATAGGGAATATATAGGCATTCTGAGGCCTCGTATGAGGTATAAATCCTACAGGGCATTCGTTCAATATGTATAATTGTTTAAACTTGCTGGTGGTGTCGCTTATATCGCGAGGGCTAGAGGTCACCGAGCATGAGTACTCTCTACTGAAACATGCCAGTCAGCTGAAAGCATGCGCCTGGAGAGGCTCCTCTGGATCTACTGCCCAGCACACTCAGGGGTGAAAAACAATGACAGAGCAGACCCTCGCCGGCCGGGCAAGCATTTCGGATGGCCTGCACCTAGGAAGATCAGACCTGGCGAGAAGTCTGAGACACTCGCCTCTCAAGCAAATCTCAGTCGTCATTCTATAGACCGTCGGAAGGAACAGAGGCATGCACAGAGGCAGCGGCCGACGGTCGAACCTAAAAGGACATGACAGGGTCCGTGTGATCCAAACAAACATTAGAACAGCCTCGAAGGTGATTTTTTTTTGTTTTTATTTTGGTTGTTGTTTTTGTCCTTGTTGCGAGTACGCGTAGACCCCCCCCCCACCCCCACCCCTCTCTCTCTCTCATGTAGTTTTAATTTATTATAATTACTGACCAGTTTTGCCTGCCATTGCAATACTGTCAATATGTACTTGTCCCCCCCCCCCCCGGGCCCGGGCTTGTTTATGCTCATTGTTTACTTGTACGAAGCGGAACCTCAAGACGCACCTTTTCTCTCAGTTCAAATCTCTCTCTCTCTCTCTCTCTCTCTCTCTCTCTCCTTTTTTTCCCCCCGACCCCAAAGGCGCCGTGAGCATGCTTACTGCATGGAAGTTTTTTCGTAGCGCTATACAAATGGCCAATCATCATCATCAATTGCATTGCAATACACCTGTTTAGCCCAAGGTTAAGCCTGGGAGATTACTCAGAGATGTGGCGGAACGCGTATGGGCTTTACTGAGCGCAGAGGTACCATGTTGAACTCAGCCGAACCGTGCGCCGTATTGAGGTCGAAATGTGCACAGTGCCAGTTAGCGGAGCGGGAGAGTATAGTGACTGGGCCTGCAACGCAGAATGGACTACAACAAGCCATTGCTTCCCCCGCCACCATTACGCGCTATCGACTCGCACGTGCGTGGCCGGGTTATCGGGCAGTGATAAACCAAATTGTAGTACTTCGACCGAGTGAATGCGGAGGATCTGTTGCACTAATGTAGAGGTCCTCGATGAAATGCACGTTAGCTGGTAAAAATCTATTAACCGACATGTGCTTCAGCGGTGCCTCAGACTAAATATGAGAAAGTCATTGAAGTCTTTTGGAAAAATCGAAAGATAGCCAGCTTAGGTATAGCCTTAGGACTTGGTTGTGAAAGAGGCAGATGATGAAGACATCAACAGTAAAAATTAAAAAGGGAATCGTGTGGACTGTCGTGTCGTGTATTCTCAGTAAATTAATTGTACAACAAAAGTATCGAAAAGGGGGAAAACACACACACACACACACACACACACACACACACACACACACACACACACACACACACACACACACACACACAAAAGCGCGCGCAACACAAAAACAACAACAAAAACAACAACGACGACGACGACGACAAGAACAAACAAAACAAACAAAAAACACGACATTAAAACAACACCAAAAAAAAAAAAAAAAAAAAAAAAAAAAAACACGAAAAACACAACAAATACAATAATCTCCTACCCACATCTCCATCATTTCTTCTCCGAAATAATTATAAGAATGGAAAAGAGGACATCAATGACCTCATAACAAATGCAAAATAGACTCCCATCACTACAAGCTCATAACGTTTTCAATAACATCGCCAACCGTTTGTACGCACCCCTCCCAGGCCCTGGTACAGAGCCTGTGACCTTCTGTCACACGACATTTGCTGAAGAGTCTGCTGGAATTCCCTGAAGGACAGGCGGGCCAATCGCCTGATGCAAATTGTAAGGACTAAATCAGTCAATGGCAAGCCGCTATTAGGTGGTTAGTGGAGGGGATTTTCTCGGAGGAAGGAAGTTCGGCTTCGAGGCTTGTGATTTGGCCCCTGGTTCGATGCAAAATAGTCGAACGTTCTTGAAAATGTGATTTCTCAAAACAAGTTCTCGCTTGACTGCACCGACTAGCATGACCCCCCGAAAGGAGAAAGCCAGCGTTAGTCGCCTCGCCCTAATGAACATGGTAATTGTGTTCAATGGTAGTCATCAAGCTCTGAAGCAGAAGAAATGGTCTCCTCCTCCTTCTCGTTTAAAAAGAAATGTTTAAGTCAGATCTACCTTGGCCATTCTTTTCGTTTTAAGTCTCCCTGTAAAGTGAGTTGGACTCTTGTTTTCAACACTGTCTGTGTGTGGCCGCGTGGTCGGTCTGTCTGTTCAGCACGTTTTTTTTTTGTTTTTTTTGGTTGGTTTGTTTGTTTGTTTGTTTTTTAAAGTCAGTTATCCGTGGACCCACCGTTTTCGTTTCTAGTCACCCCGCAATATATCCCCGAATAGTTCGAATGTTTTCAATTATATTTTGCAAGGTGGAAAACCCTGACACGTCGGTGTTGAACAATTAACTATCAAGACGTACCCTCAAGGTCAGTGTCAAAGGGGGGGGGGGGGAGGAACTTTCCACTGGACAATTCCTTCTTGTTCTTGGGCAATTCAACCGTGTCCTTCGTAAAATAAGTATAGGGAAAGGCATACGTTGTTTAAGCTACATTATTTTGGTCAAGGCAAATCTGGCTACTGAGAAAAGTGCGCAACTGACTTGGTATTTCGAGCAGTTATTTTGGAAATGTCCTCTTGCAAGTGACGACTGTAGCCTCTGAATGCAACACACAGAGAGGGAATGCTGAAGCCTAATAATAAACGTTGTCTGTATAGCCTGTCCTAAACAAACCCCTGGCTGAATACGTTAGCTTCATATTCACAACAGGGCGGGAAAATGAGCTGTGACGGAAATTAAAATATTAATAATAATAAAATTTATTTGAATGTGACGCCTGTCCCTCATTAGAAGCTGCATTCGCTATTACAATAATAATAATAATAATAATGAGTATTGTATAGGCGCTTTACCCAATTTCATGAATCGGCTCAAAGCGCCGCGAACTGAACCCAACACGCACGCTCACGTGAATCACACGCATTCTCTCACACACTGGACATAAACACATTACAATCACGTGGTGCGAAGGGTCAGCTCAGCTATTGAAATTTCGGAATTTAGAATTGCATTTATTTTTCAAATTTGGTGGGCTGAACATTTCCAAAGCAGAGGGGGAGGAAGCCGGAGTACCCGGAGAGAACCCCCGACGATCGGCCCGAATGAACGGAGCCACATACGAGAAGGAAATAGGAGGTAAAAACAAAATTGACATTCAAGTAAGCATTTCTTGGCACACACACACACACACACACACACACACACACACACACACACACACACACACACACACACACACACACAGAGTGACACACACACACAGTGACACACACACACACACACAGTGACACACACACACACACACACACACACGTAAACTTCTGCATCTAAAGACAGACACACAAGAGGTTAGTTAGTCAGCCACTTAGGGCCCAACGCCGCGCCAGCAACAAAGACCATTTCGTGGCTAACACACAAGCGGGCAATACAGATTTCTAAAGCAACAAAAATAGCAACCACACAATCGGGAACTGCCTGTTTTCTGCCTCCAAAACAAAGGATTCACGAAATTCAAATAAATCGTGTGTTCAATTCTCGGCTCTTGGTGCACTTTTCTAACGAACAACAAAATCAGTTTCACTGGCTGCAGCAGCAAAATGCGATTGTTGGCGTCCCCTCCACTTCGATTCCTGGGAGAGTTTGTCTATACCACTGGCGTTGTGGGCAAGGCAGGATATTGACGTCATTATGGGAACCTGCCCTTTTTGGGGGAAAGGCCGTGAGGGAACTAGCAATTCACGCAGACGAAGGAGGAAGCGGTATAAGGAGCTATTGGATTTAGGCGTCAGATTTGGAGGACGCTGGTTTCCCGTGCGGTTAGTTTCTGCTTTGTCATTGAGTACCGTGTCTGGAGAAAGTTAGCATTTTTGAGTTGGGGTATGCGGATCTGAACCGTTAGGAAGAATGGTGATTTCGAAAAGTTTGAAAGTTCATAATGTTTTGGATACATGACACATACAAGATGGGTCCTGGGGAAGGGGATGGGGGTGGGGAGTGGGGGGTAGGTGTCTTTAAAGGCAGGAAATCGATGCGTATTCAATACATACATGCACACTTTATTTATTCACCTCCTGTTGAAGGCGTTCATGTTTTCACATACAACAACAACAACAACAGCAATAACAAACAAAGAAACAACGACAACAAAACAACGAGCCAACCAACCAGCAAACCAGACGACATACACAGAATACAATAACAACAACAACAACAACGTGTAGATATGGCGTAGATGTTTCTCCTTCACAGAATCACCTACTCGTCAATCGGAAACTCTCCCACAGCACCCAAAGCTCAAACGACTCGACACTATAAAAAGGGCATCCGTGCATTTTCCTATTCGACCTTGCCGTATACCGATCCGTCTTTTTTCCCCCCCTCCCCGGTCAGCACCGGACGGAGCTGCATACACACAACAACCAATATCACTACCAGACACCAGACTATATTACTCTTCCCGGACATGCACATTAGCAGGCGGTCTTTGAGAAGTACTCCGTCAAAGGGAACACGGGGCACATTCCGCACTTCCCGAACTTTTTGGCTGTCTGGAAGCGTGAGTAGCGTTCTGTCTGGACACGTTCTGGTGTAAGGGATGGCCGGTGGCGTTTGGCTTTGGAAACGGATGCATCTTCCTCAAGAGATGGGGGGCCTGGCATACATACAAAATAGACGGATGTGATGGAAATAGAGGGTTTTAGGAGAGTTAAAACTGTCCAAACTCACGAAATCTGGGAGAGAGAGAGAGAGAGAGAGAGAGGTACTTGATGGGAACTGGTAGAAGTACCGAGTAGAGATAGACCGTCCGCCTCTCGTTTTCCTCGTATCGTCACCGCATCCTCCTCTTTCCTATCCTTTCCACACAAAAGACGTTGGCAAAATAAGATATGAATAGAAAAGAACCTGTACCGGGACTGGACTCTGAGAGAGAGAGAGAGAGAGAGAAAGAGAGGGTGGGTTGGTGGGTGGGTATTTGGGAGCTAGTTTAACGTCCATTTCCACCACGTACGGGTGATATCAAAGACGGGGCAACGATGAAAAAGCCAGCACAAATATTTGGCCTCAGCCGGTATTCGAACTCACGACCCGAGCATTGGAAGTCCAACGCTCTCTCATTCGGCCACACCAGCTCCTTAAGAGAGAGAGAGAGAGAGAGAGAGAGATTCCCATGGAGATATTCCCATAGAGATATTCCCAGCGAGAGTTGTCCAAGCGGGATTTATCTGACACACTTCGAGGAATCATGAACCAAACAATTTCTACATCCAGTTAAGCTTGGGAGGTCGTGATAGTAGCGGTGGTCCCGAAAAATAGTAGTACTGGTTCCCAACCATAAACTGTACAAAGTAGATTTTCACAACCTACCAATCTCCCTCGCGAGATCTAAACTTAGAAGTGTTTCCAGACTTGTAGCCAAAGCCAGCAATTGCAAATCCTAGTAAGATGCATATAAAGGACGGCTGACCGAGGAAACGGCCTTCGGGAAGGCTCAGAGTTGTGGCAATCAGTACAGAAAATCGAGGAATTTTGCGGCGTTAAATGTGGTATAAAACACCGGCAAATGGCGCGACGTAGAAACGCTGCGGGGTTGTTTATGTCTTTCCATTAAAATAAAACAGAAAAATTGCCCCTGATAAACTTCCTGGCGAGCCACAAAAATAGTGATAGGATCATAGACGGGTCTCAGACACTTCGATTTCTTCCCGCCGTCGTTCTCGGGATCTTTTCGTCACCGACAGCACCTCTTCCGTCAGCTCATCAGTACGCCTCATTGGTCGGTGCCATTCCTCTGTCTCTGCCCTTTCCCTTGTTTGGCTTTACAGCCTGCAGTGGGAGCTAGAATTTAAAGGGCCACAAACGTACCTATGTCAAAAGAGGTATGGTCTGTTCAGTTTTTGTCTGTACTGTGTGCCTGCTTTGTGTGCGGTGTGTGCCCGGAATGATGCCTCCATGAATTTTTTTTTTTTTACCCACCAATATAATTATAACGTACTAAGAGATCACTTAGGTGTTTCATAATTATTTGGTAGAATGATGTATTGTGCGGCGTCTAACAAAGGCCAAGCAAGCTTTTAACCCAAACAAGTCCATAAGCACGTATTTCAGAAAAAGAAAATTAGCTTGACCTACTTCTGACTTGAAGAAGCCGTCTTTCACTCAAACCCAGTCTCGCTGGAGAGAGGAAGCCAAGCCCCACCTAGACCAGTCACTCAAACCGCCACTTTTCTACGATTGGCTCCTCTTGCTAATGAGCGACCAATGGGTAAATCGGCCCTAAGTATATGGCCCTTTAAAGGTACACTGACAAAGTCTGCAGTCCCTGCCCCCAGGGTCCTCTGCACTCAGCTGTTCTTCCTTGAGTCCCTGGTCCTCTGACCTTTCGTCCCCAGAGCAAGTTTTAAAACTTGAACAGGCACTCGGGTGTAAAAGAAATTCAGCATCACTTGGGGGTGTACACCTGATACCTCGAATACAGTGTGTTAACGATCTAAGCTCCTAACAAAAAGCTTTTCGAAGTGTGAATTTTTTTTTTACAGAGTCGACCGTGCAAGCACAGTCAACTCTGTCACAGTTACGGAGTTTTCAGCGTCCCTACCCCCCCCCCCCCAAAAAAAAAAAAAAAAAAGCCAAGGGCAGCCTGATTTCACAGCTCAGTTTGCGTTTTGACACTGAGCGAGAAAGATCGTACAGCACTCAACATCCGCTGGACACTGTAGCAATGTGTCTCACTCACCGACCAAAAGCCAAATAATGTCACGGCAAACTCGTGCTCTGGTTTTATAAGGGTCCCCGAAGCGCTGAAAACTCTGCAACTGTGACAGAGTTGCCTAGATTATGCACAGTCGAAGGAGTCGCACTTTAAAAAAAAAACCGCAATGTTTGCGGCTTTTTGCTGAGACTGCAGACCTTTAATGTCAGAATTTGCTTTTCAGTTAGGTAACGGGGGCTTTACAATTTCCAATTCCCTTCGTACAGCTACCAGTTGTATTTGTATTATCATCATTTACAGCGTCGAATGAAGCTAATGCACTCCGTATTTTGAATTCCATTCTGTTCTAAATGAATTAAATCCAAAGGCTTTACGGTGTGACATTTGGCAAATGGAATATATGGGAACCATGAGTATGTAAACATTGGCTTAAAATCACTAACTGGCAAACATATTGAATTGTCCAACTTTGTTCATTGCGATAAAGGCGCTATCTTGTTTAAAAAACTAAATGCGATCGCTTAAATCTGACTGCGGAAGTTCGAAACACCACACCGCTGTTTCAAATGACAACTGACAAGACAAATGTAATGTCTGTCGTCCACTGAGCATGTAATGAGTTTAATTAGTTTTGTGATCCTTTCTACATTGTTGGCACTCCTTTTCTTATAACAGATTGTTGCGTAGCATTTAAAAAGCGAAACTGATGGTTAGAATGTCATAGCCATCATGACGCTATTGTATTAAAAAAAAAAGTCCCTGTTGGGCAGGCTAATGGCTAAAATCGATTCTCCTGTCATTAACCGCATGTTCTGCCTTCTCATAAATTTCATATACCCCCATGGTTGGACCCTCCTGCAAGGAAAACCTTGTCTTTTATTGCATTACAATACAACACGCGTTTGGACGATAATTCAGGAAATTTATGAGGTTTTCAATACGCCATTATTACACGGAGGAGAATTATATGCCTACATTTTCTAGCGTTCGAAAGAAAAGGGGGTGGGATGTCAATAAGACATTCGATCACAAGGAGTGAAAAGAAGACAAATATTAAAGCAGCTAAACCGATTGCGTTTTCTGTGTCTAAATGCAGCTGTTTGCTAACCGAGTTTGAAAACAATTTTTTAGATATTGTCGTCTGAAGTGTAAATAGTTATTTTGTTGATGCAGCCTCAAAACAAAACACAACGCACCTACGTACATTATCCACAGGAACTGAAAAACTACTGGTAAGTCTTTTCTGATATAACAGATAAGGTTATAACTTTGCCGATCCTTAAATAAACAGATATGAAATTTCGATAAGAAGATAACACATTCCACTGTCATTTTGTAAATGGGACTAAGCTTTATGGATTTGATAAGAATTTGGCACTTTTTCTTTAGGCTTTCAGCTAAGCTGAAAACAAGGTTGCAGCGCCTCTTTGAGCCTTTCTGTCTTTTCAAGTTCAAATCAAATTACTTTCTTAATCCCAGGAGGGAAATTATAGGCCACCATAAAACATAATGATAAGACATAATAATAACAAATACAATTTGCACTAACAGAAGCCTCACCTATGAAAAACTTAAACTTCACACACACAAATGTAAGTCTTGTAAACACACACACACACACACACACACACACACACACACACACACACACACACACACACACACACACATAGGAGCAATATAGCGAAAACATCATGAAACGTTCATGACTTTTACTGGAAGTACTCGACCTGAAAATGCGAGTTGAATTCAACACACAGGACAATGCTGGTTCACTTCCTCGTCCTTTGACACTAGGCATTTTATTCTCCTCTTCCTCGAAGAGCGGAACAAAACACAATTACACCATCATTCCAACGGCACGCCACGAGTATCTTTCGACCCATTACCAGGATGTGTCAAGCAATGTCGGAAACTGTACAAAAATCTGTCCCCGCCACGCAAGAAAACAAAGAAAAGTCCCTACATGCATAATTTACATTCACGAGCCATCGTGAGGAAAACGACCCCCCCACACCCCCCACCCCCTCCCATATCGGGCTGCTATGTGCTGATCAATGTCAGAAGAGTGTTTTTGCACATATCCTGAACATATTTCACGCACGAGGCTGTGCGGAGGGCAGTGATTATCCGAGTGTCAATGTGTCACGGGATTTGAAACGAAGTTAAATCGGGCTTGAAGAGCCCCTAAATGTGACATGCAGGCAGTGTTACGGCTACCGCCGCATCTGCGCACTGTGCACTGAAAATGGAAACGTGACGGGAAAGAATGGCCGGCCAGAAATGAATTGGAAGAAAGGAGGAGGGCGGAAAAGGGCGTTGGGACAGGCCGCGGGCACGCTGAACTTGGCAAATACTGCTTGTGGCCGTCCCGGCGGAAAGTGAAAGATGGCTTCTGGTAAGGCAAAGAAAAACTAAGTGGCCAAAGCTGCTGTGCAGATTAAATCAAAAGCAGTTTCCTTCTCAGACTTTCTCCCATGGAAAGATATTTCTATTAATGTTATTACATAGGGTCCTTTCAGATCGTTAAGACTAAGCATTGTTTGCGCAGAATGAGAAGACAGAAGAAGAAGAAGAAGAAGAGAGAGAGAGAGAGAGAGAGAGAGAGAAGAAAACGTTATTTTTCAACGGTAGAGGTAATTCACATAAAACAGCCAATTTCCATGCCTGCCGTCGCTAATTCTGGTAATATCTATTCAAGTAATGTCCATCTAAATAGAGTAATAGCCACACACACACACACACACACACACACACACACACACACACACACACACACACACACACGTACAGGAACAGGAACAAAAAACAGAAGTAGCAATAAATCCATAGTTAAAAGAAACTACGCTCTAATAAAGAACACTTAAAAGCCTGAATAACATACCAATTTTGAGAGAGAGAGAGAGAGAGAGAGAGAGAGAGAGAGAGAGGGCGGCGGGGAAGGGGGGGGGGGTAGGCATGTGCATAGATCTGCACTGCAGCAAGCCATAAACATCATTAGTTCAAAACTATTTTGTTTAAGGTTGCCAATCAGTGATGTTCATTATTGTTAGCAGATGATAACACAAATCAAAACGCACAGAAGTTACCAAGTACACAGAGCCGAAGCTCAGCTCCTGACCACATCTGCAATCAAATACAGAAAGACAAAAACCTGGAGAGCAATGCATTTTGGCCCTTCCTGCGTGCCTTTCCCTTAGCCGCGAGAAAACATTGACCTTGTTTCGATTCAGCTGGAGCTTAAAGGCCATGCAACCATCACCTCTGCGTAAGGGGAGAGAACTGGGCCATGAAGCTGGCAGGTCATTTGAATGTTTATTACCCCGTTACCCTCATGACCTTGTGGGTCCATCTTCTGCTTGACCCGCCTCGAAGGGCATGTGCTGCTCGGGATGGCGTTGGTTTGGCCTCATTACGTGACTACTCCTGTCTCATCGCATCCCCTTGTTCAGCAAGGATGACACTGGCCCGGTTAGATCAGAATACCAAATGACTCAAAGCACTCTGGCACAAACCGACAAAACAAACGTCCGGGGCCGGATGCATGAAAACAACTAGGTGAGCCTGGGACTGGGTCTAGTCTAGTTTTATTACGTCGCTACTATCATCAGCTGTATTACCGTCAAGTCCCTGTAAACTTGCGTTAAGCTTAGTCTCCGTTTATGCACCTCGTACTTTTTAAGTCTCATCCTAGTCAAGCTAGACTCGGACTCACGTCCCAGTCTCTCATCAGACCCCAGGACCCGTATGTAAAACTCGAGGTTAACCCACGGCTACGGGCCTAACCCAGACTAGGACAAAAGAAACCCCAAAACAAAATTAAACACAAAAAGAAGCGAAGAAAGAAAGGCAAAAATCCTTCTGTAACGGCATAGGCACCATGGTGGAATGGACCCGCTTCCTAATTAAAAAAAAAACAAAAAAAAAAAAACAGAAAATTTAACCCTAGAGCTAGTTTAGTTCGAGGTTAGACTCTAACCCGGGGCTAAACTCCTAATCCCCGACTTTTATATGCGGGCCCTGAAGTTTCGGCTCCATGTACAGAGACAGTGCTACCTGTCTCAGTTCATGGTTCGTTGGATGGTTGGTAGGGGGGGGGGGGTATCGACCTTTTCCACCAGGTACGAGTGATATCAAAGACGAGGAACTTCTGATTTTCCTAGGCGCAGGCCATCCGTCATGCTTGCCTGGCCGGCGAGGGTGTTTGCTCCGCCATTGCTTCTCATCCCTGAGTGCCTTGGGCAGTACACCAAAACGATGCAGAACTGGACAAATGGTCATCAATCACCAAATGTAAAGTGCGTCTTTTCACAGGCTGCACTCCGTACATTCTGTTCTCCGGTAACTACGGTGGCATGCTTCAAATTTCTTCTATCGATTACCGCTTGGTCCCACACTTGTCAGCGATGTAATGGGCTTAATCACCGGCCTTAATTAAAGCCCTCTCGCCTTGAGGATGATCTTTCCGATGAGTCTGTCACTCACAGAATGACGCTGATCTCATAGCGATCGTCAAAGCCGCCAGTTAAGAAATTTCGGGAGGTTTCTCTGCATGGGAAATCGTTCACTAAGAAATACACTTTTTGTCTGCTGGCTAAATTGCCCGGCGTTTTTAAAGTTCTGTAGAATGTGGAAGCATTCTGGATAATTTTAAGAGGGAGAAGTGCATACTGAATGGTCCTAGTCTATTCGTGCGAGCGTGCGTGCGTCCGTGCGTGCGTGCGTCCGTGCGTGCGTGCGTGTGTGTGTGTGTGAAAATGTGGATTTTCCCAGGCATCGTTTACATTTATGGGAGCCGGGATGGCCGAATGGTACAGCGTTGGACTTCCAATGCTCGGGGCGTGAGTTCGAATCCCGGCTGGGGCCAAAGATTTGTGCTCGCTTTTTTCATCGTTGCCCCCTCTTTGATATCACCCCTACGTGGTGGAAAAGGACGTTAAACTCCCAAACACCCACCCCCGTTTACATTTATTATCATGGAGGTTTTGCAGTTTTGACTTTCTCCGAGTGTCTGTCTGCAATTCTGTGTGATGCAGGATGTACAAAATCCCGGTTCGCGTTATTTGAATGCCCCCAAACAGAATCGCATCAAAATGATAACGGCTAACATTAACCTTTACGTTAAGGCCTGGTGTGAACTTTTCAGGTTGTCGTGACATCATGATGCACTCTACATTTTATCAAAATGCGAAAGGGGGGGGGGGGAGAGAGAAAAGAAGAAAATTCGCAAATGTTGTCAATTTTAGAAAATCAGCCGATCGCAAAGTCGAACCAGAGGAGGGAAGCTCTCGTTCCATTGAAAGTGCGTGATCTCATTTGGAGAGGTGTAAAACAGCGTGCATCCCTCTTGTTGTGCTCATACGCTCAGTGCAGAAGACATTAAGTTTCACCGAGGACTGGGGTCCGTTTGTCGCTCACACGTCGCGGCGCTCAGTGCGAATCGATCTGCCCACAGCCCCGGTAACAAAGGCTCGAGCTAACTGGATGAAACGAGCCCCTTTTGAAGAGAGCGGCAGGTCAACTCCCTAGAGCTGTGAGCCTCCAGAGTTCTTTCCCCTTCGCTTCGCCCCACGGCTGCGTTGTTATGGAAGTGTGCATGGGCCGTGCATGTCGGATAGACTCAGCGAAACGTCCCCCCCCCTCTCCCCCCCCCCTCAAACAACAACAACAACAACAAACAAAAACAAAAAAACAAACAACAAACAAACAAAACCCTCCTCAGCCCTATCCCAAGGTTTAAAAACATGTCATTTATATCACCACCCCATCAAAACAATTAGATCTTCCACATTTTATTTCTGCACAACAACAGATGCGGCTTAAGGAAACTAGAAATTCTGCACGGTATTGTGCAAGTAAAAAAAAAAAAATCAGGACTGTTGGAAGCACATGTATATTATTGTCCATACAAGCACGCATTCCTGTTCGTAAACCAAATCCCCCGCAACGTCCACTGACTAATTGATGGATACGTTTGTACCCAGCATGCGCCTGACTTTCGATGCCGAAAGTTAACGCCGCCATACATCATAAACAATCATAAATCAAACCGCCCACCCCCTCCCCGCAACTCCCATTTACCCCCCCCCCCCCCCCCCTGCGCTTCCAAAACGATGCGCTACAACGCGGAGGTTAGTCAGTATGGCGGCATTTTTGTCTCGATGCTACTACGATTGAACAATTGTTTGTCTTGATGCTACTATGATTAAACAATTTTTGTCTTGTCTACGATTGAACAATTTTTGTCTTGATGCTACTACGATTGAACAATTTTTGTCTTGATGCTACTACGATTGAACAATTTTTGTCTTGATGCTACTACGATTGAACAATTTTTGTCTTGATGCTAATACGATTGAACAATTTTTGTCTTGTTGCTACTACAATTGAACAATTGTTTGTCTTGATGCTACTATGATTGAACAATTTTTGTCTTGATGCTACTACGACTGAACAATTTTTGTCTTGATGCTCCTACGATTGAACAGTAGCGATGGCGATTCCTCTCAGGTAAAGCCATGTGTTTCAGGTATATGCATGCGCACGACTGACATTTCAGAAGCGTGTAAGTGAGAGTTGATTTCTAGTTTAAAAAAAAAAAACCCAAACAAACAACAGCAACAACAACCGCCATCTTTCTTTCACGCCGGCAAAATCGAAATCCAAGATTTTTTTTCACCCCGCTGCCACCCACATTAAAAATCTTTTGAAAGTGGGCAACAACGACGACGACGACGACGACGTCAACAACAAAAACACACCACCACCACCACCACCACCACCACCACCACCACCACAACAGCAACAAGATAAACAACAACAACAACAACAGAACTCAAACTTCTTCCCGCTGCCACTAACATTAATAATCTTTTGAAAATGCGCAACAAGACCCCCCCCCCCCCCCCTAAACAACAACAACAAAAGCCAAACTTCTTCCCGCTGTCACTCACATTAATAATCCTCTCGAAAATGGGCGACAACAACAACAACAACAGCAACAGCAGCAACAACAACAAGAGCCTTAAAACAACAACAACAACAAAATCCAAACTTCCGTTCTACCGTTTACAAGTTTTCGCTTTGTTTGTGTAGAAAAAAAGGCGGTACATGTATATCAACTAGGAAACTTGAAACTCTGCTACAATGAAAAGACATCGTGCATATCTCTTATATCAAACAAGTCATGTAGCTTTACCGGAAAGCAACCCGCCGTCAGAACTGCTGATTCCTACTAGCACTGGAAACACTCCGCCGTTTCGACTAACCCTCGCGTACAAGCCCAGTCTATGTGTGAAAGTTTACAAGAAAACACACACGCACGCTGCCAAGTCATACACTTCAGCTGAAATGGAAAAATCTACTCAAACACAGAATAACTCTGATTTATGAGCGTGCTGTTTTCAAAACCTCGTTTCGCCCAGTTTGCGGTAAGAAGTTATTGTGACATAAGTCAATTGCAGGGCCACATAAAAATTACCTGTGCAGAAAATGAGGAACATTTTCAAAGCCGCCCGTTACGTTACGCGCTCGCCAAGTGCGTGATAAATTAGCAGCAATGCAGATGGAAAACATCCGTGTTATTTTACCATGAATGGAAACTGATTTAAATGAGTGTTTGGGTGTAAGATCAAACAAGCCGCAGTGCACACGGTCGTGCTAATTTTAAGCTGGTTAATACCTTGAGAAAAACACGCAGTTTCTTAGCTGTTTCTGCCTGGAAGAAGGGCTAACACCTGTGCTGGGCTTTTTCCTCGTTTTTCCCTCTTTGAAGAAAGAATAAGAACACTTCACACACACACACACACACACACACACACACACACACACACACACACACACACACACACACACACACACACACACTCACTCACTCACTCACTCACTCACTCACTCTCTCTCTCTCTCTCTCTTCTCGTTCGCTATTTCACTCCTCATTCAGACATACTCCAAAACAGGCGTTCCTGCAAGAACAAACGACAGGCTGTAATTTACATCACAATAATTGTATGCTCATACTGGATAAATAAATCCTATGTCTATCTTCACACACACACACACACACACACACACACACACACACACACACACACACACACACACACACACACAGATACACACACACACACACACACACACACACACACACACACACACACACACACACACACACACACGTACATGAAAATTGGTGGAATGGTGCGTAGCAAAAAGTTTCCCTTATGATGGTGATGGAATTGACAGGTAAGCTGGAAAACATTCCGTTTTAATCCATAAGAAGTGCCAGAAACTTTACTGCACTCGCAGAAACTTGACACTCACTGTCACGACCGTGTGTACTGCAATGTGTTTGTAGGTGCGGATGTGCGTGCTCTTTCGTACCTCTCGCTCACACGCAGTCGCAAAAAATAACAAGGACGTCCGGGGGTTCACACCACCACTATATATATTCAACAGGGGACAGTTATGTGAGAAAAAAAAAACCCACCAGACAATCACAATTCAGTAAGACACTAGAACAATGGAATAATGCTAATCAATGTGTAGCTACTAGTAATATATTAATAATAATAATAATAATAATCGCATTAATATAGGCGCTTTATCCCAAATATTTGGCTCAAAGCGCCGCGAGCTAAACCCAACACGCACGCTCACGTGAATCACACGCATTCTCTCACACACAGGACATAAACGTATTACAATCACGTGGTGCGAAGGGTCAGCTCAGCTATTGAAATTTCGGAATTTAGATATGCATTTATTTTTCAAACTTGGTGGGCTGAACGTTTCCAAAGCAGAGGGGGAGGAAGCCGGAGTACCCGGAGAGAACCCCCGACGATCGGCCCGAATGAACGGTGCCATGTACGAGAAGGAAACATTCTTTGTCCCGAGTGGGGCTCGAACCCCTGACCTCTCGCATTGGTGACAAGTCTCTTAACCACTAGACCACCGACCGCCCCCTTGTAGAGCGCGGAGTTCTGCTTAGAAAAAAACACTCAATGCGCTTTTGCTCACGCATACACACAACATTCACATGCACACATTTATACACATCAATACAGGCGGTGGAGTTTAAACGTAAAGATTAAAAGCTAGTTTGAACAGATGTTTTGAGTTGTGCTTTAAACTGTAGGAGGGAAGGGATGTTTCTCAGAGAAGATGGCAAGGAGTTCCAAACGCGGGGGGTACTATAACTGAAAGGACGTCGGCCAAATGTTTTGAGGCTGACCCGGGGGACCTTAAGTAACTTTTCTGAGGATGAGGGGATAGTCTATAGTCTAATAGTCTAGGAGCGCTCAGTACCTAAAATAACACGATGTGCACGTTGGATGGTACCTCAATTTCAAGGCAGGTGTGCAGTTCAAGGGGACTGTAAAGCTCACAAACGGTGCATCCAAGCCGCAAACACAAATACCAGCGGCGACGATGAACTGTCTCGGCAGTTCACGTAAGCATTACAACACCTGATGCAGAAGCGGACCAGCACCTTCACTGAATCCGTATATATATGGGCTGTCAGGCTCCCTCCCTCGGTGCAGGGCCAACACATCCACTAGCACGACAAGGGTCTGCAGGGCAGTCACTGGCACCCAAAGCCACTCAGGCTAAAACCCCTGTGTTGTGCCAGAAGTGCCTGAAACTTTACTGCACTCGCAAAAGTTGGGCAGCAATAAGAAATCAGAATGGAGAAAACCATTACAGGCGATTACAATTGAATCCCCTAAAACGAAGACATTTTCACAAGGAAAACGGCCATGTGCACTCTCTTGCAACTTTTTATTTTCAAAAGCTGCAAAGCGCCTTCATGTTGCACAATCTCTCTCTCTCTCTCTCTCTCTCTCTCTCTCTCTCTCTCTCTCTCTCTCTCTCTCCTGTCTCTACCTGCTGCATTTTCATCATCTGGCGGCAGAAACATCAGCTCCGCCTCCATTTTCTAGGCTAAATGTTGGAAGCATTAAGATCAAACATGTGACTGAGCATAGATTACTATGTGTCATCATTGAAATTTCAGTGACATCCTCATATTGACAAGCTTGGAAAAACTATTTTGAAAAACTTGCTTCTTTTGCCCAGTGTCAACCAAATCATTGAGCTCTACACAGGGAAACTTTGGGAAGATTTTCTCTGATTTTGAGTGTCCCTAGTTTTGGCGTTAAGCACTAAAAAACCCCTCCCTAGTTTTGAATGAATGGATAGGTGGTTGGCATGGTTGTGTGTGCGTTCTGCCTAGGTGGGTACGTATTTCGACGTTTGACGTCTTTTGTTCATTGTCTTAAAGGAAAAGTAACTCGGAAAAAATCAGTACAAATACTAGTCCCGTCCGGATTTGAACCTATAACCATTTGAAACAGCTACCTGGGGTATCCAGATCACCGGTTGACTCTGGACGAGAGGCCCTTTCTATAAGACGAAAGTGATGAATAACAACAACAACAACAAAAACAACAACACCCAAAACAACAACAACCAAAACAAAACAACACAGGGAGCATTGGAAATACCTCTTAATTAAAAAGAAAAAAGAAAACAACAGCAACAACAACAACAAAACACCCCTATTGCAATCTTGATTCCAACGTTGACGCAGTCAGATGATCCGTCCAACCCTATGTCTTCATGGAATCATAACATTCATCATTTGCGACTAGGAGCACGGAAGACCTACTAGAACAGTACAGTCTGGGGGTGAAAATGAGACGACGACGCAAGACGACCATTGATTCTCCTGGGTAACCCTGAACATTGATCTTGCACTTTGGATCTGAAGGTGAAGGGTAAGAAGTTTGTTTTTTTTTTTTTTTTTTTTTTGGGGGGGGGGGGGTTGTCTTCTAATCCGCCATCCTGTAGGCGGACAAGATAATATGGTGGGGACGACTCTTTAAAACAGACCTGACTTTAATCTTTGGCGTGCCTTGTATAGCCATCACTCCGATGGTGAGACTCCGCCGCAGCAGTGTCGCATACTTACACCAATGAATCACGATAACATACGAATACTGGAATAAGAAAAAAACAAAAACAAACAAAAACCCGCAACTACAACGGCTAACATCAATATTTATCGTATTGATTTCAGTTGTTTGTATGTTTATTTGTTTGTTTACTTCAGCTTTGTTTCATACAAATCTAACCTCGCTGTATATACTGTCTCAAAAATACCAGACTGTGACCAGTTGAAGGTGACCTATTTTTGAAAGAGCAAGGTGACCCATTCTTGCACCGAAGACTGCCCTCGTTACGCACAATGCAGAGTATGGGGATAGTTTTTTTTTGTGATAGTAAACTTAGGAAAACAATGTGATATAATAACACAGATAATTTACTGAGTCTCTGGTGTTTATTTATCACCTTTATTCTCGTGTGATCATTTTTACATAGCAGAAGTGACGGTTACAAGATGGTTTTGTGATGCATAATTCAAGATAAAATTAACTGTGATGATTTTGTAATAACTGTCACATTCCCACACAAACAATTCAATAAGAATTTTGCTTCCCTCGGTATGACATGTCTTATGATGTGGATGATTACACGGCCGGCACCGCAGGTGCCGTAGTTCCCGAGCCTTGTTAGTGCCGGGAAGCGTGGAATGCGGCCCTGTCCCGCAGTCCCAAACCACACGGACCTCCATAGCATCATGTTACCATCATCCTCATCTCCGTCATCATGCATAATAAAAATTGCCCTAGCTTCCGAGCCCTCCGTGGATTCCACCCATGACCTGGGAGGAACACCACTGGAACTGGCAAAAAGAGTTGGGGGCAGCAAAAAATTGTTTATGTCTTCCTTTAATAGTGTTCTTTTATTTTTTTTAATTCGTCAGTCAAAAGAAAATGTAATGCTGGTCATTACTGGACAATAAAGCAAATGAACTGAATTACATTGTGCTGAGTTATAAAGTGAAGTGCACGCTGACATTGTACCTGTTGCCACAAAACATTCCACGACTTCTTTTGACATGTCAGAGTTTGAAAGAGCAAGGTGACCCATTCTTACGCCGAAGACCTCGCCCTCGTTGTAATGCAAAAGCCCACGTTTAGGGCCAAAACCTTGGACCGGGATCAGGAACCCCTTTTCCTGGATTCAAACTTGGATCGATTCGTGGACCCGTTATAATGACTGACGTTTACGATTGGCTCATACCAAGCGGCAGCGGCTAATGGAAGCGATTCCATTTTTCAGATTCGAGGCGAACGCCAGACAGGGCCATCGCACACGCCACTCACACTTATTGATGGATAAAAAAAAAGAGATAAAGACAAAAAAGATTAAAAACCTCGCGAGATGGGATGGGCGTGTCCTCTGCGACCGACCCACTGATGAGGGTAAGGGGGACACTAGGGAGGGGAGGGGAGAGAGAGAGAGAGAGAGAGAGAGAGAGAGAGATGGAGATGATGATGATGATGATGATGAAACGTTGTTTTTTTTTTAAATTCAGGATAGAGCATTTAGGCATTGCTGCCTGTCTTACAAGCTGTCCTGCTATTCTGCGTTAAAGGGTATAAAAAAGACACCATCAAAACAAGAGGGGGGGGGGGAGGGAAAAAAAGAAAAAAAGACACAAAATTATTAACTATCTAAAGGAAATGAAGAAGAGAACAGTACACATGAGAGAGAGAGAGAGAGAGAGAGAGAGAGAGAGAGAGAGAGAGAGAGAGAGAGAGAGAGCGAGAGAGAGAGAGAGAGAGAGAGAGAGAGAGAGAGAGAGGTGTAAATATCACTATTACATGTATCCCATTACTGGGTAATTCGGAATTTTCCCTTGGGGGCAGCGCTATGCAGCCATTCTACAACCCCACTCCCCACCCCCTCTGCCCACCCCCCACCCCACCCGCCAGCCTCCATACATGATGTATACTTCCATTACTTGTCTTCTCCTTGGCCCCTCCTGTTTCGAGTGGGAGTTTAACGTCCACACTTGATATTTACGCATGCTAAGGCAAGACAGGCACCGAAAACGCGCCTGCGAGTGAAATCACTCGATTTTGTGAGGAAAACTCCAAATTCCTGCCTACCAGAGATTCGAACCCGGCACGTCAGGATCAGCAGACAGGCGCCCTAAACCACTTCGCCAAATTATCTTGTCAAGGCCAAATCCCCGAATTAGAGAGAAAGAGAGATAGAGAGAGATCTGCAGTAATCAAATAGGACTTGACAGTAGCACTGCAATAACCAGCGAACTATACTACAAGCAAGTGACAGCTACTGACACCGGGACAGAAGCGACCATCAGAGCAGAGCTGGGGGGAAGACATGCAGAAACGCATCTAAATGTCTTGTAATCTTGTCGATGAAGGCCACAGCTTGCCTACTATGACAACCCTTCAGCTGCTCACAGGCACTCGGTACCAATAAGTCACAGCTACTCTCCATGCACGGTTCACTGTCCTTTCTCCCGTATTAGCTGTCACGTTGAGGTGGTGGCTGTAGTATACTTGTATTCAGTTCAGTTCAGATGGTATCTCGGGCCGCCCCCCCCCCTCCACCCCCAAAACAACAACAACAACAACAAAAACCAAAACAAAACAACAAACAACCCCCCCCCAAAAAAAAAAAACCCCAAAACACAAAAACAAAACAAAACAAAAAGCAACAAAAAGCAACAAAAACCAAAACAAACCAAAAAAACAACAACCACCCCCTCCCCCCAGTAAAAACAAACAAACGAAAGGAAACAAAACAACAACCTAAAACAACAACAACAAAATCACATACGCACGCACACACACACACACACACACACACACACACACACACACACACACACACACACACACACACACACACACACACACACACACACACACACATTTTCCCTTGAAAAACAAAATCGGATGAAATTGCGGTTAAAACACTATATGACACCGACACGTTTTTAATGCCTTACCCAACACCTTTCCACAAATTCTCGCGGGGCTGGGTTGCGCAGTGGATCAAAGACTGTCGGCATCCACCGAGACCTGGTATTTTCGCTGCTAAATCACGCTGCCTTTGATCTAAAACCATTTGCACTCACTCGGTCCAGACACTCCGCATTATTATCATAAACTAACGTCACAATCGATGTAGCTCACACAACTGTTAAATACTCATACCCCAACTTTCCTAGGGTTCAGTTAATCTTTGTGAGTTGGAGTGCACGCTTTTGATGGTTAGTAGTGTTCTGAATGCAAATACACGGTCTGCTAGCCTGCGCCAGTGAAAATTCAAACCGCCGGAAGCTGTGCTACTCAGCGGCTGACCGCAACGTTTAGCTGACTCCTTGATATCTGCGTCGCGAGGACGGCTGTTGGCTCAATGCCAGTATAAGAGATGGTGTTACAGTGCAGGTGTCTGGGTGGTCCGGTTTTTTAATTTTTTTTTTTTAGTTGGGTTGGAGGTGGAGTGTGTGTGTGTGTGGGGGGGGGGAGGGTGGGGGGGGGGTACAGTACAGGTTGACGATACTGACATGGTACACACCCTCACAGACAAAAAGCAGACAGCAAAGCATCACAGAAAACAACAGCAATAACATCAACCAAGTAACAAACCAATACAAACAATACAATAACTAGTTAACTAAATTAATAAAAAATAAGTTCAACATTAAATTCAAATACTTATTTTTTATCTCTCGAGGGGCAAAACAATGTTTGGGCAGGCTCTAAAGATAAACGTAAACATAAACGCTATTAAGACAGAAAAATATATATCGTATTCTGAATGTGAAGTCACTAAGAAAACAAACCAATTCGTCACTCTACAAATTAAAAACATGCCAATCACATGAATAAACAAACGGTGATGAGATGTTGGACAGTACCAAAAGAGCTCAGAATGATTTGTGAACACAGAAGTATCGGAATGTGAACCTTTAAGAGAGAGAGAGAGAGAGAGAGAGAGAGAGAGAGAGAGAGAGAGAGAGAGATGATGATGATGATGATGAAACGTTTTTATTCAGGATAGAGCATTTAGGCATTGCTGCCTATGTTACGGGCTGTCCTGCTATTCTACATTCAAGGACAGGAAAAAGTACTACTGTGCTGGTAATGCATGTATTGGCCTTATGCTATGTGAGACCTTCATAGCCATCACTAAAATGCCAAAAAACATGTTCTATATCTATGGTCAATGTTAGATGAGCGTGTCGTGTAGGATTTATTTGAAATTTGTGAATTTGGAAACGTTTTGGAAACTCAGTGGTAGAGAGTTCCATAGGGATGCGCATGAGAGAGAGAGAGAGAGAGAGCCCAAAACAACATCCCCTCTCAGACAGAAATGTTGAACCGACACCCCGCGTGCCTGTTTGTAAACCCAGACTGGTGTTTCTTGAAACAATCCTCTCAAGCTCGCGGCGCCCCAGTGCATGTTTGTCCGCCATTTTGCGGCGCGGTGCAAAACACGGATCGGTAATTAACGGGACACTTGTCGCAGGCGATGACTTCCGGTGCTTGAAAGCGCCCCTCGATCGGTGGCGCGAAAGGCGTCGCTCGCTTCAGAGCTTTTGAAAATGCGTTGTGTACACACAGACGCTTCACTCAAGGGCAGAAAAGGCTGTGGGTAATCGATCGGGTGATATTTATCACTGGGGTTTTGTTTATTAAGCACGTTTTGTGGCCTGAGAGGGAAACCCGTGAGCAAGAGGTATGATTATTTGATATCGCAAAACAACAGATTAATAGATGCCTGCGTTTTATTATTTTTTGCGTAATGATTGTAAGCGACTTGTGTCAGCCAGCCACTGCAAAGCACCTGCTGCTAAAATAGATAAGAACAGAAATGTAGACAGTTTCATTGTCCAGGTAATTTAAAAGTGCCAGTAAGACTTGACATAAGACAAAGAAAAGCTGAATACAACTGGAAATAATAATAATAAAAAAAACCCGCAGCAAGCAAGCAGCACTATAAAGAGATGTACACGAAAGGGCGAATCGCCAGTGTGTGTGTGTGTGTGTGTGTGTGTGTGTGTGTGTGTGTGTGTGTGTGTGTGTGTGTGTGTGTGTGTGTGAGTGTGTGAGTGAGTGAGTGAGAGAGAGAGAGAGAGAGAGAGAGAGAGAGAGAGAGAGAGAGAGAGAGAGAAATGAAATGAAATGAAATGAATCTTTTATTTTACAACGGTTGATGTTTTGACGTAACAGTCAGTTTTAGAACATGCCGTTGCTACTACTAAAAAGAGAGAGAGAGAGGGAGAGAGAGAGAGAGAGAGAGAGAGAGAGAGAGAGAGAGAGCACTGCAGTCCTACATGTAAAGGTCACCTTTCCCCTTTGAAGTGTATTTGAAAGAACGATCATTATTATTACGATACACCTTGCATCTGTTTCTAACTCTATTTACAAAAGCAGAACAAAAATGCTAGCAAGATTGTGAGTAATCGTATTTCTCTCTCACGATTTCAGACTTTGACACAAATGTCCTTACCGACACAGTCGAGAGTAAAGAACACCGATGCATAATGTTTAAAGAAAAATAAAGCATAGGCAGATATACGCGGAAGAAGTGTCCAACTGTAAGATCAAAGACAAACACAGCATTGATTTCTTCCACAACCTGTCAATGCAAAACGCAAAACGCCGCAGGTCTGCATCAGCTGCATGTGTAGAAGGTTCTTTGTCCACTAATAGGCGCCATTTGAATATTTAGCTCTCCCCCGCACCCAGTGATTTTGCAAGAGAAGACAACCATAAAAACTATACATCAAATGAAAGGTCTCATCAAGCAGATGAAAAGGCATGTATGTTTATTGAAGCAGGTCATTTTTTTTTTCATTATCCCCCCGTAGGCTAATGCTGCCTGTCAGTGGAGAATGAATCAAAATTACAATATGATTATATGCGATGCTATCAAAACGCTTTACGTTGTCTACAGAGGATCAAAGGAAAAGTCTACCTTTGTATTTTGCATTTGTATCCATGATTAAAAAAAAAAAAAGTTGTATCAACCGCAAAAAAATTTGAATTTTGCACTGAAACGCAAAATTAGTTGTCTGTCTGAATGAATTTCATCTCCGATGAACTATCCCCCCCCCCCCATCTCTCTCTCTCTCTCTCCTTTCTGCGGGGAGCCGGGGTGGCCGAATGGTAGAGCGTTGGACTTCTAATGCTCGGGTCGTGAGTTCGTATCCCGGCTGGGGCCAAGTATTTGTGTGTGTGTGTGTGTGTGTGTGTGTGTGTGTGTGTGTGTGTGTGTGTGTGTGTGTGTGTGTGTGTGTGTGTGTGTGTGTGTGTGTGTGTGTGTGTGTGTGTGTGTGTGTGTGAGAGAGAGAGAGAGAGAGAGAGAGAGAGAGAGAGAGAGAGAGAGAGAGAGAGATAACGATCCTTTATTCTACAACGGAAGAAGTTATAGGCATACAAAGACCACTTTCAAACTTGCCGTTGCTACACTACCGTAAAAAAAGAAAATTCAAAAGAAGTATATGAAGGGAAGGATCAAAAAAGTACATAAGAACTGGAAATCGCACACAAACACACATAAACACACGCACACACACACATAATATGCGCAAGCTCGCGCGGCAAACATAATTATACACAAAATCATGATATCAGTTATGACGTACATACTCATGGAACTAGCGCAGGTGTATCATTATTTATGTAAATTGCGTGACAGGTGAATGGGCAAGACGGATGGATTGTGAATCATTTATGCAGTTCGGTTGCCAGGTGGTTGAAGAGACTTTTCCTGAATGATGATTGCGATCCATTGCTAGTAATGCTTAGAGGGAGATTGTTCCAGAGAGAGGCACCGGAGAAGGAAAGACTTGATTTAAAAATATCTATCCTCGGACGTGGCGGTATAAAGCGTTGCGTTGATGAGGGATAGCGTGGATCAGACGTGGTAAAGAGGCTGCTGATGTACTGTGGCAGAACGCCTTTGCGGATTTTGAACATGAACATACCTTTGTTTAAGATCAGATGTTTCGGAATAGAGAGCATTTCTAGCTTTTGGAGTTTCTGGTCAGTTGTTAGTGTGGAGTCGGGAAGGATCAATTTTGCTGCTCTCCTGTGTAAGGAGTTTAGTCTCTTCAGGTGGACATCACTGCATCCGTCCCAAATTGTGGACGAATAGTCAATGTGGGGTTTAATATTGGCGGTATAAAACAATTTTCGAGAATCGCTGTCAATAAAATATTTCAATTTTGACAACATAAATAAATTTCTTGACACAAGTTTACAGACTTTATCTATATGTGCTTGCCATTTCATCTGACTGTCAATGATAACACCCAGTAACCGATGTTCTGTGACTTGTTTAATCGGCTGGTTTTGGACAGACAAGCTGAGCGTAAGCGGGTTGAGCTGATGTTTCTGACGTGTGGCAATGACCATACACTCCGTCTTAGCTGGATTTAGTACCACAGAGAGAGAGAGAGAGAGAGAGAGAGAGAGAGAGAGAGAGAGAGAGAGAGAGAAATATGAGCGGTTGGGGGCCAAGTCTGACACTTTGATTGTTGGTAGTTCCAGCCATCTGTCGAAGAAAATGTATGTCCGGTGTACGTTGCCTGCGGTATGACCAGGTTGCTTATTTGCTTTGTCACGAACATGACTACAGACATTCTCGTGTCTTGGGGGCATCATAAGCAAACAGAGAACATCAGAGAATCAGTACAGAGAGAGACAGAAGTTAACTGATTTAAAAGTCCACACACACACACACACACAGAGTCAGGCAGACACAGAGTCAGGCAGACACACACACACAGAGACAGGCACACACACACACACACACACACACACACACACACACACACACACACACACACACACACACACACATTAAACGCAGAAACAAAATTGGCAACAACAAAAACCAGTCCAAGCAAAAACTGATGTCCATAGAACTGAAAACGTAATCACGTGATGCGAAAAGAACGGCAACAGATGACAGAAATATTGAAAACAACACTCCATTTTCCGGAAATACTCATATCAGTCAGTAAGGAACTGACGGATATTTTTCATCGCCAGAGTACTGTTCGTACAAATAACGAGAGCGCAAAGATGGCCACGAGACTATCCTAGTATTACGCATGCTGCCTACATGGTTTTGTCCGGTCTGCAAAATCCTTACTGTCAACTAGAAATTGCATCCAAAAAACACCATTACTGCCGGAAGGAACGTAAGCCCCGCCTCGCCATACCAGGAAATGACGTCACTTACTTAGAGTGCGCTCCCTTCAGTTTTGATCCTAGCTTTAAGGGACATTTGATTGGCTGCTTTTTCCTGGTTAGCCAAGCGATGATAGAGATTGTTCCGTCAGCAAACCGGTTTACAATTAACGTGATGAATTCACAGCAATTCTCAGACGCAAATAGAGATCTTGCAAATGGGCAATTAAGTTTCGGGTCTTAACTCAGCAAAAGAAAGACAGCAACAGACAGGAAATTGCTTTCCTCAGAGCTCGAAATGTTGCACTAGGATGCCTACATTGCGAACCCAACAGCAGCAATTTTAAAAAGTGAACTTTTATTCCAGTCAATCTGTCATCTAATGAACGGATGAATCAAACATTCCAAAATGAATTAAATTTTCTGTAGCTTCAGTAATCAACTTCTATCCGCTATGTGCCACCTACACGTCTTTGCTCCGTTCCCGTCCCCGGGCAATACGCGAAGAAGCTCGATACGGATTGGATAAGAGACGAGTCAGTATCACACACGTTGTGGTGGTATAACCTCTGAATTTACAAAACATCTTTGCGCCATACTGACCTTTGAGAAGCAGGTAATTCCGTAGCGAGTAAATTGATATGCATGTATTCACAGCAACGCATCTATATTTGCAGACTTATTACCGTGCATGTGCACAACAGTTGCGATTATACGATATTACACAAGAAGAAGCGGTCTTCGTGGCCTTTTAGAAACAGAAAAAAAAAACCGCAGCCAGCAAATTGATATACACTGATAATTATCCAGTAACGCATTTTCACTTGCAGACTTTACACAGAGTGCACAGTAGGTCGCGATTTTACGATATTACACAAGCTACAGTGGTATAACCACCACTGACGTCAATAATAATAACTTACCATTGTGTTATCTTGACTCTGGAAAAGTATGAAAAACTCTGTCAAATTGATATTATACATTTATTTACAGTAATGCTTCTGTATTTGCAAACTCGAGTACAGCATAATACGTTGCCATTTTAAAATACTTCACAAGAAGAAGTATTTGCTGTCTTTCAATCGAAGGAGATATCCTAGCTGGACAGAGAACTGATACATACACTAATTACAGTAACGCAGCTGCATTTGCAGACTCGTTACTGAGTCCCATATATAGCAGGATAGGTTGTTATTTTACGATAATACACAAGCAGCATGTTATAACAACTGACTTCATTTTCTATTATACATCGCTGTGCTTTACTTGCCTTTAAGAAGCAGGGCGTAATAGTCTCATAGTCAGTAAACTGTTAAACACATTGATTTGCAGTAAACGTATCTGTGTTTGCACACTCGTCACTGCGTGCACTATAGGTTGCGACATTGCGATATGACACAAGAAGTGGTATAACCACTTTACTCATTATTTATAGCACAAAACTGTGCCTTACTGGCCTTTGGAGAAGCAGGAAATACTCAAGCAAACTGGCATATACATTGATTTACAATGAAGGTCTATATGAGCAGGGTCGTCAGATTGTGTGGTGTATATATATGGCTTACGTGAGCAGTTCTCGCGGCTTACGGCGAAAGACTAACCCCGAGATGGTTCGATTGTTAGTGTAGCTACCGAGCTTCCGGGTACCGTTTGGTTTAGTTCTGCTGTTTTCTGCATTGCCTTTCCGAATGCAGTCAACTGACCACCTCATTCTGTATCCATTTTCAGCGGTTTAGGTCAGAAATCTCCATTTCAAGGCCACTGACCAATGGCGTAACTGGAGTGTGTTTTGTGAACTCGTCAGAGGCCATAGAGGCTTTAACTCCTTGCGTCATGTCAATATTATAACTCAAGAGACAGAGTGAAGCCTCTGCTAAGACCCATGGCTCCAAGTGGAGCATAGGTCATCGACGACCCTTCGCCATCGCACTCTGTTCTGGGCTACTCTTGCCACTCCAGTCCAGTTGATCCCCTGCTTGCATAGCTCTGCCTCAGTGTCCCGCCTCAAGCCGTTGCGAGGCCGGCCTCTCTTCCTTTTCCCCTGCGGGTTCCACGTCAAAGAGTGAAGCCTCGCGTCGCGGTAACACTGCACGAAGTCTAGCGATATGAAGCGAGACGGCTGATTGGGCTAGTTGATCTACAGACATTTGAAACGATGTAATTGTACAAGAAAAGCATTGCGCGTTCAAAGACAGTGTGGGTGGGTGGGTGTTTGGGGGTTTAACGCCCTCTTCCACCACATACAGGTGATATCAAAGACGGGACAACGATGAAAAAGCCAGCACAAATATTTGGCCCCAGCCGGGATACGAACTCACGACCCGGCGTTCAAAGGGAGAGAGAGAGAGAGTTTTTAGGGCTTAAAGCCGCGCAAGCCACATAGACTAATTCGCGGCTGAGTGTGCCTGCACTACATGAAAAAAAAACATGTAACGTTGGACAAAGGATGCAAACTGGTCTACAAGGCAATATAAACCTAGGACATGCAGGAGACGCTGCACCTTCATGCTAATTTCTCGAACTCCCGGTCCCGGCGTTCAAAGACAGTGGTATTTCTCTACTACTGGCTGCCCAACGTTGGGAAAACGGCTCTTGCCCAAATGAAGCATCATCAGTTTCTGCAAAACAACCTTAAAGCTTTGTATATGACGCTTCCGCCCCTCCCCCCATTCAATGCGCACGCAGTCATTGGAAATTTGTGTCTGGTGTTAGCATGACCGGAAAGTACTAACCATGTTGTCTTCAAACGCTAAGTATCAGTCGTCCCAACAGTACATTCCTAACATAGAAAGAATCGTTAACTCGAGTTTGCATTGTTGTCCAAGGAAGTCAGGCTAAGGAGACCCGGAGGACATCCTGCATTCAGTGGTCAGGCCCAGTGGACAACAGAAGGGCCATCCCATTATGGTAAAGACGAGTCAATTGTTCTCCGAGTAAATGAGGAGGAGGGGGGTAATAAATTGTGCGGGCTCTATGGGGCCATCTCTAATGTAACTGCAGTTTGGCAGAGAGTCCTAAAGACTTCAATCCAGTTAAGCGAATGACGGAGAATTCATGGATATCCGCTGGTATGGTATGGTATGGTATGGTATGGTATGGTATGGTATGGTAGATTTCTCCTCGGCGCACATATCTATCTCTTTTTGAGATGCTCATGGCGCCGCATGACTGAGGGACGAAGCAGTGAAAGCCTGCTGCCGCTAAGCGCTACTTTATGAGCAGACCTTCACCCTGCTATTCACTCTGGTGCGTGCGACAGTATTTGTTTTTCCACGCCACCGGCCATTGCCTACTTTTCTTCGAAAGGTGGACGTGGGATTTTTAGCGTGCAGACTTGACATTTGTGCGTGCGTATGTACAAGAGGGCGGGGCAGGCACCGTAAACAAGTCTGCACGTGATTTTGACTCGACTTGGAAAGGAAAAACCCATCCAAATTCCTGCCCACCAGGGACTGGAACCGGGCGGCTCACTCAGGATCCGAAGTCGGATACCTTAACCACTAGACCAAATTCGCTTGTCATATGGTTTGGTTTTAGCTGGCTAACCGGCTGAACACTCCCTCAGCCATCACCTTGGATGAGAGGGTTGCACATAATTATGACCAGTTTCAAGTACCTCGCTACCTGGGCAGCTCCACTCCTACTTGGGAGAATCGTGTCTGGGCAACGTTTAAGGCAGGACGACGTGCGTTGTACTTGCAGTTTCGCAAAGTCCTGAAGGCTTCAAACCCGTTAGAGACACTAATGCTACCATTGTTTATATTGGTTACAGATCGTTCTGAGCTGTTTTCGTGCTATCTAGTATCTATCATCACACCACTTAGACAACTGCACACTGACAGCGTCCGTAATGCGGCACCGAGCCAGCAGAAGCGTACTCGATGACGCGGCGACCACACTGAGCGTTCGAGCAGTGTAACAACAGTCGTAGAAGTTGAACGTTCGACCGCTCGTGCAAAGTATAAACAACATTGTATCGCACGTCGTTGTGTGCTCTAACTGATGTCTTTTGTGCTTTCACCTAGCTGTGACCAACGCCGGCGCAATTTGGGTGAAAGGGCATTACGGGGGGTGTGTCGGTGGGTGTTTGGGGTTTAACGTCCTTTTCCAAGGGCATTACGGGGGGTGGGTCGGTGGGTGTTTGGGGTTTAACGTACATACGGGTGATATCAAAGACGGGGCAACGATGAAAAAGCCAGCACAAATATTTGGCCCCAGCCGGGATACGAACTCACGACCCGAGCATTAGAAGTTCAACGCTCTACCATTCGACCACCCCGGCTCCCCGTAAGGGCATTACGATATCGTAGGGTTGGGGAGTCTATGTGCAGAAAACCCAGACTGCATTTATCGAAGGGAAGAGGAACACTTTCTTCACTGTTTTTACGCATATCACCGTACATAAACAGCGAGATGGGTCCAACAGTCTTATCAGCCTTGCCATTGCCCTTTTCAAACACAAGAGGGGAGTCAGCCGTCCGATAGACCCCTCTGGAATAAAGAACGACCGTGTTTCTCATGGCTAGTTTGTCCATTAGCGTGCACATAGCCGGCCGATGTATGTGCGGCATGTAGTGGCTAATTCCACGGAAAATATCAGTGTTCCCCAAACAGCGATAGCCCGTGCTAATAGATTGTCGTGAATACCGCGCCTGATAAGCAGTTCTCTGTATTCTCTGGCCATAGGACGGGGTTCAAAGTTGGGGTACAAACAGCTTCATTGCATGAATGCAAAACAGATGCAGAGTGAGTTAAAATGAAGAACAGTTCACATTTCTGCTGACACTGCCGGAGACCTCCTGCGGTAGCAGAGAAATGATGATGATGATAATGAAGATGATGATGATGATGATGACACAATAAAGCTCAGCTTTAAAGCCTAGCTTGCATACTGTCCTGCTCCAGAGGACCACATTGAGAGAGAGACTGAATGACTGACTGACTGAAACTTTATTTTCCAAGGATGAGAACATAGACGCACAGGTCTCTCTAACTGTCTGTCCTTGACACACGCACGCACGCACACACGCACACACACACACACAGGGCATACATAACATTACATACATAGCATAAGACATACATGTGATTACCCACAGTATCACACATACAGCACATAGCTACACTATACAGCGCAAGCGTAATACACTACGCAGTAAAACGTTAACAAATGAGTAAAAGAGAGAGAGAGAGAGAGAGAGTCAGCCCACACACACTTCTGTGGAGGAAGGTCTTTCATGCGAGTAAGATACGGACTTTTTGTATACTTTTATCCGCTTAGCTTCAAGTACATTCAACAACATATACAAGTGGTGTATTTGGTAGCGACAGTATTGTTTGTATAATAAGTCAGTGCTATGTATAATTGCGGTGTGTATGACAAATGATTGATACGTGTGGTGTTGAAAGGCTAATACTGACTAATTGATTGATTGAAAATGACTGAATGACTGATTGAGTGACAGACAGAAAATCGATTTACTGAAAATTTAGCTAGACACCGGACACTCCAAACATTCCGCATAAACGGACAACAGAAAATCAATACGAAAATCAATACGACGCGGTCAAAATATGGAATACAGTAGAAAATACACCTCGCCCGAAAGCTCGCGTCAGCACAAAATCGGCTATTGACACAGCAGAAGCTAAGGGTTGATATAAGCCCTAATATAGCCCGGTTCGTGTCATAATGCCCAAACAGCACGTGCAATTACCGCGACCATCCCCTGTCAGACGGTGCCTGCCAGGTCACGAGGGCCTCAAGTGATGGCGCTGATGTGGAGACACGCCGGTCGCCAAACACTTCATCGCTGTTCGGTTTGGGTGTCGGGCACAGCACTAAGGAATGGCTGGAGGTGAGGAGACTGGCCTGTGGACAGCGGTAATTTGATCAGGACGTCCGTGCGGCAGTGTGCGTGATGTCCGAGGCGTCACGAGGACTCCCAGTCTCCCACACGAGTCTAGGTCTTGTAGCCCTGATGTTTTTTTTTTTTTTTTTTTTTTAGTAAGTAAAGCGTCACTTTCGGAATATTGAAGGACAAAGAAATGATAAAGGTACATAAAATATTTAGCAGTTATTCCCCATCAAGCTGTGGGATACCGACTCGTATTTTGATCCAAGACGCAAATCAACCCTGAGCTTTAGCGAAGGGTTGATTGCGTCTTGGATCAAAATACGAGTCGGTATCCCACAGCTTGATGGGGTGTAAATGCTTTATCATCCTTTTTTGGGCCAAATTATGGTATATTTTGAACGTTTATCCTAGTAAAAACTGACAGTCGACAGCGGCTGCACATAGCAGACGAACGAGTCTGAAGAAGACGAGACGAGACGAAGGCATTTGTTCTGGGGTTGCCCGCAATAGAAACTGATAACTGTGCAACATTATCTCTGACAAAAACCTTTGTTGTGTTTGGAATGGTAAAGAATCTTAGATCAGATATTTAGAAAAATTTGCTGTTCCTACTTGCCAGGTATTATACACTGTTTACATATGCAGACTCGAGGGACCAAGGTCAGTTGAGACATACCCATTTTAGTGAACAGCAGCAATTTGTGTTACACTGGCTCCTACATGAAAAACTTATACAATAGTTATCCGCTCACTGAATGAGAATATGTGTACATAAGCGTACACGTGTGTGTGTGTGTGTGTGTGTGTGTGTGTGTGTGTGTGTGTGTGTGTGTGTGTTGGAGAGACTGATATATATGTGTACTGATATTGTATTGATGTTGTTCCTGTGCTGTTGATGTTCATGACTGAGGTTAATATATGTGTTTGTCACTTGAATGAAAATCCCCCCCCCCAAAAAAAAAAAAAAAAAAAAAAAGAAAAGAATGCTTGTCCAAATATAAACAGGACGTTATGCCATCTTGTGATTGTTCATTAATAAAAAAAAGAAATCTAAGGGAGATGGGGGCGAGAGATGGGGGGGGGGGGGGTAGGGGAGACGACTCTAAATGGCCGGGGTGGGGGCGAGGCGATACACCAGTTAGAGCTTAAAAAAAAAAGTACGTTATTGATCCACTTGAACCGCATGAGGCTTAACAGCATGACGGTGTCCTGTTTGAAGGCCTCGTTGTGCTAATGCTCTGCATGGTCTTGAAAGAGATCTAGACACTGCGTTAGAAGGACACATTACGGATTTCCGAGGTCGGAAATTTTGTTTTCGGCAACCGCTGAGCTGTCGAGGGAGCTGATGTGTATGGGGAAATTCAAGGGAGTCTGGCAGACACAGTGGCATTATTTCTTCACCATGCAGGAAAGAGGTTAGGATCGAAACAGGTCTACGTCCTAAACGACCGTCACGTGGTAAGTTTCAACAAATCCGATTGGCTGCTGCTTCCCGCGAGGACCCACGGGACTTTCGGCCAGACACTGAAGTTTTTTTCCTCCTGGGCTGTACATCGTCTGCACAATCAGCTGAAATTCGCCCTTTTTACTAAGGCTGGCGCCATTTTTCCTTTCCGAAGCTAACCGCAGATGGTAAACGTACACATGTTACCAAAAAAATGCAGCATATCCGCTTGCTTTATGACTGCACTTTTTACTTTGTTGTTCTTTTGGGATTTTATTCACCTGCGGCACCATCGCGGTTCCCACTCCATCTGAATCGAGGCTACGGAAGAAAGACGTCAGTTTCGGGAAAGGTTCTTCAGAAACAGTTACATTTAGAGAGAGAGAGACAAAGGCTGGTTTGAAACTGAAGAAAGAAGTGAACACACTGCGCACACATTCAAACTTATAGATCAGCTAGAGTCGGTTATATTCAAACTTGTTAAGAGTATACCAGCTTTCACAGTTACTGTGTTGTATGAAACAATCTATACACTGAATGAATTCAGTTAGCAATCATGCAGGCGCAGGAGAATGTGTGTGTGTGTGTGTGTGTGTGTGTGTGTGTGTGTGTGTGTGTGTGTGTGTGTGTGTGTGTGTGTGTGCCCGGTATGTAAAACGATTTCTTTGTCTGCGATGCATCGCGTTGTGATGGCTCTTCAAATCACATTGTGGTAATTTACGTTCTACATACATGAATACGAGGAATACACTTCGGTGATTGCAGTTCCCTCGGTAGCTTTTATCTTCCACCCATCCCCTAACGACGTGATGAGCCAAGCCTAGTGCCCACGTCCCTCGACGTGTGTCCTGCCTCTGAAGTAGTTAATCTCCCCCCTGCTTAACAGTTCTGGGTACCACAGAGAATACGTCACCCCTGAGACGAGCTCCCGGGGTTCCTGAAGCACCAACCAGCCGTAAATACGGACTGGTTCTGGGGACACGAGACTGGTGAGTAAAGTTCATGGGATTACCCTCAACTTCCACGGAATTTGGCCTTCAGCGGCAGAAGAGCGCAGCTTTTCCTGGTGCTAGGAAAACTAGCGAGCATTGTGGAGAGTCGATTTGACTGGCCGGAGTCGATCTTGACGGCAGGTGGCTGTCTGCAAAGGCGCGCTGGAGAAGTGAAATGAGATTCCGAGTGATTTAGGAGTCAAGACTAGGGAAGGTCAGCCTGATTACGGCGTCACGGGATCAGAGAGAGAGAGAGAGAGACAGAGAGAGGTTGGCTTTAAAGTCTTTTTCCACCACGTACGAGTGATATCAAAGACGGGGCAACGAGGAAAAAGCCAGCACAAATATTCGGCCCAGCCCGGGATTCGAACTCACGAACCGAGCAGTGAAAGTCTGACGCTATGCCATTCGGCCGTCCCGCTCCCTGAGAGAGAGAGAGAGCACTTCCATTCTTGGTCTTTCTCTAGCCTCTGTGGCCAAACTAGCACAAAAGAAGTGTAAGGAATCCATGGATGATGGCTTGGGGTAATGTTTTGTGGAAACGCCAGATGCGATCGAAGCATAGTTATTGTCATTCATCCGCTATAGAAGAATAAAAGCATGTTATAGAATGCGAAAGACAGGTTTCCTACGTAAACTTGATGGTGAGACTGACTCGAATGAACGTTGTCTAGGAAAACAACAAGAAACGACACTATACAAGCAAACAAGCAAGCAAGCACAAACAAAAGCAAAACAAAACAAAACAAAACACCACCACCAACAACAAACCCTCACGATTATACCAGAGGATGCAACCACTGACAACTACTGTTACACTTCTGATCTCTTCGTTTTCTTTTTCTCGATCCGAAGCAGACTGAACACTCCAAACATCCCCATCACTTCGTTTTAATCTCAAACCGTTGCTGCCAATGTGTTGCGAAAGCGGAGCCAGTTCTGAGAGAGGCCCCATGTGCAGAAACACAAGAAACGGTTCCCAACGGAACGGGCAGACGTGCTAATTCCCTTCTTGTTTTTCTTCCAGAACCATCGGGCTGGGAGTTGCAGGAACACTGTTTCCACTCCACTGACAGTAACTGCGAGGGGTTTACAACGGATATATGACCATAGAAGGCCAGTAAGACAAGCTAAACACATGGCTATAGTGCCAGACTTACAGCCAATCCCCTTGAGAAAGAATCGTCTCTCTCTCTCTCTCTCTCTCTCTCTCTCTCTCTCTCTGTGTGTGTGTGTGTGTGTGTGTGTGTGTGTGTGTGTGTGTGTGTGTGTGTGTGCGCGCGCATGCGAGTTTAGTCTGCGTCCTTGTATCAGTTTGCTGAGTATATTAGACCATGGACCCCGCGAGAATTGCGGCAGTGTGTGTGTGTGTGTGTGTGTGTGTGTGTGTGTGTGTGTGTGTGTAGTCTGCGCGGTTTTGTTTTGTCAGACGCTGTACAAACATCCTGCTTGCAGTATACCGTCTAGTTCTGACAGAAGCAAACACGATACATTGACCTATAGCTACCGTGAGACCTTAACTTGTCTCACGCAATCATCACTCATTTTACACCAAGTGACAGTAGGAACACATTCCAACCCGATTTACAGATAAACTGACAAATACTTTTTTTTTGTAAACACAGAATATTTTTTTCTGTCTGGAGAAAATGAAAATAATAATTTATGAATAGGTGCTGTCATTATTTTATTCTGAGAGCCAAGCCGGACGAGAAGTGGACTGTCAATGCTGGGAACGGGAGTTCGATTCCCGGGAAGAAGTTGTGGTCCAAAATGTGCGTGCGTGCGTGCGTGTGTGTGTGTGTGTGTGTGTGTGTGTGTGTGTGTGTGTGTGTGTGTGTGTGTGTGTTTTCGACACGTGCCTGTTTGTGCTTGGCAATCTACTTCAATCTACAAACTCTCCTTGATCAAAGACTTACTTTTTCGCTTAGTTGAGAGTTCTCAGCGGTTTCAACTGCTCGGGAACTGAGTGCAATCCAATCAAAATGACACCCACTCTTAGGACGTTTCTCCTGGGAGTCTCAGAGGGTGAAAAGTATCCCTATTTCTATTTTATTACAGCCCTTACCACTATGTATGTATGTATGTATGTATATACATGTATGTACATAATTTATGTATGTACTTATGTATGTATGTACGGATGTACTTATGTATGTATGTATGTATGTATGTATGTATGTATGTATGTATGCATGCAAGTTGAACATGTATATACGTAGGTATGAATGCATGTATATATGCATGCATTCGGATTTGCTTGTATGTATCAGAGGTATTTATGTGTGTATGTATGTATCACGTTACAGTATGTATGTACATACATGTGTACATAAGTGTGCATTATATAAGTGTAATAGCATTTGCGCGCACACACACACACACACACACACACACACACACACACACACACACACACACACACACACACACACACACACACAGAGGCTTTGTCGAGAATCGAAACCGCCTCCCGATCTCGATTCTAACTTTTCACTGGGTGCATGAACCACACGACCCAGAGAGAGAGAGAGAGAGAGAGATCATCTTCTCGCCGAAAGAAACTTGAAGTGCACTTAGGCAGCGTGCACACAGACAAACATGCAAATATTGTCTGGAATTACTCATATGCCGGATAATTATTCCGACGCACGTGGCGTGCCGCCAGCACTGACCGCCAGAATAAGCAGATCCTGGTTTCAGCTATCGTATGCACCCCCCCCCCTCCCCCCACACACACACACAAATCGTCCTTCTGTAATTGTTCCAGACTAGCCGCCCATGGCTAGTTAGTTGGGTTTAACGTTCCACGCCAGTGATTGGAGATGACCCATCCAGGCAGGTCAAAAGGGGGGGGGGGACGAACAGCTACCTTAACTGTAAAGTCCAGTTGAACACTATTCAATCAGTTTGCCAGGTTCAAGTTTCCTTGACTCCGGTGGACACGCTACAGAAACAGATCCAGTTGACAAGTCAGAGGAAACGGGCAACGGTTTGGAGTGACCACAATGTTTACTCCCGCCTAGAGATGGGACTTTTTTCACAGTTTACACAGTTTATTCGTACTCATTTAGGCAGAGGAGTTATAATAATAATAATAATAATAATAATATTACTAATAAATTACATTTACACAGCTCAATTCTTGAAACTACATCATTGCGCATTCACAAAACACTCATACGCACATAGAACATATCCTTTAAAAAAACAAGCACCACGGTTGCATGAATCAGTAAAAGGCAAGTTGCAACAGATAAGTTTTAAGCTCTGATTTGAAGTATGACAGAGTAGGTTGTTGTCTCTTGCTACCAGGCAGCGACTTCAAGACTGTTGGGGTGGTAAACCGGAAACAGCGTTCACCAAGGTATTTCAAATTTCTCCTAGGAATTTTGAGAAACTTTTCATTGAATAAGCGGAGGCTATGCGGTAGTTATCTAACGGGACACCATCTCTTGATTCCAGTGCAATGAACGTGTATTTTTTGGTCCTTTGAAATCTTCTCGTACTATTACTTTTTTTCCAGGGTTGATTTACAAGATGATGCTACGTGACATCTTCCATGAATTAAAAATTCCTTTGAGTTTAAAACAAACAGCACGTTTGTTGAAGGTTTCTGTGATAATGTTGTCCGACTTGCGAACCAAAACTTAATGGGATTTAAAAAATAACCTCCTTCGTGCAGCCTTGTGTAACAACATAACGTTAGAACTGTACGAAAACTGCAAAAGTCAATCGCTCGATGTCTGTGCATGTAGACACAGACATTTCCAAACAACAGATATACGCCGAGAACCTTTTGTTTGTCTGTGGAGGGTAGAAGTGGGGGAGGAACCCAGCACTGTCTTGTGCAAAGTCTCAGCGTCATAATCAATAACCCTTTCTGTCACCCAAGAGCATCGTCTTCACCCGACCCGCGACAGACATGCACATTACGGAGAAAGAAGTGAGTAGCACTTACCCCAAATTGGCCAATATCCTCAGGCAGGAAAACTTCACAAGTCCTCACAGTCGCACTGGGGCTCCCAACACACAGTTCGTCTGCCGTCTACCCCAGACACTCCTCTTGAGGCTAACGCCACCGAGTTTTTGGACTTTCCCGTCTCGTTTTGTTCTTTCACAGGTCTGCGAGAGACGAAAACTGTTAGCCGGCGGTTTCTGATCCGGTTACTGATCTCTCGCGGGTCTCCAGCACTCCCAGTTTCAGTGGCGCTGTGGTCTGATACTCCCAGGGCAGACACAATTCAATTTCTCTCACAAGGAGATGGACAGAAGTTTTGCAATTTCGCGAACTGACAAGCGATTAAAACGAGGCGGGAGCGAGGGAGGGACTGGAAGCCAGCAGCGTTGGAATCGATAGCCCGCGGAACTTGACTGCCCCAGTGGCTGTACTGTCCAGTCACTTGACGCGCTTGCCAGGTAGAAGATCACCAATTAGCTCAATAAAGTATTCCCCTGGACAGTTCCAACGTTCGCGATGGGCATTCGGTCTGGGTCACAAGCAATCTTACACCCACTTAACTTTCCTGGCACTGGAAAAGGTAGGCGAGGATGAGACAGATCAAGCACACGTAGCTTAGCTTTCCTGGCACTTTCCGAATATAGTTAGGAGACGATGAGACGAATTCAGCACACTGAATCTGATCACTGCACATCCGCGGAACTTTATCATGGACCGCAGAACACACGACAGATGTCACACACTGAATGTAGTCCTCTCTCTGTCGACTAGGACACGTCCGTCAGGCGCAAGTCACAAACTGGATATCACACACTGAATCTTATCGATCAGGATATATCCCTCAAACATATAAAGGTACAAAAGCCACAAACTGGCTCGCAACTGGTGAATGCAATTTTTTTTGTTGCTATTGATCAGAACACATCCGCCAAACATCTATAGTCACAAGCTGGAAGCAAGCACATTCTCTCTATCGATTTCTAAAACGCCTTTGGAAATCTTCTGTCGAAGCTGGAATTCACAGAGGCAGCCAACAGATGCTCCAGTTAACTATGAAGTGAGACAGCGGGGAACCTACATTTCATCCATCGATACATCCCAAGGACGACAGAGTACAAACACTGACGTCCTGATCCTGAGGGAATATCCCAGGTGTAATAACAGGCGCACAGCCAATGAAAAGCCTGGTCCACCGCGTATTATCAACACGCAGATCCAGTCAGGCAAGCCTATGACGTCGAATTACTTTGCACGGTATGTACATTCTCTCCGGTTCTCCTTTGAAACATCCTGCGCACAAAAAATACAAAGAGTACATGAAAAGAAATAACGGGAAGAAAGTGAAGGGGGAAAACTGAATGATATAAATATATAGACAGAATCCGTCAGATTGTTTCTTCTCCGTCTTGGCAGGACGACATTTGAGAATGACTGCTGATATTATGCCGGAGAGAAAAAATAAATGACATGCCCACCCCACATGATTTAAACAAAAGATTTGCAGTTTTGAAAATTCTCTTTTTTGTAAGTTCTCTAAGAGAGCCGTCCGCCTTCTTGCACAGATATATCAAGATATAAATGAAGACGGTGCTGAGTGAAGGCAAGATGTGAAGGTCGCGCACGTGCTACACGAGTTGTTGATGATCGGAGACAAGTTTAGCGTCTTGCCCCTATGAGGAATCGTCCTGTCAGCCTTCTCCTGCAGACTGAGTGGGAGACCCCGTGTCGTGGTCTGTTCTGATTACTGGTCCAGCCTGTTAGGGCCTGAGGCATCAGCGTAGCCTGTCCAGTACGATGTACTGGTCAACGGACAATAGTTGGCAGTGTGACACTACAGATCAGTGGCTTGACCTCCGATGGCCTCGGTAAAAGACCATAGGACTTCGCTGACAACAAAGGCGATTGCAATGCAGATCAGTTAATTAACCTAAGATGGCTTGGGCTCTTGTGGCTTTAGTAAAAGACAGTAGGATTTTGCTAATTACTGTTTCGACCACTGACGATAAAAATAATGACAATGCAGACCAGTGACTTGGTGTAAGGTGGCTTGGCCTCTGATGGCTTTGTTTAAAGGTGACCACTGAAGACAAAACAGGATGGCACAGCAGATCAGTGACTTAGCCAAAGGTAGCTTAGGACCTGTCCATGCTGTACTATATTAAAGCAAATAGCGAGTAGTCATTGCAGCAGCGAAAAATACTACTCAAACGAAACGAAAGGCAACGTCCACTTCCCTATTCGTTCGCAATCTGTACTGTTGTGCTGCAGAGTCTTGGCTGACCATTGGTCTGCTGAAAATCGTGGCGATGCATATCTGTGACAACCTCTGATAGCTTAGGGTCTGTCTATCGGAGACAGCATTTGTCGTGAAGTCTTTACTTATCACTGGACTGCGCGCAGCGATGTGGCAATGCAAAGCATTGACTTCATCCCCTATGGCCCATGAAACGTCTGCCCTAGCCTGAGAACAAGCGAAGTTATGTAAATGATGACAGTTCCGGAATAATACCGGCCGGTGACTATACCTCTCTCTCCGCTGTGTCGATGTCTCTCTTGACGTGGAGATCAAGTGAAACTGTGACCTTGCGGGCAATGTTCCAACCCTGCCAGAGCCGGTCCCACAGCGGGCGAGGCGTGAAGTTGGACGATGGCTAGCGTGTAACAAGACATGGGACACGCTACGCTAGGAAATCACTCACTCAACCCACCCTCCCTCAACCGTTATACCCCTCCCCTCCCTACCCCCACCCCCTTTACCCTCCCAACGGCCGCGTGGAACCCGCTACCCAATCAGACGAATCAGTGACGTCCCCCAGCACGTGCCTCGCCAGGCGCTTCAGCCTGAAGATCGAACAGCACTGACAGTCTATTGTGGTCACTCTCTCGCTGCTCGGTACTGTCAAGCACGTGGAATATTGTATTTGGTTTAGGAAGTTTCCTTGAGTGGTTTATGCTCGCCACCGATTTTCGCTCGGAGTTCCGCTGCGTGTTTGCTTTTTCAGGTCAATTTCTCGGTACACAGGTCCATCGTCATTTCAAGAAAAAAGGGCGTATATGCGCTTATCCAACCCACGGCGCTAAGTCCCTTTACCTAGATGACGGAAGACGTATCACCGCCAATCTGTGTTGGAAATGCTTTGACGGTATAGATGAGATGTTTGTTTTCTTCACTTTTCCCCCAGTTTTGCTGGGGAGCCGGGGTGGTCGAATGGTAGAGCGTTGGACTTCTAATGCTCGGGTCGTGATTCGGTCGTGAGATCCCGGCTGGGGCCAAATATTTCTGCTGGCTTTTTCATCGTTGCCCCGTCTTTGATATCACCCTATATGGTGGAAAAGGACGTTAAACCCCCAAACACCCACCCACCCATCCCCCAATTTTGCTAGTTTCCTCTAAGGTCGTTGGAAACGTTTCTCAAAATGATTGGCGGAGCCGGGGTAGCCGAATGGTACATCATTGGACTTTCAATGCTCGGTTCGTGAGTTCGAATCCCGGCTGGGGCCAAATATTTGTGCTGGCCTTTTTCTCGTTGCCCCGTGTTTGACATCACCCATATTTGGTGGAAAAGGACGTTAAACTCCCATACACCCAGCCTCCCTTCTCAAAATGATTATTTTCAGCACAGACGTTGTGTAGAGATGTCAATAAGAACAACCGAGTGTGTGTCACACACCGTCACTGGGTTAGCGCGGAGGAGCGGTGGCCAAGGGAGTCTTCGACGAGCACACCACCACAACAGACAGATAAAATAAGCACAGAACGATAGATAAGGAACAAGGAATTTAATAAAGAAATACAAACTAGAAACAACCTACCAACAATACACACTACAAAGACAAAACCCTAACCTGCGTCCCTAGTATATTAGATAGAAGAGAGAAAGAGAAGAAAAGGAACAGGCATACATATGGTTAGAAAGAGAAGGTATACCCGATAGGCCATGCCTGCCAGCCGCCGCCGAGTCCCAACCCGCACTCAAGAAATCCGCTGACCCGCCCCCAACTACGCTAACTCCTGCTACTCACCAACTGGTAGCGGCCGCACCTGAAACTTATGAACTTTACTAAACACCCGACCTAGAATGCCAAGAGAATAACACACTACACGTGACACACGAGCCACACCCACACCGTCTACGCACACCTGACGACACCCCAAAGAAACACACACACACACACACACACACACACACACAAACACACACACACACACACACACACACACACACAGACAGAGTCACTTTTGCAAGTTCCTGCAGTTTGCTGCAGCCGAAAAGAAAACTGCGACATACGTAAGATTTTAAACCGGGAATAAGTCACTGACATCGGCACCTAACATTTCTAAGAAAATAATACGCAAGTTGTTTCCCGCAGAATTACTAAGTTCTCAGAGATGGCAGAACAAAGCATTACATCATTATTTCGGTCACTAACATTTCTAGCACACTAAGCTTGTTGGATTGCATTTCTGAAAACGCTGGGCTCCCCGAGAAATGGCTGGATAGCCCTCTTACATACCTCGTTTGCTGGGCTGAAAGGAGCGGTGGTTGGGGTGTAACTGAATTTTACGGCTGACGAGGTGAACGTGCCATGAGAGCCGAATTTAGATGACATTTCGAAATAATCACCGTGCTCAAGATGGGCATTTTGCTTTCAAGAACTCTTTATAGCTGGAAGTAAGGCGGTGAAAGTATCAGTTAATGAATGTCGATTTGTAGCATTGCCCTGGAATATCAAGGCGTCCTTCTATCCACCCACCCCTTCCCTCCTACAGAAGAAAACAGGTCGGGCTACGCTCGTAGCAATAGAGCTAGAAGTTATACATACCAGAAGCTGAGCAGTATGCCTAGAGACAGAATGTCCGACTGTAGCACGTGCGTTACATAACGGCCGTAACCACTGTCACTGCAAAACGTGGGGTTCGATCTCAAGCCGAGCTGTAATCTGTGAAACCAGTTTTCCTGGCTCTCGGGTTGCTCATCGGGGGGGGGGGGGGGGGGGGTTTCTTCGGTTCTCTCTGCCGGCAAAATTTCATAAAAAAATAGTTCCGTTTGGTTGGGTGGCGCTGCACCGCGGCGACGCGCTTCTCCCGGTGGAAGCAGGCCGAATTTCTCAAAGGGAAAAAAATTGCTGCTAAAACTGGCCTACTGGCCAAACGCTGCGCTCACTGTGCAACAATAAAGAAACAATAAAAACTACACGTTTATTAAACAAAACAACACATTTCGTGCCGCTCACGACTCATTATCCCACATTTTTTAACCTGTGTACGAAATTCAGGCGAGATTAGCGGTTCCTTGACGGCTAGCTCTTAGTGCAGCAAACACGAGTATATTCAAAGTGTAACAGTAAGCCAAATTTAAATCCATCAATGCATTTTTTTTTCTTTTTTTCTTTTTCGCGAGACCACTGATGCACAACCCCAAATTTACTTGGTAGGAATTGAGTTGAACTATACGCTCATCGGTTTTGAAACATAAAGGCGTTGAAGCGCAAATACCCAGCAGAGCCATTAACTTTCCCTGCGTAGTGACTGACAAGAACAAAAAGATTTGTCACAAAGGACCTGATTGGCTGACTGAGCCAAGTTCACTCCGACACAGGGGATTTTATTGGCTGACCGAGGCGTTCGAGTCCTTGCCAAACACACCACCACCGGCAGTAAGGGACTGGGCCCGCATGTAAAAGTCGGGGTTAGGGAGTTGAGCCCCGGGTTAGAGTCTCACTTCGAACTAAACTAGCTCGAGGGTTACATTTTCTGTTGTTTTTTGTTTTAAATCAGGAAGCGGGTCCATTCCAGCAAAGTGCCTATGCCATTATAGAAGGAGTTTTGTCTTTCTTTCTTCGCTTCCTTTTTTTTAAATTTAATTTTGTTTTTGTGTTTCTTTTGTCCTAGTCTGGGTTAGGCCGGTAGCCGTGGGTTAAATTAACCTCGAGTTTTACATACGGGCCCTGAACTTATCTTGCGAAGCCCACAGTACCGTAATGGTTGACTGGATTACAGTAACTTGGTTACTCTCGTGAACAACCCGCACGCAACAGTCCCTAGACACGAGAGAAGCCGCCATTATTGGGCACAAATTATTCCAGCAAAGTAAGCCAGGCCAGCGAATGATTCCATTACAAGTCGAGAACTTTGGTACATCTAGGTTATTTGTGTGCTCCCTCTTTGTCAGTTTAACACACTTCGTACCACATAGGGATTCCATGTCGTTCCAGTTCTCCTCCCACCATAATTATCCTATTTTTGACCAGGTTCCCTTGTGTGGTAGTGGTAGTGGGAGATATTATTCTCAAGCTTACTTTCTGTTTATTTGTAAGAGCTTGATGCAGACAGTGCGTTTACTGAGTTTCCATTCTTCTTGACTTGAACACAGAACTGAAGTTTGTTCGACCTTAACGTTTAACCCTATTAAATTTTTACTTTTATATTTTATATCAAGATCTTTAATGACTATTGTTTTCTTATTTGTGACAAAGCATCTTGTGAGGCCAAAGAAAATTTTCTGTTTTTTTTTTTAGATTCTCTCTTAAACAGACAATAAAGTATTTTGAACTGAATTGAATTGAATTGAAGTGAGAACAGGTTCTTAAGGGAAATACCACTGGTGATGGCGAAGAGCAGGGAAGCAAAAAAAAAAGTAAGGAGATAATGATAATAATGAATAAAATAAAAAAAGAAGAAGAGAGAAACGGTTTCTGCTAACCTTCCTTCGTACGAAATGAGTTAAAGACGCAGTTTGGGAAGCTATTCGGAGGAGACCATAAGAAAAATCAGCATCTCATCGCGTAACATGGAAGAAAGCTAGCAGCCATTGTCAATAATCATGTTTGAAAACTGGACGTTTTGTGGTTACAGGAAGAGCTGTGATATGTTTTCATACGAATCCTCATTTTTAGTTAGCAGAATCTCATTCCTTACAAAACAGAGTTCCAGATTTTGTTGTTGATTTTTTTTTAATATATGTTCAATGCCCAGAAGCAAGGTCGAATTGTTCTGATAACAGAATCAAACCAGCTGGAAATTTGGAAAGTTTTTCAAAACACAAAAATTAGCCCTTCACACGCATTGATGCGTGATCTGAAGACAAATTACAGCGAACACTTCCCAGAGATCTTCAATCCCTTAAAAAGACGTGATGTTCTTTTTTCATAAAAGATTTTTAACGAATCAATAACTGGACATGACAATATGAATTCTCTTCTACATTTACGAATTACGAATTTATGCCTGTCACACACTCTGTTGAGTCCCTGTTGGTGTTGTTGTTGTTGTTGGTGGTGGTGGTCATGGTGTTGGTGTTGGCGTTGGTGGCGTTGTTCAAATGTTGCAGTCAGAAAGTAAAACCATGTAACGTTTCCAACCTGCCGACACCCTAAAGCGTGGAGGATCTAGTTTTCAGTAATTATGACTGACCTTAAAAAGAAAAAAAAATCTCATTTATCTTTTGAGGCACTGAAGCCATCTTTATGAGACATTGACGGATCGTCCAATATTTTTGTGTCTCTGACTTCCTGATTTGTTTCTACTCTCATCTCACTCCATGCGAGCCACCCCGGGCCAGCAAATTTTCTCTTTCCGCTTGAGTTATGCCCAAAGTTTAAACGCTCACATTCAGTGATAACTAGGCTCCACAACAGCCAACACGCTTTAAGGTGGGGGTGGGGTTGAATTTTAACGTTCTTTTCCACCACGTAAGAGTGATATCAAAGACGGGGCAGCGAGAAAAAGGCCAGCACAAATATCTGGCCCCAGCGAACTCACGACTGGAAAATGAGCTATGATCTCGAGTGGTATTGTAGACCTCTCTTTGGTGCTCATGTCCATCCCTTCTGCGACGTTCAAGGCACCGCTGGGCTGGAGGAAGAAGCAGTGAAAGCCTCCTGCTGTAAAGCGATACTTTATGAGCAGACCCCGTAAGTGAGCCTGCAAGTGAATGGGACTCAATCAGGCAACAAAACAATCCAACCACATTCCTACCTATCAGGGATTGGAACCTCCGTAGTGGATCTCTCTCCGCTCAGGCAGTGAAAAGCTTCTCAAAGTTCCGAGGTAAAATTTCAAATCTTCTGGCCAACGCTCTTTCCGCTTTGCTGCCCCTGTAATCTGGAACTCCCTGCCCGCTAGCTCGAGTCAGCAACCTACTTTGTCTTCTTTCAAATCAGAGCTAAAAACAGACCTACCTGTTCCACCTGGCATTTTACTGATTACCGTAGTACCTGCTGTGTAAGGATGTGTTTTATTTGCGTGTGAGTTTCAGTTTTTGTGCCCCCCCAGGAATGGAATTCTCTGCCTCCCTCCCTTAGGAACACCGAGACCCTCCCACAGTTAAAGTCAAAACTAAAGACTGACCTTTTCAAGATAGCATAAAAATTATGATCTGTAGCATCACTACCCCTCCTGACAACTCCCCCCTCCCCCCCCCCCCCCCCCCCCCCCGCACAAATACTTAGTGTTTCATGTTTCATGTATGCGTGAGAATGTGTGTGTAGCGCACTGAGTGTTCTATGAGCAGATTGTTAGCGCTTTATAAGACCTATTATTATTATTATTATTATTATGTGTGAATGCGAAATGAGTTGTCTGCCAATGATTGCGCGTTAGAAATGTGATTTATTATCATTTTATCTTTGGGCCCTGGGCAGAAGTCAAGGGGAGAATGAAATCATGCCCCCGGGCCAGCGTATAACTGTCTCCTCGTGCCGGAAGCTGACAATGCCAGCAGACGAACCTGCGGAAGCCGGCAGCCCATATGACAAAAAAAAAAAAAAAATGTCCCCAGCAAGACGCCCCTACAGCGCTCCCGCAGTCGTCGCCCCTTCACGTTCGATTACAAGTGTTTGTGCAGTCATGCAGTTTGAACTGCTGCGAGGGGGAAGGGCCAGTAATATCACACACGGAGAAAGAGTGTTAGGGTCGTCTGCTGGAAGGGAGGAGTCACCGAGCGTTTTGCCATCTCTGCCCCAGTCGTTTTTGTCCCGCGCTTTTTTAGTTTCTCGGGGGGGGGGGGGGGGGGTTAAAGGATCGTCTTCCAACATAACTATGATCACAATCATATGATCACAAAACGTGCGAGGGGGGGGGGGGGGGATTGGGTCATGCAAAGTTCTGAGCACCCCCTCAGTAAGAACTAAAACATATGGTCAGAGATCCTTTTCCTTTCAGGCTCCAGCTCTTTGGAACCAACTTCCTAAACCGCTTAGACACACAGAGTCCAGTGCCAGCTTCAAACGCTGCCTCAAAACCCACTTATTTAAAACTGATTACTGATTTACTCTGCCCTTCCACACCGTGTCAGTCTGCTTGTTGTGAGTTATTGTTTAACTTTGAATGTTCCCTGTGCGTCTGTGTATGAAAGTGGTGTATGTATTTATGATGTACGGCGCTTAGAGCCTGTTTTATTTCATGTATGGGCGCCTTATAAGTCGTCCTTATTATTATTATTATTATTATATGGGCTGCCGGCTTCCGCAGGTTCGTCTGCTGGCATTGTCAGCTTCCGGCACGAGGAGACAGTTATACGCTGCCCGGGGGCATGATTTCATGATTGGGGGTGGGGGGGGGGTGTTAAAGGATCGTCTTCCAACATAACTATGATCACAAAGCGTTCTGAGCTGTTTTTGTGATGTGTAGTGTCGCGTCATTTCAACAATCATGCAGTTACACCCTAACGCAGATAAGTACTGTGTTTCAGTGTGTGTAATTTGTATCCGGGAGAGGGTGTGTGTGTGTGTGTGTGTGTGTCTGTGTCTGTGTCTGTGTCTGTGTTAGTGCAATGAGTCCTATCTGGAGAGTCTACGCACTACAAAAACTATTTCTTCTCCTTCTTGTCCTTCTTATTTGCCGCGAAATAGTCTTTGTAGCTTGCGCGGCGTAAAGCCCTAACTAACTAACTAACTAACTAACTAACTAACTAACTAACTAACTTGTCCTTCTTATTTAATGTTTAAAGGCCGAGTTTCCCACATATCAAAGCTCACAAATCTGACAGCCTGACACTGAGCCAACAAAACGTCAAAAGGCTCAACGCCAAGCGAAAGCCAGGCGTCGGCTAAGGTGCTGTGATCTCGTGCTGAGATTTAATTCAGCCGTTCGAATTTTCGTTCGCACAGCGACAGACGGCAGGGCACAGCATTACGAGCTTTATTTACCTCTAAACAGACTAATTCCATCTTCGCTAAGCCAGCTTATGTTTATGGGACTGTTCCGCTCGTGAGTTCGCCTATACGCTCGAAATACTCTATCTTGATGATTAGTACAGCTCTTAATGCGATACAATGTTGTTCACACTTTGCGTGAGCGCTCGCACATTCACATTCTACGACTGTTGTTACACTGCTGGAGCGCTCAGTGTCGTCGCTGCGTCATTGAGTACGCTTCTGTTGGCTCAGTGCCAGCATTTCCGACGCTGTCACTGTCCAGGGGCCGGTTGCACTGCTTCAGCCTAACTATACATCTCTTACGCCCGACTAAACTCCTTACGCGGGTATAGTTAGTCTGTTGAATTAAGTCAGTTGCTCTGCTAGTGACTAGGACAAGGACTAGCTACGTCTGGACTAACTGCTACGGACTAAGCCAGCGTCAAAAAGTTGGAATGGCCCCCGCGCTGAAACGAGAGGAATGAGGTATATTTCTATTTATAAACCGAAGGGAAGTAACTCGGCACTTGTGTGTCAGTGTGTATTGTGTCGTGGTTTGTGCTGCGTGTTCTGTGTTTGTATCTGCGGTGTGTGTTATGGTGCTTATTGAGTGTTCTGTGTTTGTGTCCGTGGTGTGAGCAGTTGTGTGTGTTGAGGTGTGAGCTGGGGTGTGTTCCGGTGTTGTGTAAGTAGAAATATTGTCAGGTGATGATGATGATGAGAGTGAAGATGGATATATGATATTGATGGATGAGGATGATGCGTGTGGTGAAGTCATTTCTGTGGAAAGAAAAGTGAGAAGTAAATGTGGATGTGTCTGTAGTTCTTTTCTCTTAATTGTGGAGAGAGGAGAAATGGTTGGAGGAGAAACGGAGAAAAAGGGTTGGGGGTGGGGGGGAACTAGGGGTTAGGGTTGGGATTTTTTTTTTTTTTTTAAATTTCCGGAAGGTGGTAAATAGGGATTGGTGGGTGAGGAAGGGAGAGTACCCATAAAAATCTTGACCGTAGCGGGACGCGTTTCGTCGGACTTTCACCGGCTCATCAGCCGCTTTTGGTCAAGACAGGGGAGAAGGGAGCTGAGGGTAAGGAGGGAAGCAGGACGAGTAAACTATGGCGCAAATTTAAAACAAGATGTAGCGATTGAGACTTTGACTTAATTATCCAGTGTCGTGGAAGTTCATGGTTTAGAAAGGAGTGAATACTTACTGGAAGGATTTACAGTGATGTTGAAGGTAATTACTGAAAGAGTTAAGAAATTTTTTTTATTTAAATGGTCAGTGAAACTACTTGTGTGTGTGTGTGTGTGTGTGTGTGTGTGTGTGTGTGTGTGTGTGTGTGTGTGTGTGTGTGTGTGAGGTAAAAAGTAAGGAGGGAACGTGCAGGAAGAGGCTTGTGAGATAACCGAAAAGATGCAAAACTTTGGCCGGGATAACGAATCAACTTAATTTTTGCACATCCTGCATCCCGCATCGCAGTTGCTAAGTAAGCCGGCTACTTAGTCAAGCCTTACGCCTACCCAGTGGGTGGCGTAAATTTAGGCCACAGCGAAGGGCCTAAAATGTGCTAGTCGGAAGCCGTGCAACGGCCGTAAAGATAGTCTACTCATCGGCCGTTCCTACGTCCGAACTAAGGTCTTATACCCAAGCAGTGCAACCGGCCCCTGGTGTCTACGTGGTGTGATGATAGATACACGAAAACAGCTCAGAACGATCTGTGAGCATTAAATTGTAGCATTAGCCCTTTATGATGATGATGATAATAATAATAATGAGTATTGTATAGGCGCTTTATCCAATTTCGTGAATCGGCTCAAAGCGCCGCGAACTGAACCCAACACGCACGCTCACGTGAATCACACGCATTCTCTCACACACTGGACATAAACACATTACAACCACGTGGTGCAAAGGGTCAGCTCAGCTGTTTAAGTTTCGGAATTTAGGATTGCATTTATTTTTTCAAATTTGGTGGGCTGAACATTTCCAAAGCAGAGGGGGAGGAAGCCGGAGTACCCGGAGAGAACCCCCGACGACCATCGGCCCGAATGAACGGTGCCACATACGAGAAGGAAAAATTCTTTGTCCAGAGTGGGACTCGAACCCCTGACCTCTCGAATTGGTGACAAGTCTGTTAACCACTAGACCACCGACCGATAGACAGTTTCGAGCACACAGGCGCACGCACAGGCACAAAATAATGGTCCTAACCCCAAATTGTCTACAGCGAACCAGATGAATAACTCCAGCCAAGATTACCAGGCTTCACACACAACAAGCCAACTCTTGTTTTTCAACACCTGCCCTCGTGATTACGCTTGTACATAACACGAAGCTGTCTACATCGCACTGATATTAGCTGGCCGTCGGCCGAGCGGTACCGAAACTCTCCCTCTACTTAAAAAAATCTAGTTACCTCACTGCATTAATTAGCAGCTGTGCGTTTCGGGTTCCGCCTACTGAATGGGGCTGCACAAGTGTCTGAGTGGTGTAATGCTAAATCCCATCTAAATAGCTTAAAAAGCTTTGTGAGTCCAGAAATCTTGGACAGACTGGTATTAAGCAGAGGGCAATACCCTTGCTTGTCGTGTGCTGGTGGTGGGTGGGGAGGAGGGGTGGGGGTGGGGGGTGGGGGGTAGGGGGTGGGTGGGGGGGGGGGGGTTGGGGGGGGGGGGGGGGGGGGGGGTGGGGGGGGGGTAGGGGGCTGCTTATTCAAAAACATCACTGAGTCTCCGCGCTCAACCTCTTATGTACGTTTTTAGCTCAAGTCAGTTTTCATTAGCCCTCTGATCCTTCAATGTCGGACTGTTTTGTTTTGTGGCTGGCTTCAGAAGCCACAAGAAGCAAAAATTGTGACTGTCGCAGCTGAAAATATAGAGTTTAGCATTTGAGTATTTGTTACGTACAATCCACTCCACTTTCACAGTGTGGCTCCAATTTGAATACATTTTGTTAATCCGAAAATTGCAAGAAATAATACTAATGAATGAATGAATGAACGAACGAATGATGATGATGATGACGATGATGATGATGATGATGATGATGATGACGACGACGACGACGACGACGACGATGATGATGATGATAATGATCAACCCAGTAAGGGCTATACAAGTATCTGTCATCCGCGAATCTAGTTCTAGTTCCGTTCTAGTTCCCTGTTCTCAACATCATGACCAACAGAAACTGCAAAAAAAAAAAAAGAGAAGAAAAACGAATACGAGTTTTTGAGGAAACACACACACACACACACACACACACACACACACACACACACACACACACACACACACACAGAGGAGAGAAAAAAACCGCTCCAAAGGTCGTTGTGACTACAAAGCATGTTCAAGTCTTCCGCGTTTAGGCAAAAAGATGCTCTGTTGCCCGCAAAAACAAGACAAAAATTGAACGGTTTCTGTCTGATAAATAGACATTCTTCCTTCTGACTTGACACACGGTGACTTTTACAGCAACAGGCACGTCAATAGTGTATGCCCATAAATGCAACAAAGAAAATGTCAATGCAGTGATGAAACTACACGGGCAAGGGCAGACTCCAGGGCCCGTATGTAACAGTCGAGGTTAGGGCTTTTAGCCCTGGGTTAGAGTCTATAGCCTCGAACTAAACCAGCTCTAGGGTTAAATTTTCTGTTGTTGATGTTGTTGTTGTTGTTGTTGTTTTTTAAATCAAGAAGCGGGATCAGTCCAGGAAAGTGCCTAAGCCGTTATAGAAGGCTTTTTAAAAGAAATTCCTTTCTTCGCCTTCTTTTTTGTTTAATTTTGCTTTTGGGGTTTCTTTTGTCCTAGTCTGGGTTAGGCCCGTAGCCGTGGGTTAAATTAACCTCAACTTTTACATGCGGACCCAGGCTACACAAGTTTTGCATGGTATCGTCTGTAATCAAGCTCTGTCGAAATACTATTCAAATCAAATTTGACGACTGCTTATATTTTTTTATCATTTCTGAAATAGCCGCAGTATAACTACGTTACTACTTGATTATTCCTTCGTGTGAATGTTGGGGGCCTCTCCCACTGGGGAAAGCGCGTCGCGGCGGTGCAACGCTACTAGCCTACCTTTTTTTTTTTTTTTCTGGGGGAGGAAAGACGGACGCGGACCCAAGGAGAAATGCCTGTTAAGCAGCCCATGATTAGGAAAAATACCGGCATAAGATATCACATGTCGACCTGGAGGTGGAGCACACCGTGACAGAGGTGAGGGCCGTTTAGCAACTCCAGTTGAGCCATCGTTCACCCCATACCCTGACCGCACCTGTCAATTATCTTGTACGAAAACACCAACAATTCTTTCCGTATATGTGGAATCCGATGTCACTTTGTTGTAATCTAGGCAAAGCATGCAACAAAATGACATACTGATACTGACTGGACAGTATTCAACAAAGACACCCCTCCCCAACACACACACACACACACACACACACACACACACACACACACACACACACACACACACACAAGCAGAAAACAAACAAAACAAAACAATAAAACAGAATCCCCCCCCCAAAAAAAAAAAACCAAAAAAAAAACCATAAACTGAACTCAACAAAAACAAAACCAAAGGCACACATTAAAATCACAAATTGAGGTTGATCCAAGAAACACACACCTTCAAAGCACAGCAGAAATTTAGACACAAGAGGTCGAACTCCTCAAAAACTCATAGACCACCTCCAAGAAACTTGAAACTCCAGTACGAATATACTCTTCACGGCACTGACAAGCAGTTCCCTCCGCTCAAAGGTCCGAGAGCTGACTCGCACAAGGCGAGAGAGTAAGAGAGTTAGACGTTGCCTGCCGGTGGTGGTAACCGTATCTATAACGGCAAGCAGCAGCAAGCCAGTGGGGCAAGGAAGCAACAACAGCTCCAGAATTACTATTGGTGTGGGGCGGGCGAGACAGCCTGAACAGTGAAAGAAGCCGCCACAGTGGCACATCTACTTTGTACAGCGCGGCGCCTGTAACCAGAGAGGCGATTGTGGTGGTTCGGTCGTCTGGATGATGATGGCGTGTGGGGGGTGGTTGCCGGTGGAGATGTGTGTGTGTGTGTGTGTGTGTGTGTGTGTGTGTGTGTGTGTGTGTGTGTGTGTGTGTGTGCGCGCGCGCGCACCAGTAGATATATATATGTGTCTGTGTAATGATCACCATCAAGGTTTGTTACACTTGCATGTAGTTTATGCACACATGATTGATGTGGTAGACCTATATGTAGACCTACATGATTCATGTGGTAGACCTATATGTAGACCTACATGATTAATATGGTAGACCTATATGTAGACCTACATGATTAATATGGTAGACCTATATGTAGACCTACATGATTCATGTGGTAGACCTATATGTAGACCTACATGATTAATATGGTAGACCTATATGTAGACCTACATGATTGATGTGGTAGACCTATATGTAGACCTACATGATTCATGTGGTAGACCTATATGTAGACCTACATGATTCATGTGGTAGACCTATATGTAGACGTACATGATTAATATGGTAGACCTATATGTAGACCTACATGATTGATGTGGTAGACCTATATGTAGACGTACATGATTAATATGGTAGACCTATATGTAGACGTACATGATTCATGTTGTAGACCTATATGTAGACCTACATGATTCATGTGGTAGACCTATATGCAGACCTACATGACTGATGTGGTAAACCTATATGTAGACGTACATGATTAATATGGTAGACCTATATGTAGACCTACATGATTCATGTGGTAGACCTATATGTAGACCTACATGATTCATGTGGTAGACCTATATGTAGACCTACATGATTCATGTGGTAGACCTATATGTAGACCTACATGATTGATGTGGTAGACCTATATGTAGACCTACATGATTCATGTGGTAGACCTATATGCAGACCTACATGACTGATGTGGTAAACCTATATGTAGACCTACATGATTTATGTTTGGGGAACGTAGCCCAGTGGTAGACCTATTCGTGTCAGACTGTCCCGGCGTCGAGGACATGGGGGCTCGATCCACCGATAAGCAGGACCAGGGACACTCTTCGACATCCCGAGTCCGTCAACTCATAACAGCCCACGCGAAAATCGCAATTTTACTTGAAATCTTGATCACTAGGAGCCACTTCAAGCCACTATCACGCAATCTGCAGCGGTCTCGGGCCTAGCGTGAAGCCCCATGGGTGTGGTGGGTGGGGGGTGTTTGGGAGTTTAACGCCATTTTCCACCACATATGGGTGATATCAAAGCCGGGGCAACGATGAAAAAGCCAGCACAAATATTTGGCCCCAACCGGGATACGAACTCACGACTTGAGCATTAGACGTCCAACGCTCTGCCATTCGGCCACCCCGGCTCCCCGCACTCAGGGGGGATCCATGAGCTTTATCAAGTCTTCATCAGCAGCAGCATCATACTCATTTTCCCGTTCCCCTTCAAATTAACGTACAGTCTCGAATTTTCTTGTCGGTCGCAGCCTCGTGTACACATCACATCTACCGAATGTACACGTTGAAGGTCGCATATCCGCCTTTTCAAGATCCATCAAAATTGCAACAACAACAAAAAAAAGGATAGGTTTTGGGTGGCGCTGCACCGCGGCGACACACTTACCCCAGAGGAAGCAGCCCGAATTTCCCGAAAAGGATAATAAAGCAGTTAAAAAAAAAGTTCGGTGAGATGGAAACGGAGATTTATGCATGTGAGAGAACATGGGCTCTACAATGTCTGGAGGTTTTTCTCCAGTGGAGGAAACCACAATGTCCCTCAGGGCAAGGGAAAAAAATCAAATCAAGTATACGATGTTTCGGGGGCTGATGGACAAAAACGACGGCTGTGAATATATTTTATTTGTTTCAAAGAAAGTGCAAGAAATTGTGAAGTTTAAAGGCACATGAGTAAACCTCTCAGAACCATCTCGCTTAACTACGACGACAAAAGATGATACCAGTATGTCTCGTGCAAACGTATTCTACAGCCTTGTATAGGTCGGCCATGCTAAGATACGAACCCAGTTACAGGGTACCCCCTCCACAGCATCATCATCCCATCATCCTCATCATCAGAATAAAAGTTGCCTCCAATTTCCGAGCCCTCCCTTGAATTCCCCCCATGACCTGGGAGGACTACCACTGTGACATGTGCATCCTTGGTGATGAGCTGCATTTTATTTTGGAGTGTCCGACGTATTACCAGGACAGAACGCTGATCCCTGTCAATTTCCGCAGGGCAGTATCCTTATTTGACTTTTGTAGACTAATGTCCTTGAAAACATCACAGGAAAATGTACTGAACTTGGCTAAATACATTAAAATTAATAGAATAGTTTAAATTATTTTAATGTAAACGTAACAAACTTGAGAGTTGGGGCAAATATTTTGTTTTCTTCTGTGAAGCCTGGAGAACGCAGAATGTCTATCTTTACAAGAACAAGAAGACAGTTGTGTGGAAGGACTTACGGCGCTTGCCCTCGGAACCTATATCGTTGGGGGGTTCCAGGATTCAACGTTGTCTACGAGCCTTATGGGACACGCGTTGCATTAAGGAAATCAGTCTCTTAAGGGGAGTTGTAGTAATGGTCACTTTCTGTGCCCCGTCGGTTACGACCTGATTGGTTTTTCGCTGAATGTGAACATTACCGTTAGACAAATGGTCACCGGCATTGACAAGTTTCATCTTATCATTCTTCAGCGGAATAAGCTCTGTTCTGTGGCTCAGTAGCTTTTTTGTGTGTGAGCGACCCTCTACCAGTTGAAGTACATTGATTGTGGGACAGAACAATTGAACCGAGAAGAGGCGACCTGCCGATGTGCTAATGCCATTCATTTAAATGACGGTTGTTATTCAGTTCAATTCAGTTCAATTCAAAATACTTTTTTTTAAATCCCAGAAGGGAAATTAGAGTCCACCCTAAAAATGATAATAAGACATAATAATAAAACTTGCACTGAGAAAGCCTCAGTCACACACACAAGTATATTTATGCGCGCGCGCGCGCGCACACACACACACACACACACACACACACACACACACACACACACACACACACACACACACACACACACACACACACACACACATACACACACACACAAAAGTCTTGTGTATTCACACACCTATAAAAAAAAAAAACTTAAATCCTCACATACCAGTACATAAGTCTTAAACACACTCACATACACACACACACACACACTTGGGAGCGATACAGCAAAAACATTGAGCGAGCACATCATATCACACCACAGCTATAGACTATCACTGCAACCAGGAGAATCAAACTAATATTCAATGCAGATCACAGCTAATACTGGATAAAAATCAGGCACGGAGAGCAAAGAAATTCTCCCACAATCAAGGTGGGGTGTAGGGTAGTGATGGAAAAAGTCTTGCCTGGCTGTATTACAGACAAACCTTGTATGCAAGATACTGCAGCGAGAGAAAACGCTGGCCAGCCATTTGTGTCGGGGTTCATGTGCCCTCTGGCAGGGGAGACAATGACCGTTAACATCTGAGTAGATCGTCTGCTACATATGACCGCTAGTGTGTTGAGTGCGGGGATGATAGTCCTGACATGAAACTAATTATTTATAACAGCTTTTATATGTTGAGAATTCTTGTGATTTTGTACAGCCACTATTGGACGCATTATTAAATCCCTCTTTTATTTTGTCTTGGTGTATTTCTTTATTATCCAGTTACCATTATTAGTTATTTTATCAGTTTCTTTATCAGTTAGCATTATTAGTTATTTTATCAGTTTCTTTATCAGTTAGCATTATTAGTTATTTTATCAGTTTCTTTATCAGTTAGCATTATTAGTTATTTTATCAGTTTCTTTATCAGTTAGCATTATTAGTTATTTTATCAGTTTCTTTATCCAGTTACCATTATTAGTTATTTTATCAGTTTCTTTATCAGTTACCATTATTAGTTATTTTATCAGTTTCTTTATCCAGTTACCATTATTAGTTATTTTATCAGTTTCTTTATCCAGTTACCATTATTAGTTATTTTATCAGTTTCTTTATCAGTTACCATTATTAGTTATTTTATCAGTTTCTTTATCAGTTACCATTATTAGTTATTTTATCAGTTTCTTTATCCAGTTACCATTATTAGTTATTTTATCAGTTTCTTTATCAGTTACCATTATTAGTTATTTTATCAGTTTCTTTATCCAGTTACCATTATTAGTTATTTTATCAGTTTCTTTATCAGTTACCATTATTAGTTATTTTATCAGTTTCTTTATCAGTTACCATTATTAGTTATTTTATCAGTTTCTTTATCAGTTACCATTATTAGTTATTTTATCAGTTTCTTTATCAGTTACCATTATTAGTTATTTTATCAGTTTCTTTATCCAGTTACCATTATTAGTTATTTTATCAGTTTCTTTATCCAGTTACCATTATTAGTTATTTTATCAGTTTCTTTATCAGTTACCATTATTAGTTATTTTATCAGTTTCTTTATCCAGTTACCATTATTAGTTATTTTATCAGTTTCTTTATCAGTTACCATTATTAGTTATTTTATCAGTTTCTTTATCCAGTTACCATTATTAGTTATTTTATCAGTTTCTTTATCAGTTACCATTATTAGTTATTTTATCAGTTTCTTTATCCAGTTACCATTATTAGTTATTTTATCAGTTTCTTTATCCAGTTACCATTATTAGTTATTTTATCAGTTTCTTTATCAGTTACCATTATTAGTTATTTTATCAGTTTCTTTATCAGTTACCATTATTAGTTATTTTATCAGTTTCTTTATCAGTTACCATTGTTCTGTGTAAACTGGTCAGTGGAGTGAACACACGTTTAAATCATTAGGGTCCGCACGGGCTGCAGTACCACACCTAATGCTGTGTGTGTGTGTGTGTGTGTGTGTGTGTGTGTGTGTGTGTGTGTGTGTGTGTGTGTGTGTGTGTGTGTGTGTGTGTGTGCCCGCGCGCGCGTGCGTGCTTCAAGTTTCTCTTCTCGCCTTTGTAGAGGTCCTGACATTTCGATCCCTCCGTCCCTGCTCAAATACCTCCTCCTTAAGTAAAATTAAGTTACAGTGTCAGCATCTCCTTCCTGCTTCCGTCTTTTCCCATTTCCCGTTTCATTGCCCCGATAGACAGGTGATTCAAACCGCCCACAGTAAGGCTACCCGATCGCCTAACAAGATGCTAACACCGCACCACTGATCTCCACTGTAAATGCCCACCAGATCCGTAATGGCAAAGGGGAGACCCAGACGTATCGTTGCAGCTTCGCGCACCGTCCTTTTTGTCACAGTCTGTAGAAAGGGCGGGCGTCGGGAGAGTCACATATCAGCCCTAGAGACCCTGTCTGCGTGTCCGCAATTAAGGAATAATTAGCATGCTGTTTTACGCTTTCCCTTTCCAATCCCACTCCTTCCCCTTTTTTTTTTGGGGGGGGGGGGGGAGGTTTTTTTTTTTTTTTTTTTGCCTTTCCCCTTTCTCAGCCCAGGCTTTAATTCTATTTCTCACATGACTCAAAGAGGAAGGGCTCTCTCTGTCTCTGTCTCTGTCTCTCTTAAAAGGAAATACTAAACAACAACACAACCACCACAACCAAAAACCAGAGCAAAGGAAAGCCAAATGTGTGTGTGCGTGCGCGTGTGTGTGTGTGTGTGTGTGTGTGTGTGTGTGTGTGTGTGTGTGTGTGTGTGTGTGTGTGTGTGTGTGTGTGTGTGTGTGTGTGTGTGTGTGTAAGGCAAAAAGAAAAGAGAAAAAAGAAAACCAGTAAAACCACCTCAACAAAAAACCAGAGCAAAGTAAAACCCAATGCGTGCGTGCGTGCGTGTGTGCGTGCATGCGTGCGCTCGCGTCTACATATCCTTTTGTACCATCTTTGTTAGATTGTTTAGTCCTTTCTTTTCTGTCTTTTATTTTCTTTCTTTCTTTCCATTCTGATCTATTTCAGGGGTCACGATGTCGGAGGGAAAAGGGGGGGGGGGGCACTACGATAATCATCCTCATATCCTCCACGATGTTACCCTCCAAATAATATCACGAACGACTTCTTTTGATCTTGACACGCGGATGTCCACGGCCGTCACATTACCCTCCCATTTTGTAAGTCACAGAGTTCAGCCGCCCGGACACATCAAAAACAGTAATCACCTTGTGTACGCATTATCAGTCTGAGAAGACTGAAAAATGACAGAAAAGCCTTGAGAATGTATTATAAAAAATAGACTGCTAGCTTAAAGGCCTATCTCTCAACGGGGAGCCGGGGTGGTCGAACGGTAGAGCGTTGGACTCGTGACGTGCTCGGGTCGTGAGTTCGATCCCGGCTGGGGCCAAATATTTGTGCTGGCTTTTTCATCGTTGCCCCGTCTTTGATATCACCCTATGTGGTGGAAAAGGACGTTAAACGCCCAAACACCCACCCCACCCACCCGCCTATCTCTCAAAATTCACAGGTCATCCTGGGCTGCTTTGGTGTTGTCGAACATCGTGCCACTGAAACATCTGCGCGGATACGGGGCGGTCGTTGCTCTAGTGGTTAAGCGACTTCATTACCAATACGAGAGGTCAGGTTCGAGTCCCTCTCGGGTAGAAGAATTTTTCCTTCTCGTACGTGGCATCGTTTATTCGGGCCGATCGTCGGGGGTTCTCTCCGGGTACTCCGGCTTCCTCCGCCTCAATTTGCGAAGTGTTGAAATGTTCAGAGCTCAAAATTCCAAAATCAATGCAATTTTAATTTCCGAAACTTAAAGAGCTGATCTGACTCCTCGCACCACGTGATTGTAATGTGTTCATGTCCAGCGTGTGGCGAATGGCCAGTGACTCACCTGTAAATAACGCAATAGTGATCATTGCCTCTACTGCCACATGGTAAAAGATTCAAGATTCAAAATTACGTTGTAAATCCCTCAGAGGGAAATTTAATGTCAGCTCAAAACACCACAATGACAGAGCAATACGACATTATCATTCCACACACACACACACACACACACACACACACACACACACACACACATTTCTCGCCCTCTCCTTCGCTCCTCGTTCAAACTGATCGCAGCAAAGGCAAAACAAAACAAAAGGCTGAAAACAACAACAACAACAACAACAACCCCAAAAACAAACAAACAAAAAAACCCAACAACAACGACAAAAAAATAAAACAACAAAAACAACAACAAACAAAAAAACAAAAAACCCAACAACAACAGCAAAACAACAACAAAAAAAACCCCAAAAAACGAAAAACAACAACAACAACAACAACAAACAAACAAACCAAATACAAAAACAAACCAGTAAACAACAACAACAACAAATAAGGAAAGGCATACCTGCAGCGATAAACCACAAGCTATGAAGGGCCTATATGCCTATCCAATCCATGATTCTTAGGCCTTGTACCAAATAACTCTACAGCTGACAAGTATTTCGAGCGTACACGCGCACTATCAAATAACAACAACAACAACAACTACAATAATAATAATGATAATAATAATGAGTATTGTATTAGCGCTTTACCCAATTTCGTGAATTGGCTCAAAGCGCAACGAACTGAACCCACCACGCACGCTCACGTGAATCACACACGCATTCTCTCACACACTGGACATAAACACATTACAATCACGTGGTGCGAAGGGTCAGCTCAGCTATTGAAATTTCGGAATTTAGAAATGCATTTATTTTTCACATTTGGTGGGATGAACACTTCCAAAGCAGCTACTGAACACAATCGTATTCTGTGATAGACGAGTCATCTTGGAATGTGCACATTTAAGGACAAAAGAAAAAAAACATCGGGTTTTTTTTTTTCACTGTGGTAGAGGCATCAAAGGCTAAGGTTCAGGATAGCAACCTGTAATGGCGAGCTAGCAGGAGTTAATTTCCGGTTTCAGTATGACAGGATGCGCCTGCTTTCCCGCGTCCTTCTGCTGCAGGGCTGTCTGGAGCTCCTACCGAGAACCGGTGAGCAAAGAATATAATTATGGATCCGACGGGATGGTAAAATCAAAGAGACGGCCAGGTGGACTAGGAGGGACATAAAATAGGAAGAGTGGTGGCTAATTAGTACTCCCCTCCCTCCCCCCCCCCACCCCCATTCAACTCCTTTCCGAGGAGCCGGGATAGTCCGAATGGTAGAGCGTTGGATTCCCAATGCTCGGGTCGTGAGTTCGAATCCCGGCTGGGGCCACATATTTGTGCTGGCCTTTTTCTCGTTGCCCCTGTCTTTGATATCACCCATACGTGTTGGAAAAGGACGTTAAACTCCCAAACACCCACCCCACCCTCAACTCCTTTCCGTTGCCTCACCACCACAGAGATCACAGCAATAGGCGCCACCACCGTAGTTAGCATTTCCGACCACGGTTCGAATCCCAGCAAAGGCAAGCGGGATTTTTTTCCCACCTGGGTCAGCTCCTACTACACGGAGAGGGTGTGCTATGGGCCCAGTGAGGAGGCTGTTGCCACACAGCTGAGACTCACCCACTTCACGGGTGCGTCTTTCGGGGTGCTTCCATTATTCTGACACATTTTATGATGTGGACGATTACACGGCTGGGCCTGGTTACCGCCGGAATATTTATGACAGGAAGCGCGGAGTGTGGCCCTGTCACACAGTCCCAAATCATCATGGACCACCATAGCATCATCACATACCATCATGCTCATCTTCATCATCATGCGGGGAGCCGGGGTGGCCGAATGGTAGAGCGTTGGACTTCCAATGCTCGGGTCTTGAATTCGAACCCCGGCTGGGGCCAAATATTGTGCTGGCTTTTTCGTCGTTGCCCCGTCTTTGATATCACCCGTATGTGGTGGAAAAGGACGTTAAACTCCCAAACACCCACACCCACCCACCCACTCATCATCATGCACAAAACAAACTGCTCCAGCTTCCGAGCCCTCAGTGAACCCCACCACCCGTGACCTGGGACGAATACCACTGAAGATGGTGAAGAGATGTGTCACGGAGGTTGGGGGGTGGGTATGTTTAGAGTGTGGAGTTGTTTCAGAATTCCGACTCCTGAACTCTAGTTTATCCCGTTTCTACCGTTCTCCCCCTTTTTGTATGACGTTTAGCACGTGGGTTGCTGCAGTAGGAGTGCGTGCTCGTCCAGTGTGTGGAAAGTGAGGGGTGAATGTGTGTGTGTATCCTCGTTTTCAGTGTAGTTAGAGAGTGGGGAAGGGGGGTTCGTTCATGCGTGTTTGGTGTGGATCCGCGTTATCCCCTTTTTTTTCCCGTGCGCTCGGTGAACGCGTGAGCCGTAGAACTGAATCAGAGTTCACTTCTGCGTTTTCGGTATTTAACTGTATGTTTGGGTTGTTACGGGAGCTTGCTCTGAAATTTTGGACGTCTCTACGTCGGACTATAGCCAGCCACTTTTGCAGTCTAACCTTGACTGTGTTTGTCCCACTTCGTTGCGGGTCGTGCGGTGAGGGTATTTCGCCGCGGCTAGGTTTCTCCTGGCGTCTCCGTTGTCTTTCGTGATTGTCCAAGCCTTCTGTTATACGCACCGGTCGTTTTGGTATGTACTTTAACATGAATATATATGTATTTAGTTCGTCTGGGGCTTCTACCCTCGCAGTGTAGGCTCGTAAGTCCTATATATAGTTATGTTGGTTATATTCTAGTTTTTTGTTTGTTTTTTTTGTTTTTGGTTATTGTTTCGTTAGCAGTACATTGTTTAGGTAGACGCTGGGTCACGTTATTTTTCGTGTAAACGCTTCTCGCTCAGACGGGTGTCCTCGGTCACGGGTGGGGAAGGTCACGTTGCTATGTGCGACTGCTCTCGTGCTGAGTGAATGCGTTGGTGATTCAGTGTTCTAGTTTAAGTTATATGAGAATTCGTCTTTTGTGTTTATTGTCATTTATCGGGTGGGTACTTCTATTTCTGGGTTTAGTTTGTCCCTGTTTATTTGATAGAATATACCTTTTACTATACATTATAGTATGACCGTTTTCGCCTATGTTCATGTTCTCCAGTAGTGAGTGTTCACAGTCAGCTCTGAGCCCGTTTGCCTCCCTCGTGCCTACCTTTGTACCTAGCTCCACGTACCAACCCCCACACTACCCGTTCATCTACGTGTACTTATACAGTCGTCCTTGTCTTCAGGACCGTATCGTTTTGTCTGCGAGCGACTCCATGCTCCGAGGATCTCCGTGCTGCTCGAAGTCCGTGGTTCCTGGACCGTGTCTCGGTGGCTTCACGCGCTGAGGGATTCCGCGCTGCCCAGAGTCAGCGTTACTTGAGCTCAAGGAGACCAGGGCTGTTCCCTCCCCCTGCGAATTGCGCTGCCCCGGCATACGGACTGGACCACAGCTCAGCACCGGACCCCTTGCTCACTCAGACGGTTCCGCTCAGTCGACGCCTCACTGGAGCTCCAGCTTCGGGTCGTGAGTGTGTTGGGGTGTTGGTTCTGGGTACGCGAGGTGGGTAGAGGAGGCTGTTACGTACGGGCGTGAACTTAGGACCAGCTGGTTACCAGTGGACTGTGTTTTGACATCGGAAGGCCGTCATTTGTGTTGTTACATACATCTATATTTGTCCATTTGTTTGTGCGTTTTCCCCAGCGACTAGAGTCGCCGTTGTATAGTTTAGTTTAGTTTAGATTGCTAGAGTAAGAGTGCTTGGAGAGGGGTGTATGCGGGTGAGTGTATGACTGATGCGTGAATGAGAACCAGGGTAGGGGGAAAGGTGGGAGGGGGTGCGTGTTTGAGTGAGTGATTGGGTGTGACTGTGTTTAGGAACGGGGGTAGGGGGTTTTCTGTCAATAAATGTGGTATGAGAGATTGTGAACGTCCCGTCTCGTGCCTTCTTGTGTGAGGGTATTTGAGGGTGTGCTTGATATGCGAGTGAAGGAACGTTGAGGGTCTTTCCCCGATATTGTCCACGTGACAAGATGGAAAACATGGGAGATGACTAGAGGACTGAAAGGCTGTACGTCTATTGTATTGATGTGTGTACAACATAAATATGTATGTGTACCCAGCCTCTCTCTCTCTCTCTCTCTCACACACACACACACACACACACACACACACACACACGCACACACTCTTCTCTCTCTCTCTCTCTCACACACACACACACACACACACACACACACACACACACACACACACAAAACACACACACACACACAACGCGCGCGACGCACGCACGCACGCACGCGCGCGCGCGACGCACGCACGCACGCACGCACGCCACGCACACTGTGAAGACAGTCTACACGGTGCCTACGAAGTTTTCACGTATCCACGCCCCCCCCCCCCCCCCCATCCCCTATCCGTCCACCTCCACCTAATTCCCACCCTTTCCCCTCCCTGATCCCATGCCGATACCCCCAGCAGTCCGCCTGATCTAAAGAAAGTGACCTAGTGCCCTCATGGAGCGTTACACCGCAAGCGCCGAAGAATTATCGTGCCAGAGGGTTTTTGCTTGAATATTTTTCAAAGGGATAATTGTCTCTAATAATGCCCTGATCAGTCTCACTGAAAATCATACACGGGCATATTGATTTTTTTTATTCCTCGTGAGTGACAGGGCTGCTTTATGTTTTCTTTTAGCTAGGGTTTTTTTGTTTTTTTTTTAAAGCCAAACCAGGCAGGTACTGAAGTTTTTTTTTAATCTTCTTTTCTCTTCTTTTACATTTTTTTTAATGTTTTATTTCCTAGAAGACATCATTGAAAGGTTGAAAGAAGAAAACGATGCAGTTTCTCAGTTGAAATGCTGCTGAACGTTTGAAACTGAGAAACTACATGTTGTTCCCGAGCTAAAGAAGAAACGCGAACAACGCTGAGTATAATAAACAACAGCAACAAAAGAGGGGGGGGGGGGCTATATAATGATTCCTTAAAGTATGTAAGGTTTGGCAACGTGTTAAGGGCCTCATATCAGGTGATACTATGCTAGGATAGAATGTCCTAGCTGACGGCAAACGTATAGGACATGCGTCATGGATATAAAATGAGAGTACATGTGTTCTCTTTTGTGCTAAAGAAATGAATCGGTCTGTGACTGGTGTCTAACGCGGATATGAAGTCCTGGGTGTTTTTGTTTAACACCCCTCCGCCTTCCCTCCCCCGAAAACAAAAACAACAACAAGCAAATAAACACCACCCCCCAAAACAAAACAAAACAAAACAAAACAAAAGAAAAAAAAAACAACAACCAAAAAACAACAAGAAAAAACAAAACACCACAAATACAACCACACAAAAAACAACAACAAACAAACAAACAAAAAAGCAAGAAAAGCAAAACACAACAAACAAAACAACAGACTACCCCCCAAAAAAAACAAAAAAAAAACAAACAAACAAAAAACAAACAAACAAACAAACAAACAAAAAACAAACAAACAAACAAACAAACAAAAAACCTACAACAAAACAACAACAACAAATAACAACAGCAACAAAAACACACAACAAAACAGAACTGTAAATGTGACGTCAGCTGGCCGAGGAACACAATCCTCATTGTATCTGTCGCAGACTCTCTCTTGGCGCAGAACTGAACTCACTCTGCCCGAGCGACGACTGTACTCGAAACAAGATCTGAGTCCCCACTGCCGCAGCTACTACACTTTAGTCGTAACAGTCAGTAGTGTGCGAAATCCTCATTCTGTTCCACAGTTCGTGGCAGTTACCAGGTTATCTTGGAGTGGTCTCCCTCTAAAAAAGGGTTTCTGTTTTCGATGGTTGTCGTTGTGTTCATTTTTCATGCGGTTAATGCGGTAAAAAGAATACCCCAAACAAGGCAGTTAATTTTGTGACACTGCGGGAAAACAGGCAGCTAGCGTCAGAAATATGACGACAGTCTGTGAAGAAAGAGTTTCAACTATATAAAAACACATTGCCATTACTGGCAAGGACGGTGTTAGAGGAGAAGGCAAATGACAAGACCTCAAGCAAGAACACAGGGAGGGGAGAGATTTGGGTCGGGGTCGGGGTGGGGGTATGGGGTGGAGAAGGAAGTGCAGCTGGCTTGCCTTCCAAATGAGGTCTTCGAAAACCACAGGCAAGATCGTGAGATAGTCCTCGGTTGGTTTGATCCGTATGCCTGGTCACAAGAACCACTCCAGACCACAGGCACATGACTAGATCCGCGAGCTTCATCCCACATTCAGCTTAACAAGGTGCATAAGGCATATGACGCGTGTGTTTGCGATGGAGATTGCGCAAGCCACCGACACCCATGGACGAGTTGCAGGATACGTAGGTCAGGTAGGAGAAACTCTAACAAATTTCTGAAAAATTCAGAGTTGTCCTTTGTTGTCCTTGAAGAAGACGTCAACGTTGGTTTGTCCTGGTTGGCTGATTGGTTGGTTGGTTGGCTGGTTGGTAGTTGGTATAACTTACAGTCCCATACTGGAGTGAAGGAAATGCTGGCTGCTCTCCGACAATCCTGTTTTTCTGTGGAAAAAGCACTGTGTACACAAAAGAAACGATTTTCTGCAGAAAATTGTACAACAACCCCCCCCCCCCTACAAACCTAACACAACAACAACAACAAAATAAAACAAAACAACAACAACAAAACAAAACACACGAAAATGACAAAATAGTTTTTTCTGCACAAAATTGACTTTAATATATAAAAAATCGACGTTCATGTATAAGAAATATCAAAATCGACTTTTATGCAGAAAACACTGGCGAGGGATGACAACAAAACTATATATATATATATATATATATATATATATATATATATATATATATATATATATATATATATATATATATATATATACAGTCGAACCTGCCAAGGCGGTCACCTGTATAAGCCAAACCACTGTCTAACCTGGTCACCCCAGAGGATCCCCTGCCACACTAGCTGTTGACATGACACCCTGGATAACCCGGTCACCTGTCTAAGGTGGTCAGTTTGACCCAGTCCCTTGGGAGACCGCCTTACACAGGTTTGACTGTATATATATATATATATATATATATCATCGTACACCCTCGAACCGACGTTGCACCCCGTATTACTTGACCGGATTGAAACATCTAGTCACCCTCCTAGGAAAGCGTCACAGGGGTGGGTCGGTGGGTGTTTGGGTGTTTAACGTCCTTTTCCACCACATACAAAGCGTGCACAGGATCTAGGACAAGGTCGGATGATACGGTACGGACGCCTGTGACCAGAACTACTCCAGCATCCACAGTGTGTAGAGTCCGCATGCGTCCTCTCGTTGAGCCCTAAATCCGGGTTCTTCCCTCTCAGGCACGTGCATCGCCGCACAGCACAGAGTCCACGAGAGCCTGGTGGTGAAGACAGCCAACGTCTGTATACAGGAGCTACGCTCTGCAGTCTTGCCCACATGTTTTTTTTCCCCGCTTGACTTCTGCCCAAGAGTCCATACCTGCGCGCTCGCGCGCGCGCGCGCGCGCGTGTGTGTGTGTGTGTGTGTGTGTGTGTGTGTGTGTGTGTGTGTGTGTGTGTGTGTGTGAGAGTTTAACGTCCTTTTCCACCACGTATGGGTGATATCAAAGACGAGGGAACAAGAAAATGGCCAGCACAAAATATTTGGCCCCCAGCCTGCATTCGAACTCACGACCCGAGAATCGATAGTCCAACGCTCTACCATTCCACAGTCACGGCTCCCTCCATAGCTGACGCGATCATGGACGGCACATGTAGTAGAGTTGGTGATAGTGAATTACTCGGACAAAAATCAAAACACTTCATACACATAAACTGTTACAGGGGCGCCGGAAGATGTTGGGGGGAGGGGGGGGGCAGAATCTCGGAAGGGGGAACGTTGCCCGAAGAAAGTGAAAAGCGAGGGGGGGGGGGGAGTGCGATCAAATGCTGCGTAGACAAAAAACCTTTACGAACCAGGGAGCCACTGAAAGGAAAGACATTGCCCGAAAAAAGTGAAAAGCGGGGGGGGGGGGGGGGGGGGGCAATCAGAGGCGCGGACAGCCTTCGGTCCGCAAAAACAAAAGTTCTCTGTTGGGTGGGATGAGGGAGAGAGCACTAAGAGGGGTAGGAGGAGAGGTAGGGGAAGGGGGGGGGGGCAAAGCCATAGTCACCTGATTTTTCCAGGGGGGGGGGGGGCAAAAAGACACTCTTGCACCCCCCTGCACCCCCCCTGCACCCCCCCCCCGGTTCCGGCGCTCCTGTGTTACTTTTGGTCACTGAAAAAGAAGTAGAGCACCACGTCCGGACTGTTACACGCTGTTCTTGAAAACAGACTGGAAAGTATGTATTGTATTAAAGTGTATTAAACTGAGGGGCTGATGCCATCATTTTCAAGCTCACAGATCATCCCTGAGCTGTTTTCGTGGTACCTATCATCACATCACTTAGACACTTGGTGACAATGTCTGTAATCCTGGCACTGAGCCAACAGAGGTGTACTCGATGACACGGCGACCACACTGAGCGCTCCAGTAGTGTAACGAAAGCCGTAGAATTTGAATGCTCGACCGCTCGCGCAAAATTGTATGGCATGAAGAGCTGTACTAATCATCAATATAGAGTATGTCACGTGTACAGGTGCACTCATGAGTGAAAGTGTTCCAGAAAACAGGTTGGCTTAGCGAAGATGGAATTAGGCCGTTTGAGTTTGAGTACGGTGTGACCCAAAACAACAACAACAACAACAAAAACAAAAAAAAACAAAACAAAAAAAAACCGCAAACACAAAATAGTTTATGCTGCCCTTGGATACAGCTTGGTTCTCTCTGTTTCTGTTTCGGAACACACAGAATCAGAATCAGAATTGTTTTTGATGGGCCTTAGGCCCATTCAAAGTTGAGAGTGACATCGAGACATTCTTATACACATCAATACATGTACAAAAAATAACCTAGTGCAAAATAAAGTAAATCAACTCAGCTGAGCAACTGTTGTCTTTTTCTTAAAGCTAGAAAAATAAATAATCCCAGGTTCTTAACTGTATAATACAGGGGCGCCGGAAGATGTTGGGGGGAGGGGGGGGGACAGAATCTCAGAGGGGGGGAAACGCCAGAGCAGGGGGGGGGGGAGGGTGTTCAGATGCTGCGAAGACAAAAACCTTTACGAACCAGGGAGCCACTGAAAGGTAGGACGTTGCCCAAAGAAAGTGAAAAGCGGGGGGGGGGGGGGGGGGGGTTGAGACGACTTTCTGCCAAGTCGTTTTGATATTTCATGCAACGGCTAAACTGAGTTCTCTGTTGGGTGGGATAAGGGAGAGAGCCGGAAGAGGGGGAGGGGAGGTAGGGGAAGGGAGGGGGGCAAGACCATGGCTTTGCCCCCCTCCTGCCATAGTCACCTGATTTTCCAGGGGGGGGGGGGGGCAAAAAGATACTCTTGCCCCCCCCCCCCCTGCTTGGGTACAGGGGGGGGCAGCTGCCCCCCCCCCCGGTTCCGGCGCCCCTGTAATATATACTTGAGGCCATTAGCCAAGTGAGTCGAAAGCTGCTTGTATGGTTCCAGTATTTTATGTCACTCTCAACTTTGAATGAGCCTGAGGCCTATCAATAAACAATTCTAATTCTGATTCTGATTCTGAACACACGCTGTGACGTGACAGTTTCTGTCCGTTTCAAACAACGTTGATCGCGTAAAGAGAGCATCTTCGCTGGCCGCACTACAGGCCTTCGGCAGAAATAAAGTCAGAAATGAAACCATGCTGCCAGGCCCCGCAAGTCAATATCGAAAATCTCGCCTTCCTCCCCCTCCCTCCCCCCCCCCCCTCCTCACCTTCCCTAAATATTTGTTGAGCCGACAGAGATGTATGCCGCTAATAAACGGTAGGGTCACGGCGTGGACCCAAGCGGCGATTTGCTTGGTACCGCGTCTGATGGAATTGCTAAAATATTTAGCCACCCTACCATCCACATCAATACCTTGTGTGATTCCTGGCCAGTTTGATCAGCTAGCGATTTTCTGCCCAACTTCTTTTCTTTTCTGGCGAGAACAGTCACAGTCAGTCGCGTAGGAGTGTGAACGGCCGAATGGTCAAGTTCGTCTTCTTTTCTCACAAAGGGTGGAGCCGGGACAGTCGAGCGGCATAGCGTTAGCTGGTTGTGGGTTCCATTCCCGGCTGGGGGCTAAGATTTGTGCTGGCCTTTTCTTCGTTGCCCCGTCTTTGACATCATGGAAAGGGCCAAAGAACACAAATGTACGAGGCCTCAAAATACCTGTATATTCCCTATTAGCCTCAGGCATCATAGGCACCCTTAAAAATGCTTCAACCTAGGAACAAAAATTACCATACATAGACCCTCAATGGAAAGCACTTGACAGGAGTTTAAAAAAATTGAATGTCTCCTTTTCACTCAGGCCTCACTGGAGCAATGCAAGTGTACTTTCTGTTTAGGCCAGAAAGTCACTTCACTCAAATCCACTCACGCCACCTGTGCCCGAACTCTGCGCAAAAAGTCCCAGCTTCACTGGTAGCTTGCCTCTTGTTTCAGCCCGCTGGCATGTAACTTGTCCTACAAAATACAAAAATCACGAAAATCACGCTGTTTTTTCATGACAACAAAAATCACTACAGAGTAGCACACTCGCCGAACAGGGTTCTTCAAATAAACACCAAACATGACCCCGACGTCTGAACCCTCAAACGCCCACCCACTACCCACCTTCTTCACCCACAAGTGCACACAAGAAAAACTCGTTCGTTTTTCCTGTGGGGAGCTATTTGTACAGAGCCACCCATTTCTCCCCTTTTTATGGTATGCATAAAGTGTAATAAAATGTATCAGATTCAGACGACTGTAACGACTTAAAATTTATCTGATTTAGACAGTACGTCTGAGACAGTTTAGGCTGAAATATCGACGTTTCTTTTATTCACATTTCAAAAACTGTCTCTCTTTTTTGCAGTAAAGCGTCTGCTCTTGAAAGGTAAGAATTATCGGCCCCCGTAGTGTAGTGGTTAGCACTTCGGACCATGGACCGGGAGACCCGGGTTCGAGTCCCAGCCGAGGCAAGCGGGCTTCTTCCTACCTAGGTCGGCTCTTACCCAGAGCGGGTGTGCTATGGACCCAATGGGGAGGCTGTTGCCACACAGCCGAGTTTCACCCACTTCACGGGTGCGACTGTGGGGGTGCTTCCCTTGGTATGACACGTCTTATGATGTGGATGATTACACGGCCGGCACCGCAGGTGCCGTAGTTTCCGGGCCCGGCTAATGCCGGGATATTTTATGACAGGAAGCGAGGAATGCGGCCCTGTCCCGCAGTCCCAAACCACACGAACCTCCATAGCATCACCTAACAATCATCCTCATCTCCATCATCATGCTTAATAAACACAAATTGCCCCAGTTTCCGAGCCCTCCGAGGATTCTACCCATTACCTGGGATGAACACCACTGGAGCTGGCAAAGAGTTGGGGCAGAAAAAGAAGGTAAGAATTGGAAGACAGTTATGATATTATTTTTTTCCGGCTTCATGCAGATCTCTCCTCTTCTTCTGTCTGTTTGAACACATCCCTACATTTGCAGGGTCAGTCTGGACAGCAAACTTTGGCTGCCACACTGTCCCCCCCCCCCCCTGCCCCCACCCAGTTTCAGATCTTTACATTTCTGTTGGAAAATGTCCATGCTCAAACATTCAACGCGTAATTCCGTCCAACATGTTCTATGACACGTGTATATTCATAGTAATCGTCATTTATATCCATGACAGTCGGTACTGTCAGTCAAACGTTCGTATTCCTGTTGAAAAATCTGTTGTAAACCATTTCCTCTAAAATCGATAAGCTTCGCCCTTCTTCCTGAAGAGCCACTCAGACAAAACTCCGTTTCCCATATGAACGTGTTAGGGCACTTCACATCACACTTCACGTTTGCTTGTCTTCAAAAGCTGGCTGCTGAACTGATCATCTGGCAATAGATTCCAAGCATTGCCTCTTTCGAAGCATCCACTTCAAAGTTCGTAAAGTGTTGCTCTTTGTGTTGGAGTGGACTTCTCTTTGAGTGAAGTAGGGTTTGTTAAAACTCGCAGAAAATCGGTGAGTGCACTTCCTGAGAGATCCGCAGATTCACATAAACATCGTTTCTTCCTGTACCAATTGCTGATGATGAAACTTTGTTTTTCAACGGTAAAGGTTGTGACGGAAAACTTCAGTTTACAAACGTGTCGCTACTAATACTGCAGAGAGAAGGCATACAGCTATAGGCGTACATATATACTATAATTTAAACAAGAAAATAAAACAAGAACATGTAAAAGAACCAAAAACAGACGCATACACACGCAGAGACACATACGCGCACAAACTCTCTCTCTCTCTCTCTCTCTCTCTCTCTCTCTTAATACTTTTGTTTGTCTTTTTTCTCTTCCTCCCCCCCCCCCCCTTGTTTTGAAGTTGTCTTTTTACCCTTTAACGTAGGGTATCAGCTTGTAAGACAGGCAGTAATGCCTAAATGCTCTATCCTGAATAAAAAAAAGTTTCATCATCATCATCATCATATCTCTCTCTCTCTCTCTCTCTCTCTCTCACACACACACACACACACACACACACACACACACACTCACACACACACACACACACACACACACACACACACACACACACACACACACACACACACACACACACACACACTATTGCACGTCTGTTAGAATCGCACGATGTCTGAATGATTACAAACTCAACAAGATGCTTTGCTTTCACGTTATAACCTCAGTCTTACGTGACTAACATCAACAAACACTCGAGAAGAATCAGTCACTCATCAATATGCTAATGTTTTGGTCGTGGTCAGTCAAGCATGACATAGCTATGGATTATGGCATTGGAATTTGCTGACCGAAATAGCAGACTACTCTCACTTTCCGGCATCACTGCGCCAATGACCACATTACCCTAGACTGACCAGTTTTCACGTGCAGCACGCCAATCCTTCCAGGCAATCTTGGCATCCACCACGAATATACAGGTCACAGGGCAATACGCCCACACAAGTCCACAAGTAATCTGGATAGTACGCAAGAAAGTGTACGTTTCGCAAAGATACTGATACCAAAAAGCTCCTCATCTACAATGAATCAGATAGGAACGCTTCAGATCACATGGTGTTAACACTGAAGAGAAATCTGTCTAAATGTTTGTGGGTTTTTTTTGGTTGCTTTTTTTTGGGGGGGGGGGGGGGCACTCGAAAGACTGATGGGTGGCTGGGTGGGTATTTGGGGGTTTAACGTCCTTGTCCACCACATACGGGTGATATCAAAGACGGGGCAATGATGAAAAAGCCAGCACAAGTATTTGGCCTCAGTCGGGATACGAACTCTCGACCCGAGCATTAGAAGTCCAACGCTCTACCATTCGGCCACCCCTGCTCCCCACTCGAACGACTGGAGTTTTAACAAGTTTGACAATGGGACTACAATTGTTGTGCATGAAATTTGGAAGCGTGGCAGCGAAAGGGCTCGTCACACCTCGTGTAAATTGAATACGGCATTTTTTTCAGTAAGGCTAAATTGCACTATTACCACTAGGTAATACAAGCCTTAGCCAAACCCTGTGTTTTGTTTAATTTATATATGTGTGTTGTATACAATGTGTATTGTTTATGAGTCTGCATGTTTGTTTGTACGTATACATGTGGGTGGGTGGGGGTGGGTGTTTAGGAGTTTAACGTCCTATTTCCATCACGCATAAGTGATATCAAAGACGGGGCAACGAGAAAAAGGCCAGCACAAATATTTGGCCCTAGCCGGGATTCGAACTCACGACCCGAGCGTTGAAAGTCCAACGCTCTACTATTCGGCTATCCCGACTCCCCATATGTATACATGTAATTTGCATGCTGAGTGAACGATTGTACCCATGTATGTGTATGTGTAAATTTGTCAAAGAAGAAAAAAAAGACAACAGATAAGTATTTTTTTAAAACCTAGAGCCGAACTACATCAGCCGAGCGCACCTGCTCCCTCTATCACTAACACCACTACAATCATCACCATTCATGAAGGGCCGCTCAGCAGTGTTTTAGATATTCTAGGCAGTCTTTGACGCACAGACGAGACAGACAGACAGGCAAATAAATCTCACTGACGAGATAACGGAAACGACAAACTGCTTGTCATGCGCAGACGGACTGACCACCGGGATCGTGTGTCCAAACCCCCCCTCCCGCCATCATTTCTTCCTGACTCCTGGCATCGCCAATGCTTCCCTTCTTGTACCAGAACCGTGTCTGGTGCCTAAGCCCCAGGATCTGCAAGACAATATAACCAAAGCTCCCACGTTATCAAAGGCTCCAGATGCAGTATGACAAAATTAGCCCTCGCCTGGCCACGACAAAATTGCGTGCTCTCCGTCGGACAGCGGACAGAGACTGTGATTTCATGCTGCCGATTTATCTTGGGAAGCCAGAGGGACCAGAATTCGGAAGCTTGCAGATGATGTCACACGCGAGGAGTTGGGGCCATGTGGTTGAATGTATGCATGAGGAGTCTCCTGAATATAGCGTATGCGACACTCGAAAGTCCGTTGGCTGTGTGGTGGTGGAAGTCAGTGAGTCTACGTAAAAGGAGAATGGTTAGCTGGGTTCTGTGGACGGTGTGTCTGTGATTACCGCATTTGCGAGTCTTCGGATTTTTTCTCCTCCAAGAATTCTAGACTGAACGTCTCAAGACGAGAGACATTACAAAAGCTGCTCTGTGTGTGTGTGTGTGTGTGTGTGTGTGTGTGTTCATAGACTCATTACCATCTTTTATAGCCATCGTTCCAACCTTAATTTGGAATAAAGCTCTTTGGAACAATGCTAGAAATGCACGTTCGTGTTTATACAGCTCAGCATACCGCACAAATTTCCGAAAATTACAGAGGCCTCTGCAGGCACAGTGGGCGGGTTATTTGTCCAAAACCGTGCACTATTAGCGAGGAAAACACACACACACACACACACACACACACACACACACACACACACACACACACACTCTCTCTCTCTCTCTCTCCTATGATTTCGACAGTACGAAAATTCTTTCCATAAAATATTTGCTCTCAGTGGGGTGAAAACCGCTATAACCCAAAGGTCAACCAGTCTGCCCAGAGAAATTCGGGAGATCGAGTCTCCCACACAAAAGACTACCACCCTACACTGCCAAGAGTGGTCGCCCTTTGCAGCCTGGGCGGACAGGTTATTTGCCTAACAAGATCTATCTCTGCCTTGTCTGGATAGGGGTCGGAAAAAAAACCTCCTTATTATTAACAAAGGAAAAGAATGGATGGTGTCTTGGGGTTGGAGGAGGGGGGCGGGGGAAGAAATGCTTCGTGGTGTGGAGCAGATTTCATCCTTTACTCATTCTTTTATTTATATTAACTGATTTATTTCTTAGTTTATTTATTAATTTATACCCTTTCTCTTTTCTTGATTGATTCACAAATTTACTACCTTGTGTTTTACGAACAGTTCTACACCAAGTCATTTTTAAGCGGTCCACATTCAATTTCTTGAAGTGAAAAATCACGTTTCATTTTTTTTCAGGCTAACGTGAGGTAAAGTCCTCGCATTTACAAATCACTTCCAATACATCTTTTTTTAAATAAAGGGGGGGGGGGGAGCAAATTTAATACCGCAAGCACAAGGAAATACTTCCATGCAACTGCTCATTTACAAAAATCACGGATCAAATTACCACAGGGAAAGAAGAAACTGTCTTGCCCCCAACAGAGATGTCTCTGTTTGATACCCTCGCACTTTGCCGGCCAATATTCATATGCCAGATCTGCTGCCCTAAATATCATTGGCAATTACTGGTTGCTCAGTGACTTTGGCTGTCCTACTTTCAACATGCCACAGATATCTGTGTCAAGCGCTGGTGGCTTAGTGACTTTTTAAAACCATTTTGACATGTTGTGTTTCTACTAAGTCTTCACTCATCGAACAAAATCCAAATATGAAGCGTTCAAATCAAACAGCGATCAAAAGCAACTGTTAGTTTTGCTATGTTACTTCCTTCTTGATGTGCAAGGCTTACAGAAATCTTTTGTTGTTGTTGTTGTTGATGATGATATCTGAATGGTTGGTTGGCTTTTAAAATAAAAATTAAAAAGGTTTAGGGTGGGCGGTGAAATTGTAGGAAGAAAAACAGAACCACACGTGGAAAATTTGTTTTGCCTTAACGATTTCTTGTTTGTCTGCGTGTAACCATACACACGTGGATACGACATTTCTGTTCCTGAAGGCTGGTAATTATTTGTGTCTGAGTGAAAGTGATACCCACCAGTAACGATTTGTAGGACGGACTCGGAAGGTAATGTAATGACGGTGTCTGCTGGCCGGGCAATGACTTGTAATCTGTGCCAAATTATCTGCTTCGGTACACACCAGCCCCTTGCATTTATCTTGCGTTTTCGTCCCCGTTGGGGCGTCGTGACTTGCTACCAATGTGGAGGATCTGGAGTGGTCTAACTTTTCTGGCAGCGCGCAGAGTTACGTCTCCATTAGGCTTAAATCAAGAAAGATTATACCACTTTCAGAGAGAGAGAGAGAAAGAGAGAGAGAGAGCGAGTTTTATTGCTACCTTTTTTTTTCCGTCGGAGGCATTTCGAGTGCAAACGTAGCATTAATGCGAGAGATTCAGCTGGATTTCTTCCCAGTTTGTTTCTGACATTTGCTGCAGCTAAGTTGAACTGAAAACCACACTAAACCCTCGCTCGGTTTTGCAGATGATCTATTGATGGAAACAAAATCCATGTGGTTACGAGTTTCCTTGCGTGACGTCAGTTAGCAATAGTCACTAACTATCAACACAGATGAAAGAAAAATCTGGTGAATAATTTGTTTCAGCATAGTTTGCGTTTGTCCGTTTTTGTTGTTACTTAGATTTTGATAGTGCGGATGTATTTCAAACGCCCGTCAGCATGTGAAACAGTGAGGGAGTCTTTGAATTGAAATTACTTTATTAATCCCAGAAGGGAAATTATAGGCCACCATAAAAATAATAATAAGCCATAATAATAACAGATAAAACTTGCTCTAACAGAAGCTTCAGTCACACAAGTAAATCTAATCTCGCACGCAAATAGCGAAATAGAAATAGTGCTTTCACCTTCTGAGACTCAAAGAAGGAACGTCCTAAGAGTGGGTGTAATTTTGATTGGTATCGACGCAGTTCCCGAGCAGTTGAAACAGCTGTGGACTCTCAACTAAGCCGCGAAAAAAGTAAGTCTTTGAAGAAGGAGAGTTTGTGTACTAGATTGCCAAGCACAAACAGACACATGTCGAAAACACACACACACACCCCAACACACACACACACACACACACACACACACACACACACACACACACACACACACACACACATGCGCATAAGTCCAAAGCACTCGCGCTCTTAGAATATAAAACCACTCACAAACATAATTATATCTGAATGCACGTTGAAGCAATTCTTACAAATTATCCAACAGCTACACGTACTAGCTGAAACTACACCGACAATCACAGGAATGATCAGCGACAATCAAAATGCAATCCACGTTACCGCAGCCATGCTTCAGTGATGGGTTAATGGTTACGACAATTTAGGTCTGCAGCAATACTCACGCATGACAAAACTGCGCGTGAACAACTCCATGCTAATCGTGTCCAAGTGCTTCATATGAAATGAATGTTTTGTGTCTTGGGGCCATCAGAAAGAAATCAAGATGACATTGTGGTCCACTAGGAAAAAAATCATATAGTGGGTAAGGTGCCCCCCCCCCCAAAAAAAAAAATAAATAAATAAATAAATAAATAAATAAATAAAAAAAAAAAAAAATCGAAATGAAGTACCTATCACCTGCATCAGACGACTCCCTGTTGCTTTAATCATACTCGTGATTACATTCCTGCCGATACTCGCCGGCAAGAAAACAGTGCAGGTCATGAGATCAACAACAAAACATTCCCTCCCCTCCAGCAACGAGCGAGAGCGCATTGAGGTTCTGCGTGGAGGTCAGTCAAAATGGCGGAAGTGTTTGCGGTGCTACCACGATTCAAAACGTTGACCACCGTTGCTCTCAGGTGAAGCAAGTATGAAATAAGAGCATGCACTCGTTATACAGGAGCAATTTAAAGAAGCCATTGCCACCATTACAAGGCTTTTATAGGAACAATGCTGTTAAGGAGTATATAGACTAACTTGACTACTCTGCCATCACTGCCACTATCATTATGTCGTGTTAAGACGTATCATGACTGTGTGTATGTGACGTGTATTTAATGTGTATGTAATGTGACATGTATGGAATGTGCATGTGCACATAATGCTACTCTGCTACTGTGAGGCGCCCAGAGCTCCAGCAGGAGGTTGGGCGCCAGACAAATCCTTATTACTATTATTATTATTATTATTTTTAAGGAACAGTTGTGCTTGTGGCTGCTCCTATCCGCTCGAAATATCCCAACTTAGAGATTAGTATTGCTCGGAAGGCAACACGTCGACGTTTGATGGCCTTGCAGACTAGGAAAACTCAACCGTCCGTATACCAGGTTCGCCATGTTTGTAGATTATCGTGGGCGACACTGTCACCGGCTACTGTGCTTTGGCTTTAGTCAGCTGAACGCAAGCCTGTCTATGTAATTATTTGTGCATGTCCTAGTGACGTGATGCTAGACATCACCGTAACAGTTCAGAATGATCTGTGAGCGTAAAAAATAGTAGCAATGGGATCTTTAAGTTGTATTATGGCTGATTCACGGTTCCTTTCCTTCAACGAGTCAAGGGTGGGTGGCTGGGCGGATGTTTAGGAGTTTAACGTCCTTTTCCACCACGTATGGGTGATATCAAAGATTGGGCAACGAGAAAAAGGCCAGCGCAGCCCCAGCCACGATTTTCAAGGAGTCAGTGTCATTTTTCTGACCCCTTTGTTTCACACCGACAAAACGAAATCCAAGGAGTCTTTCCGGTGCTGGTCATAATTTTAAGGAAACACTCGGTGATACTGTTGACTGAATTCAAGGAGTCAAACCAAAATTCAGCCAACACTAGCATCCAGTGCTTCCATTTTCATGACCAGCACCGGAAACACTCCTTGGGTTTCGGTTCGTCAAGTGAAATAAAGGGGCCAGATAACGACATTCAGGAACAGGAGCTACGGCACACGCTGCGAGCCTGCGGAGCCTTCGCACGCCGGTCGAACGGCTTTTCTGTTCACACGCTACGAGCGTGCAGTGCGCGGACTGCGCCGCCGGCCTGGCGCTGGACAATACACAAAGAGCGAAAGATTGCGGTCAGTGGCGGTTGACTAGCGTGGCGAGGAAAAAAAATAGGACCGTGTTCTGTTTACTCGCGAGCCGACGGCGTGGCGTTTCAGTGCCCCTGGTGAACCGATTTAATTGGTTGGGAGTGCATTTTAGGCGAGGCAGCCGTGCAAAATCACCACGTCTGGCGGAGCCCTTACTACAGCGTGAAAACCTGTGCCCGCTAATAATTATTTCAAACATATCTCTTTACGGAAAAGGGAAAGCCGTCTGGGCTCCGATGCACGAAAAGAGACTGGACTAGTTTTAGACTAAGCCCGACTCTGAAATTTATCACGACGGGACTATCATCAGCGTGCATTGCCGTTTAGTCCCTGAAGTAACCGCAGACGTACCATTTATACACATTGTCGTTTAGTCTCAGCTTAGTCGGGGTGCTGGGACAGCCGAATGGTAGAGCGTCGGGGCGTGAGTTCGAAACCCGGCTGGGGCCAAACATTTGTGCTGACCTGTTTCTCGGTGCCCCGTCTTTGATATCACCCACACGTGATGGAAAAGGACGTTAAACTCCAATACACCCACTCCCACCCCCTCTCAGCATAGTCAGGGTGGTCTCGGACTTACGTCCTAGTCGTTCTTCATACACCAGACCCCAGAACTTTTGAATCGAGGTAGCCTCAACTAAGGAAAAAAGCCCCGCCATTCTGATTGATTCCCCCCTATGCTCACGCGTCGGCAGAAAGCTATCGACCACAATTGTGCCCGGCACCGAGATGAATTCAATAAGCGAAAGAAACTAGATGAAAATCACCAGGTTGGAATCGAATTCTGCAACTACCTTTGTTTTTCTCGTCAGGCGTGATTTTCCTTGGACCGGAGTCTTGAGACGAAGGACCTGCTTCTGGTCCACGCGAAGGCCTGAATGCAAATGCCCCGGGTGTAAAACGCAATTTGCCTGGCACCGATGCCAACAAGATGCAGTGCGGCGAAGATGGAAGGAGAGAGACGCCCTAAAACAGGCCGAGGGAGAGTCACCTCAGGGACGGTTCAGTTACGCTGCTCCTGGGGTTCCTGCATTTCCTGCCCTCGATGACATAATCAAATGGGACGGGCACGTAGCCATGGCAGCATTAATCACGCTTTAGTTTAGGGAACGGTGCTTTGGGCTTTTTGGTTGGTCCTCCCTCTCTCTCTCTGTTTTTGTTTTATTTGGTTTTTGTTTTTCTTGTGTTATTCCTTTCGAATAGTTGGATAATAGTAGTCTTTAGCAACGACAGGTATTAAAACTAACTCTACCGTTTGAAAATAAAGTTTCATTGACTCTCTCTCTCTCTCTCTCTCTGTTTTATGGGATTTTTTTCTTGTGTTGTTCCTTTTGAATAGTAGTAGATAATAGTGGTCTTGGTGTGCGTGCGTGCGTGTGTGTGTGTGTGTGTGTGTGTGTGTGTGTGTGTGTGTGTGTGGGTGGGTGGGTGCAGAGTTGCAAATGACACTATTTAAGACAGGTCCGCGCACCTAATCTTCTATCTTCGGAAAATAAAATTCCATTCTCTCTCTCTCTCTCTCTTTTTTTCTCTCTCTCTCCTGGGTTCACTCTATTTTTATTCCTGACAAGGAAGTGCTCTTGAAATCAACATGATCAGCCGGTTTTGTAAACCCAGCGTTATCCGTGTGTTTTGACTCAATCTCTTTCTTATATCTGTTTCAGATTTTAATCTGGATTTGCCACAGCATCAGCATTAGCCACATTATCGAGAAGAAAACACACACACACACACACACACACACACACACACACACACACACACACACACACACACACAATGCTACAAAACATGTCCTGCCAGACATTGCTTGATTCTATCAAATTTATCCAGGGACGAAATTCTCTTTTTTTGCATTTATAATCCTTTCCAGAGGCAGCAACGCCGTGAAATAAAGAACGTGGAAATGGACCCTCCTTGCATTCAGACGGGTTGTTTGTTCATTCATGCCTGAAATTCACACGCCGTAGTTCGCGGTGCGTTTACGGTAATTGGCGCTTTTTGTCCGAATCGACAGGCCTGGATCATTCTGTGTGTAGGGACAAAGTGAACCTTTCCTGCAGCCCCTGGTTACGGTGTAGGGACAAAGTGAACCTTTCCTGTAGCCCCTGGTAACTGTGTGGGGACAAAGTGAACCTTTCCTGTAGCACCTGGTAACTGTGTAGGGATAAAGTGCACCTTGGTCACTGTGTAGGGACAAAGTGAACCTTTCGTTTAGCCCCTTGTAACTGTGTGGGGACAAAGTGCACCTTTCCTGTAGCACCTGGTAACTGTGTGGGGACAAAGTGAACCTTTCCTGTAGCACCTGGTAACTGTGTAGGGACAAAGTGAACCTTTCTTGCAGCACCTGGTAACTGTGTAGGGACAAAGTGAACCTTTCCTGCAGCACCTAGTATCTGTGTAGGGACAAAGTGAACCTTTCCTGTACGACCTGGTAACTGTGTGGGGACAAAGTGAACATTTCCTGTAGTACCTGGTAACTGTGTAGGGACAAAGTGAACCTTTCCTGTAGCACCTGGTAACTGTGTAGGGACAAAGTGAACCTTTCCTGTAGCACCTGGTAACTGTGTAGGGACAAAGTGAACCTTTCCTGTAGCACCTGGTAACGGTGTAGGGACAAAGTGAACCTTTCCTGTAGCACCTGGTCACTGTGTCGGGACAAAGTGAACCTTTCCTGTAGCCCTGGTAACTGTGCAGGGACAAAGTGAACCTTTCATGTAGCGCCTGGTCACTGTGTAGGGACAAAGTGAACCTTTCCTTAGTCCATGGTAAATGTAACAAGCAGCATGAGTTCGCTCTCTTGGAATGCGTTAGTTTTTACCAGTCTGTCATTATCTTGTTGGATTTTTTTTTTTTTAAAGGTATGCAGGCGTAGTATTATTATCTGAACCACGGTTTTTGGGCGTGTTTGGCAACTGTCCAGAAAATGAGGGGAACAACAACAACAAAAACCAACAACAATAATATATAAAAAAACGCGAATCTTTGAAGATTATCTAGGCCATTCACCCTTAAAGATCTAAGCTCCCAACAAAAAGCTTTCCGAAGTGTAAAAAAAAAAATGTGTACAGAGTCGAACTCTGTCACAGTTGCAGAGTTCACACAGTGTCCAGAAACCGCGACAAAACCGTGCAGAAAAACTGCCCCCACTTGTTTCACACTTTGGGAAGCTTTTTGTTGGGAGCTTAGATCTCTAAACCCTAAGCGTGTAGCTATGTATATCCGTCGACAACCCGGAACGAGGGCACAGAACGTGTGTGGGCTGGCGTCTATTGTACAACATGTCACAGTTTTCGAGACAGAAGTGACTTTTTTAATTTCCCCAACACCTACCTCCCTGCACGCCCAGCCCAGCCTCTTCCCTGAGGATGACAAAGAATGAATTACCGAGAAAACGTGGGAGGGCAAAAGAAAAACAATAAATTGACAGAACAGCGTACGTGACAAAAACACTGCCGGGAACTCCGGAATCAGAAGCACAAAGGAGGAAATGAACCATTTGTGGCCACGAACCGTCTAAAAACAGGATGCATGTCAGAATAAGAGAAGCGTGCATGTTTTCGTGAAGAGAAGTTTGATTTTCTTCTGGTTATATTTTTATTCACCACTCCCCCACCCCACCCCTCCTCCTCAACTTCCCCACCCCAGCCACTTCCCTTCCTCCTTAGCATTTATCACCACTACGGAATTTTTATTTTAGTGACATTGAAAGTAGACGATCTGGAGGCTTCAAAAACGTTTTCTCATTTGGTGAAGCGCGCTAAAACGTCTTGTGTGTTTGCCGAAGAAAACGTCGTATGCTGCGTAACCGTGCTGTTATGAAACAGTACATTGATATATTATTATTATTATTAATGTTGTCGTCGTCGTTTAAAAAAAATGCAGTATAAATGTTCATGAAGAATCGGGAGAACAACACGACACCAGAAGTCCCAATATCACTTTGTATCAGGGTCAAGTAACGTGAGAATTTGATCGTGATTTTAAATTTTCAGATATATGGCATTAGCCAATTAAGTGCTGAGTTTTTCTTGTAAACAGCAACATTCCTTCCCCCCCCCCCCCCCCCCCCTATCCATCGCCCACGCAAAAAAGCTCGTCAAGGGGTTTCTCATTGTCGAAGCGTTGTTGCATGTTAGTTCTAGGAGAACGGCGTGTCAATGTCTTTCCTGCAGACACACTGAGTTTGAGAACGCCACCTCGCACTTGACTGTAGTGAACTGCTCCCCGGAGTAATTGTTTACACTCGGCCACTACCGAGATCAGAGTGCGTAATCCTGTTTAGTCTCCACCAAATCGGGTTCGATCATCGTCCAGTAGGGAATAGCGTAGGAGGTGGAGGAATCTCAATGGCTCAAAGGTGTGCAATTTGCAGATCTTCGTCACGTGGGGTTAATAAAGTTTAACATCTCTGAAGCAGGTGGCAAGTCTGAATAGTCAAGACGTTGACAATAGTAAAAGCTATAAGTTCTTCAGTTGATGTCCGCCGAATTTGTTGTGATTGTTGTATTGTTCACAATAGTTTTACCCTAAACTTAAACTCAAAAGCAGCAACATTGCACGGGCAAAAGGGCAAATAAACATATATATTTAAATTATTGGTAGGCATTAATAAGTAACACTTTGTGCATAAACCGAAAATTTGGAAATCATTATTGTTCTAATTCTTGTCTGACAAATTCTTTTTTGTGTGTGTTCTGATCCAAAGATCAATTTTCTTGTGGCTGTTTCTCCACGGTACCCCTACACACAGGATATACGATCAAAAATTGTTTGAACCAGTAAATACATCCTGGCTCTATAAGCCATCGCGGCCGACTCAAACACCACGATGGTTCCGCTGCCCCACTAATTCCGCTCTTGACGAATCACAAAAGACAGGGGTCTTCTGGTCAGAGTCAGGAGCAATTTGCAGTGTCCACAGGGTCCGAGCTGTGTCCACTACATCCCTGGCGTGTCCACACAGGCCAGTAGCTGGTGTTCGCGCCGTGTGTTTGTATCTCCCTCACTCTACGTGACCGTTCACTGACAGGCCGAGATAGACGCAGCAAGAACTGGACATCCAGCGCTCAATGCTTCTTCGGCCAAATTACCATGATTCAATTCCGCCCAGGCCCGTCAGCTGAGACAGCTTCGTCCCATCCTTTTAATGTCGGCTGTATCCGTTTCATTGTCGGTAATGAAGAGAGGAATATTTGCCTTTAATGTTGAGTAAGCTAGGCGCAGCTCGCTCACAAGGGAAATTTGCTAGGGACAGATTTGACTTTTTATGCTGTTTAGCGGCATTGTGCTCAGCGACTGGCAAGATCACGTTACTCTTAGCTGCAGAAAATGGCGCATTTTAGTGCGAGTTCTTCTTTGAGCCTGATCGGCCGTACTCGATGACCGCCAGGAAATACCGGAGAATGGAGCTTCTAATGCACCATTCATGTGCAGTGTGCCTCTTCTGATGAGAGTATGAGTCGAAGATTTCCTGAACATGAATACTCAATGTACAATAAATGCAGACATTTGAACCCAGTTCTGTAAACTTTTTCCTCTGCTGTAAAATCTCAAAATCTCAACTATCGGCATTCTGGTTTTGTTTTGACAAGAAGATACAATCGCTTTCAAGTTTTTTTTTTTTTTTTCCTCCAGTATCTGTTTCTAAGTGCAAGAAAATGCATCAAAGCACTTTTTTGGTTTTGCTGCCCCAACTGTTTGCCAGTTCCAGTGGTGTTCCTCCCAGGTCATGGGTGGAATCCACGGAGGGTTCGGAAGCTGGGACATTTTTTTATACGTGTATTTATGCATGATGACGGAGATGAGGATGATGGTAAGATGGTGCTATGGAGGTCCGTGTGTCTGGGACTGCGGGACAGGGCCACATTCCATATCCCGGCATTAACCAGGCCTGGGAACTACGGCACCTGCGGTGTCGGCAGTGTAATCATCCACATCATAAGACGTGTCATACCAAGGGAAGCACCCCCACAGTCGCACCCGTGAAGTGGGTGAATCTCGGCCGTGTGGCAACAGCCTCCCCATTGGGCCCATAGCACACCCGCTCTGGGTAGGAGCCGACCTAGGTAGGAAAAATCCCGCTTGCCTCGGCTGGGACTCAACCCGGGTCTCCCGGTCCATGGTCCGAAGTGCTAACCACTACACTACGGGGGCCGGTCATCAAAACACTTTTATACTCTTGCTCAAGGGGGGGGGGGGGGGGGGGGGGGGGCTTTATGATAAAACGACAAGAAGAATCAGATGCAACAAAGTCAAGTTCTATAACTCACGACGCATTTATTCTCTGTAACATTACTTTAATATCTCAAAAGCGTTTTTCCCTATGTACCGTAAGGTGTCTTTCGTCTTTTGTTGCTGTTGTTGTTCTTGTTTTAATCCATTTCCAGCCCAGTGCAGCCCTTTTTAAGAGGAGAGTGATTAAGACTGTTCTCTAATTCATCTCTGTGGTGGAATTTGCACTGTTTAACCATCAAACCTTGCCATGTCTCTCTCTTTTTGTTGTTTTTTTTTTTCCCCCAGGAAGACAACGGAAGGCTCTGTGCATGTCCTACACTGATGAGTTCTTCCTCGACTCTTTGCAGACACAACCACATAACGAATGGAGCCTGCGCTGGACATGGTGTATTTAACCTGTCAGCCGGCAGGGGATGGTTTATTTAACCTGTCATTTCAGGCACCACCGAGACTCATGACGTCCACAAGGTTTACCGTAAAGAAGTGGCACCGCCAGCGATCAAGCCAAGTCCCCAGACCTCTCCGGCTGCATTCACTACCCGTGTCGCCCGCCCAGGCTACATCCCCGGCGGGCACAGCGACTCCAGCAGGCCCTCGTCGACGACGTGGTGGTGAAATCAATTCACTGAACACACAAGGCATGGACAGCCCCGCACCCTGACAATGTATTAATCCCGCAAAAGAGACAGGGGCCGGGCCGGGGCTGTCACAAAGAACGGCAACCCCGTGTCCCTTTGAGGCGAAACCGCTCGATATAGAGTTACCGTGATTTGTTGTCGTTGACCTCTGCCTTGTGGCTGGCGGGGCAGGACGAAGCGGTCTGAGGAAGAGATCTGGAGTACCGGCGGCAGGGCCAGGCAGGCAAAGAATAGGAGCAAAGACGGGGCAACGATCGATTCGAAACGGTCGAACGAACGGCCGGCCCTTCTGTGTGTGTGTGTGTGGCGATCGAGTCAGTGTGGACACTCACCAGGGGGCGTCATACAGAGATCGGGATCTGATCTAGTCTGAACCCCTTACAGTGGATCGCCTCTTCTGCAGGCGGCCAGATGTCGTGGTAAATCGGTTTGGCAGAGAGATGCAGATTCCATCACCGACTTGCAAAGCGTGTGCTAGATTTGAATGCCGGAATAATCAGATCAACAAACAGGAGACCATGAACCATATTTATTTCATTTATTTTTCCATGCGTTACTACTTTGCCCCTTTCGGGAAGTTCGGGCTGCTTCGCCCGGGGGAAGTGCGTCGCCGCAGTGCAGCGACTCCCAACCTACCTATCCTATTTTTATTTTTTTTCATACGAACAAACATTGGTTTTGTAGCGCCGGCTCCAGACTAGTTGAAACGAACCAACCTACAAACAAATAAACAAACATACCTATCAGTCGATCCAAGGGACATCAGTTGTGTCACGAAGTTACTCACCCTGGTTCCTACATGCCTCAGTTCAATAACTAGATCACGTTTTGTGGTTTCAGTGTTGGGGTTTTTTGTTGTTGTTGTTTTGGGTTTTTTGTTGTTGTTGTTGTTAGGTTGCTCTTGTTGTGTGTGTGTGTGTGTGTGTGTGTGTGTGTGTGTGTGTGTGTGTGTGTTTTAGGTTGCTCTTGTGTGTGTGTGTGTGTGTGTGTGTGTGTGTGTGTGTGTGTGTGTGTGTGATGTTAACCATTCCTAGTTTTGTTCACTTTTGTTTATCTCAGAATTACGTTACCTTTATGTATAACTTACCTACGTAAGTATATATGATATACAAGGATATTGTCCAGTCTGGTAAAAAACGACAAAAACAGAATTAAAAAAATAACTATATCACAGACTTCAAGTGCACGAGTTCTTCCATTAAACAGGTTACTTCTTGCTGAATTGAGCCTGCTGATGTAACCAGCCCGACACCTTCCAAGCGCCTGGAGTTTATGTAAGGTTGGGTGCTGTGCTGTACAAATAATTCATCACGTGCAAAATAGTTCTTATCGGAATTATCGGAATTGTTTTACTTAGTTAACTTATAATTTTAAGCAAACTGTAGTTCGTGACTTCCCGTTAAATGTCTGCATTTGTATTTACTTATTCAGTATGAGCAGACAGTTGTGATGTACATTACAGCCTGTGGTTTGTCCTTGCATGTACGCCTGTTTTGCAGTATGTCTGAATGAGGGGTGAAGGAGCGGGCGAGAAGTGGTGTGTGTGTGTGTGTGTGGTGTGTGTGCGTGCGTGTGTGTGCAGAATTTGACTGGGACGACCTATGGATGGTTTGGTTTCTTGGTAAGAGCACAACGTTACAGACATAAACTAATATTCCAAAAACTGTGCTGGGGACAAGCTTGCCATTGGATACCTATATACACTAGAGTAAGCTGATATTCCCAGGTCAGACACCAATGAATGTTGTGTGCGCTAGGGGATGTTATGTGTGTCAGAAGAGTTACTGCCCACAATCAGTTTTTCTCCGACATCAGTACATCAGTACATTTGTATCATATCACATAACTGACTACTAGGACGAAGATTTTTTTTTCGTTTTGCAGAGGAGTTGAGAAATCTCAGGGAAATCTAGAAACTATTTAAAATAAAAACAACGCAGGAAAAACGTGAAACAAAATGTAAATTTAAAGTAAAACGGACACACACACACACACACACACACACACACACACACACACACACACACACACACACACACACACACACACACACACACACGAGAATCAACAACAACCAACCAATCAACCAGCCAACCAACCAACCAACCAACCAACCAAACAAACAAACAAACAAACAAACAAACCGGACAGCATCAGCAACAACAACACAAATACAGCAACAAAGGACAAAGCAAGCAATAATGTCGACAGAAACGTTCTTTAGGGACACAAAAACAAAAAGGGAACGGACGACAACTCTAGCGGAAAATGTAGAAAGGGAGACAAAGCTAAACTCATACAAAAATTGTTGCTGAGTCGACAGCGGCAGTATTGAACTCTCCGGCCATTGATGAAGTTTTAGGACAATCGCAGCTTCCCTGTGCAATGTCAAAGCTGACAGGAGCCATTTTGCAACCGATTTTCAGAAGGAAACGATCTATCATAGCACAATCATGCACCAGAACGGAAACAGTCATTTTATAACGGAATGGACTGAAATCGGTCTCGTGAATTGTGACGTCAAAACAGTGTTTTTGATGATTATGACTGATTATCCTTGAATTGTAATGTGACATTCGTCTCTCTCTCTCTCTCTCTCTCTCTCTGGATAGCCAAATGGTAGAGTGTTGAACTCTCAATGCTTGGGTCGTGAGTTGGAACCCCGGCTGGGGCCAAATATTTGTGCTGGCCTTTTTCTCGTTGCCCCGTCCTTGATATCCCCTTAAGTGGTGGAAAAGGACGTTAAACTCCCAAACACCCAGCCACCCTCTCTCCCTCTCCCTCTCTCGTTCCGTGTTAAATAAAGCGTCAAAGTCAAAGTCTCTCTCTCTCTCTCTCTCTCTCTCTCTCTCTCTCACAGGCTTTCGTCCGCAACAATTCCTGCCCCACAAGCTCTGTCACGATTAGTAGGACACTTGGTTGTCTTCTGTTAACGAGTCAAAAGTGACAGGTGTGGTATTTTTAGATTTCAAGAAAGCATTTGACCTAGTCAACCATAACATTCTGCTGGAAAAATTAAAAAGTTATTTGCCGAACTCAGCAACAACGTTTTTTTTTTCAAATCCTACCTGTCTGACAGGAATCAGAAGGTTCTGTTAAATGGTTCTTTTTCTTCTCTTGGTTTGGTGAAACACACGCGTGCCTCAGGGCTCTGTGCTCGGCCACCACTTTTGTTTTGTTTATTTATCGATGACTTACCTCTCCATATTACTCACACCGAAGTCACATGTGACATGTTCGCTGATGATACTACCATCCACACTCCTGACACAGAACTTAGCAACATCAGTGCACGTCTGCAGCAGAGTCTTGACGAAGTGTCTGACTGGTGTGATAGTAATCACATGATTTTAAACCCAATAAAACCGAGTCAATGGTCATAACCACACGCCAAAAACATCAGCTCGGCCCCCTGTCTCTCAGCTTGTCCCTCAGTGACCGCGACATTCAGCAGGTTACCCAACATCGCCTACTAGGGTATTACGATAGACAACCAGCTCAAATGGCAAAGTCATATAGACAATGTCTGTAAGACTGTCTCTCGTAATCTCTACATGTTGTCCAAACTAAGATATATGGGTCGATGTTGATGCCCGCAAAATGTTCTATAATGCGCATATAAAGTCTCACTTGGACTACGCATCTACCGTGTGGGGATGGTTCAGGGGAAGTCCACATGAAGAGGTTGAAATTCCTTGCATCGTAGGGCAGCGAAATTAATCCTTCCTGATCCCCTCTTGTCAACGGACCAAAAACTCCAAAAATTAGAGATGCTACCACTAAAACAACAGTTTTCAGTTAACAAAGGTTTAACAATGTACAAGGCTTGGAAGCACAATCTTCCGCCATATCTTGCTCCTTGTTTTCACAAAAAGAGTCCCTTTATTCCCGGTCCCACAACCAGTTTAAAATCCCTCGCCCCAGGATTGACAAGTACAATCCAGTCTATCCTTTTCTGGTCCCGATCTTTTGGAATTCTCTGCCTCTCCATGTGAGATCATCCCCTTCACTTTATACCTTTAAGAAACGGCTTTTTAATTTTTTTCGTTCAGTTCAATACAGCTGGAAAGCCAGTTTATGCCCATTTATGTCCCTGGAGTCCACACGCACTAAGAAACCAGTTTTCACTAATTATTATTACCGTAGTCATTTATTAACACCCAACATGTACATATTTACATAATCATGTACATAATAATGTTAGTTTTCATTCACTTTAATCATTTCTGTTTCTTGGTTATCTTTATCATCTGTTTTTAGCTATTATGCTTATTTGTCGCCTTCCTGTATTTCAGTTTTAATGTCTAAAATGTATATAATCCTAGCTTACTTTTACTTTTGTAGTGTAGTCTAGCAACGGCAAGGTTGTAAACTGGCCTTTTGGCCAAAATCTTCTACCGGTTGGAAAATAAAGGATTGTCATTGTCATTGTCATTGTCATTGTCACTCTCTCTCTCTCTCTCTCAGTCGTCTCTCGAAAGCCGGAGAAGTCAAGATGCTCGGGACGTGTGTGAGTTTGATTCCCGACTGAAATTCAACCATCTGGGTTGATTTTTAGCTTGTCGAACCGTCCATCACCACTACACGGTGAAAAGAACACCCACGATAATTAAGCAACTGTGTGTGTGTGTGTGTGTGTGTGTGTGTGTGTGTGTGTGTGTGCAGGTGGTTGGGTGTTCCAGACGTCAGTCTCTCCGGACAAATACAGACCATGACTAATGTTGTTTTTCTGGTCACCACAAAATTAATATTCTCTCTTGGGACACATAAATTTTCATGGCACTATAGTGGCCGACTATGGCACCACTGGGACTGAAGTAGGGAAGGCAGAGGATAGGAGGGGAGGACTGGAGCTGGGGATGGGAGGCTGGAGGAGAAAGATATAGAATACTTGTGGGGCTCTGGTCCGGACACTCCCCTTACTGACCAATCACTCTTCCAAACAACGTTCACAGACGAAACCGCAGTGTTCGGAAACAGAGTCTCCAGCAACACTAAAAATGGTAATAGGGCCTAGGTGCCTACACAATTCTTAGACACTTTTACCAAATGAGGTTAGAACTGTGCCTTCTCTATCACTGACGTCTGCCGCTACATTGATGAACGTCAAACTCAGAACACAACAGATCGAGTGTCAATGTACCAGAGAAGAGCTTCTTGGTCAGCACATCTTCCTCTGTCTTCGCGCTCTTCTTGAAAATCCCTGTAGCCTCAGGACCCAAGACAATGCACCCTAGAGAATGATTATTTGTTCTGTACATTTCTGTGTCCATTCGTGCTTTTTCTCGACTAATCTGAAGATTTCGGTACCCAAGAGAACAATTCAGGTTCTGAGAACAACTTTTGTGGCAAAGCCTACGTCCTTTCGCATTCTGTTTTCTCGAAAGAAGATCTCAAAAGATACCGTCGTGTGATTGAAGGGCTTAAACGCCACTGTTTTCACAAGCGCTAATAACCTTTTTCAGATGACAGAAGACAGTTCTCAAGCAACAGAGTTATTTATGAAAATGGCACTTAGATCGACTCTGTTTTTGCCACTTTGTTTTCCTGAGACCAATGTGAATGTCATCCCCCCCCCCCAAAAAAAAAAAAAATAAATAAATAATAAATAAAATAAAATAAATAAAATAAAATAAAATAAAATAAAATAAATAAATAAATAAAAAAAAAATCGTGAGGTCAGAGTTCCATTGTGTTCGGCCCGCCAGTCTCGGGGTAAATATTACTGTCGAACAAATCCGCGGGAGACAAAATGTGCAGGCGTGGATTAAGTGTTAAATCATTCCAGCTAACCACATTTTCCCCTGGCGGGTTTCTTCCGTCAATGTCACGAACGAAATCAGGCCTTGTTGGAGGTTCGGGAAACACTGAACGTAGGTACGCTGTTGTATTGTGAGATTTGAAGAAGCTGTGTATTGGAGGTGGAAAACTGTTCTCGATCTGTTTTTCTTTTGTGTGTGTGAATTTTGACTCGATTTAGTGAAAGGGAAAAATAAATCCCTAATCAAAGTCCTGCCCAATATTGTAAATTCAAACTAAGTGCCTCGGGAACCACAGGAGGCCGCCTATGCCACTGGTAGCCGGTAGTACAAGGCAAAACTCCGTTGTCCTTTTTATCAGATTTTTTGCCAAACCGAAGGTCAAGTGTGTGTGTGTGTGTGTGTGTGTGTGGAGAGAGAGAGAGAGACTCTGTGTGTGTGTGTGTGTGTGTGTGTGTGTGTGTGTGTGTGTGTTCGGCCTCGTGCATGGTTACAATAGCAGAACTTTGAAGGCGTCACAAGAAGTGATTGTAGAACATGAAGAGCCACCTCAGCTTGATGTCCAGCACTCCGAGAAACTCTTGGTGAATTGAGAACCTGTGAGAAAGCTCAGACAGCTCGAGAAGCCGGCGTATTGCAGACATATCCAGGGTCCCTCCAGTATGAAGTGAGACATTCCACACACACACACACTTGATAACTATGCATGTGTGTGTGTACATGTGGGCGGGACAAATCAGTAAATAGGTCTGCACGTACATTTTGTACATTTTAACCCGATTTGAAGTGAGAAATTCCTAACCAAAGTCCTGTCCACTGTAGGGGATTGAATCCCTCAGCCTCAGACTCCGCAGGTTAAAACCTTTTACCCACTAGTAGTTTGTGTCAGAATTCCTCCTTCGACGCAGGCGAGGAAGTTTTGGCCCCATTATGCATGGTTACAATATTCCTCTCACGACGAGGTCGTGGGGGAAGGAGGTGGGGATGGGAGGCTGGAGGAGAAAGATATAGAATAATTGTGGGGCTCTGGTCCGGACACTCCCCTTACTGACCAATCACTCTTCCAAACAACGTTCACAGACGAAACCGCAGTGGTCGGAAACAGAGTCTCCAGCAACACTAAAAATGGTAATAGGGCCTAGGGTGCCTACACAATTCAGGACTCTTAGACACTTATTACCAAATGAGGTTAGAACTGTGCTTCTCTATCACTGGACGTCTGCCGCTACATGATGAACGTCAAAACTCAGAACACAACAGATCGAGTGTCAATGTACCAGAGAAGAGCTTCTTGGTCAGCACATCTTCCTCTGTCCTTCGCGCTCTTCTTGAAAATCCCTGTAGCCTCAGGACCCAAGACAAGCACCCTAGAGAATGATTATTTGTTCTGTACATTTCTGTGTCCATTCGTGCTTTTCCTCGACTAATCTGAAGATTTCGGGTACCCCAAGAGAACCAAGTCAGGTTCTGAGAACAACTTTTGTGGCAAAGCCTACGTCTTTCGCATTCTGTTTTCTCGAAGAAGATCCAAAAGATACCGTCGTGTGATTAAAGGGCTTAAACGCCACTGTTTTCACAAGCGCTAATAACCTTTTTCAGATGACAGAAGACAGTTCTCAAGCAACAGAGTTATTTATGAAAATGGCACTTTGATCGACTCTGTTTTTTGCCACTTTGTTTTCCTGAGACAATGTGAATGTCATCCCCCCCCCCAAAAAAAAAAATAAATAAATAAATAAATAAATAAATAAATAAAATAAAATAAAATAAAATAAATAAATAAATAAATAAATAAAAATCGTGAGGTCAGAGCCCCATTGTGTTCGGCCCGCCAGTCTCGGGGTAAATATTACTGTCCGAACAAATCCGCGGGAGACAAATGTGCAGGCGTGGATAAGTGTTAAATCATTCCAGCTAACCACATTTTCCCCTGGCGGGTTTCTTCCGTCAATGTCACAGAACGAAATCAAGCCTTGTTGGAGGTTCGGGAAACACTGAACGTAGGTACGCTGTTGTATTGTGAGATTTGAAGAAGCTGTGTATTGGAGGTGGAAAACTGTTCTCGATCTGTTTTTCTTTTGTGTGTGTGAATTTTGACTCGATTTAGTGAAAGGGAAAAATAAATCCCTAATCAAAGTCCTGCCCAATATTGTAAATTCAAACTAAGTGCCTCGGGAACCACAGGAGGCCGCCTATGCCACTGGTAGCCGGTAGTACAAGGCAAAACTCCGTTGTCCTTTTTATCAGATTTTTTGCCAAACCGAAGGTCAAGTGTGTGTGTGTGTGTGTGTTGTGTGTGTGTGAGAGAGAGAGAGAGAGAGAGAGAGAGAGACTCTGTGTGTGTGTGTGTGTGTGTGTTTGTGTGTGTGTGTGTGTGTGTGTGTGTGTTCGGCCTCGTGCATGGTTACAATAGCAGAACTTTGAAGGCGTCACAAGAAGTGATTGTAGAACATGAAGAGCCACCTCAGCTCGATGTCCAGCACTCCGAGAAACTCTTGGTGAATTGAGAACCTGTGAGAAAGCTCAGACAGCTCGAGAAGCCGGCGTATTGCAGACATATCCAGGGTCCCTCCAGTATGAAGTGAGACATTCCACACACACACACAACACTTGATAACTATGCATGTGTGTGTACATGTGGGCGGGACAAATCAGTAAATAGGTCTGCACGTACATTTTGTACATTTTAACCCGATTTGAAGTGAGAAATTCCTAACCAAAGTCCTGTCCACTGTAGGGGATTGAATCCCTCAGCCTCAGACTCCGCAGGTTAAAACCTTTTACCCACTAGTAGTTTGTGTCAGAATTCCTCCTTCGACGCAGGCGAGGAAGTTTTGGCCCCATTATGCATGGTTACAATATTCCTCTCACGACGAGGTCGTGGGGGAAGGAGGTGGGGATGGGAGGCTGGAGGAGAAAGATATAGAATACTTGTGGGGCTCTGGTCCGGACACTCCCCTTACTGACCAATCACTCTTCCAAACAACGTTCACAGACGAAACCGCAGTGTTCGGAAACAGAGTCTCCAGCAACACTAAAAATGGTAATAGGGCCTAGGTGCCTACACAATTCAGGACTCTTAGACACTTTTACCAAATGAGGTTAGAACTGTGCCTTCTCTATCACTGACGTCTGCCGCTACATTGATGAACGTCAAACTCAGAACACAACAGATCGAGTGTCAATGTACCAGAGAAGAGCTTCTTGGTCAGCACATCTTCCTCTGTCTTCGCGCTCTTCTTGAAAATCCCTGTAGCCTCAGGACCCAAGACAATGCACCCTAGAGAATGATTATTTGTTCTGTACATTTCTGTGTCCATTCGTGCTTTTCTCGACTAATCTGAAGATTTCGGTACCCAAGAGAACAATTCAGGTTCTGAGAACAACTTTTGTGGCAAAGCCTACGTCTTTCGCATCCTGTTTTCTCGAAGATCTCAAAAGATACCGTCGTGTGATTGAAGGGCTTAAACGCCACTGTTTTCACAAGCGCTAATAACCTTTTTCAGATGACAGAAGACAGTTCTCAAGCAACAGAGTTATTTATGAAAATGGCACTTAGATCGACTCTGTTTTTGCCACTTTGTTTTCCTGAGACAATGTGAATGTCATCCCCCCCCCCCCAAAAAAAATAAAATAAATAAATAAATAATAAATAAATAAATAAATAAATAAAATAAAATAAAATAAATAAATAAATAAATAAAAAAAAAATCGTGAGGTCAGAGTTCCATTGTGTTCGGCCCGCCAGTCTCGGGGTAAATATTACTGTCGAACAAATCCGCGGGAGACAAATGTGCAGGCGTGGATAAGTGTTAAATCATTCCAGCTAACCACATTTTCCCCTGGCGGGTTTCTTCCGTCAATGTCACAGAACGAAATCAAGCCTTGTTGGAGGTTCGGGAAACACTGAACGTAGGTACGCTGTTGTATTGTGAGATTTGAAGAAGCTGTGTATTGGAGGTGGAAAACTGTTCTCGATCTGTTTTTCTTTTGTGTGTGTGAATTTTGACTCGATTTAGTGAAAGGGAAAAATAAATCCCTAATCAAAGTCCTGCCCAATATTGTAAATTCAAACTAAGTGCCTCGGGAACCACAGGAGGCCGCCTATGCCACTGGTAGCCGGTAGTACAAGGCAAAACTCCGTTGTCCTTTTTATCAGATTTTTTGCCAAACCGAAGGTCAAGTGTGTGTGTGTGTGTGTGTGTGTGTGTGTGAGAGAGAGAGAGAGAGAGAGAGAGAGAGAGACTCTGTGTGTGTGTGTGTGTGTGTGTGTGTGTGTGTGTTCGGCCTCGTGCATGGTTACAATAGCAGAACTTTGAAGGCGTCACAAGAAGTGATTGTAGAACATGAAGAGCCACCTCAGCTCGATGTCCAGCACTCCGAGAAACTCTTGGTGAATTGAGAACCTGTGAGAAAGCTCAGACAGCTCGAGAAGCCGGCGTATTGCAGACATATCCAGGGTCCCTCCAGTATGAAGTGAGACATTCCACACACACACACACTTGATAACTATGCATGTGTGTGTGTACATGTGGGCGGGACAAATCAGTAAATAGGTCTGCACGTACATTTTGTACATTTTAACCCGATTTGAAGTGAGAAATTCCTAACCAAAGTCCTGTCCACTGTAGGGGATTGAATCCCTCAGCCTCAGACTCCGCAGGTTAAAACCTTTTACCCACTAGTAGTTTGTGTCAGAATTCCTCCTTCGACGCAGGCGAGGAAGTTTTGGCCCCATTATGCATGGTTACAATATTCCTCTCACGACGAGGTCGTGGGGGAAGGAGGTGGGGAGTGTGTGGAGTGGGCAAATGGGGGGGGGGGGGTGTTGGGAAGGTGGTTCCTTGAACGCATGGTTACAATAGCAGCGCTCGGCAGGCGTCACAACAAGCGATTGTAGAACATGAGGAGTCACCTCAGATCGATGTCCAGCACTCCGAGACACTCTTGGTGAATTGAGAGCCCGTCAGACAGCTCGAGAAGCCGGATTATTACAGAAACTCGGGCTTCTCTCAGCGACTTGATTGGTAGAAAAAAAAAGAGGGTAAGCTTTTTTGTGTCGGGTTCAGGAACCTTCGTTATTTGACGCTCGGCTACATCTAATGAACTTGTTAACGTGAAAAAGGGAAACGGGTTTTTTCTTCTTCTTTTCCTCCTTGCTGTCTGGGGGTAGGTGATTTCAGCAATCATTGTCCAATTATTGGAGGAGATTTGAAAAAATTAAAACTTTTTGGGGAGAACGCTAAACATACTTTTTAGATTTTAAGGATGGGATTTAGAGGCAGATGGGTGCATTTGCTCCTTGGACGTTGCTGAGTCTTGTGCAGGCGTAAGGACACGAATTGAGCGTGGGGTCATGTGCAGTGAGTATTTGGAGAACCCTGTTTGGCGAGTGTAATGATTTTTGGTTGTCATGAAAAAGCGTGATTTTCGTGATTTTTGTACTTTGTAACCCGAGATGCATGCCGGGGGGGGGGGGGGGGGCAACAAGAGGCAAGCTGCCAGGGGAGCTGGGACTTTTCGCGCTGGAGAGCGGCAAAAGTGAGGCGAGCGGATTTGAAAGAAACGGCTTTCTGGTCTAAACAGAAAGTAGACTAGCATGACTGCAGTGAGGTCTGAGCGGAAAGGAGACATTCATTTTTTTTAAAACTCCTGCCAGGTGCGTGCCCTTGAATGGTCTGTGCATAATAATTTTTGTTTGTAGATTGAAGCATTTTTAGGGGTGACTATGATGCCTGATGCTAATAGTGAATTATATATAGGCATTTTGAGACCTCGTGCAATTTTGTTCTTTGGCCTGCGCTCGCAGGTGTAGTGTGCTTTCAACCGCAGATGGATATGATGTTTACTTTATTATTTTTATTATTATTTATTCTGTCCCGCATTGTCGCATTTCGTTGAAAAATTTTCGTACAATTTTACTCGGCCACTCAAAAGATGCGAATGGCTCTTATTTCCAACCGCAGATGGATGTGATCTTTGCTTTATAATTTTTCTTGTTATTTATTATTTCCGTCCCGCAGTGTTGCATTTCGTCAAGAATTTTTTTTTTTTTTACAGTTTCACTCGCCCAGTCAAAAGAAGTAATTGGCAGTTATTGGAACGTCGTTTCCTTTTTCTTTTGTATTTCCGTTTTCCTTCTCCTTTTTCTCCTGTAATGATAACCAGAGGTTTCTATGATATCTGTCATAATTACGGTAATTTGTGTGTTTTGCGTATACTTGTAATAGAAACCCATGTCCTTCTGTGGTGAGTTACTTAGCGGGTTACAACACAAGTTCGAAGGGGGGTGGGGGTGGGGGGGTCGGGGGGAGGCAGGGTCACACAGGGTCTCGATTAAATACTAATTTTTTGTTTGTTTGTTTGTTTGTTTGTTTCTGTTTGTTGTTGTTGTTTAATCCGTTTTATCCGCTCATTAAAGCGGGTGGTTGCCTAACGAAGGACACATCGGTATCAAGCTACATCTCTTGCCGTAAGGAAAGGACCAAGATAGTACGGGCAACATCTCTCTCTCTCTCTCTCTCTCTCTCTCTGCAAAAAAACCAATAAGCACACCAATAATCTGTCGCTCTGACGCGACTGCCGTGATGAACGACGTGGCTGTACCGAGGTTCATTGGTTGTACCAAGGCTCACAGCATTGATATTGCTTATCTCAGATCATCACCGTACTATTTCATCCATATTCCGTTGCAGCTCTAATGTCCGTATCCTTCATACAGACACTGGTCTTTATCGGAAGGCGTCATTTCTAGGATAACTAGACTTCACAGACAATTTTCGTTCTGGAACAGTAGTATTTGTGAGTGCGCATGTACGATGGAAATAGAAAATATTCATGATCAGTTCATCCCTGAATTTAAAACACTGACTTTCGCTACCCATGCGAACGAAAGTTGCAGGTGCCCGAAGCGGTCCTACTCAGGCTTGAAGGCAAGGCTGTGCCAGTCACTACACTTTTCGGCTTGCGTTTAGGCTTCAGCTGGCTCAACGCCAGACTCTCAGAAGCTGTGCTAAATGCATACAAAGCAACTGCGAATGACCTGTGAATCTAGGCTGTAAAAAGAAGGTTACACCCTTCAACCCATTTCTAAAGTATATACAGGGCCGTAGCAGCCCTACCGGCCACTCCGGTCATGGCCGGACCACTTTTTGGCAAAAAAAAACACCAAACAAACAAACAAACAAACCAAAAAACTCGTCTTCATGAGTACAGTCAGAAGGGTTTCTAAAACAAAAGTTCTTCCAAAATAAAGCCTCTTCATCAAAATATTGTTTAACTTGCGTTTCCCCATTCAAACAAGTAACTAGTAATTCTTTTGTGTTCCGTTGAAGTTGAGGAGAACATAATGGCCAGGGACCGTACCTTTTTATTTATTTTTTTTTATGGCCGGAGCACTTTTAGGAGCTGTGCTACGGCTATGATATATATTATGTCATGTGCTGCATTTATGGAAAGCAACAGGCAAAGTGTATAATCGTTCCTGTATGAATAGGTCATGCAAAAGACTCCTATAAAGTAAAACACACACACACACACACACACACACACACACACACACACACACACACACACACACACACACACACACACACACAACAGCAAAAAGCACCACTGCATTTTTTATGAGACATGTTCTAAAGGGGAGTAATTTCATTTTTCCGTGAGTGACGTCCCTTGTGTGTGTGTGTGTGTGCGTGCGTGCGTGCGTGCGTGCGTGTGTGTGTGTGTGTGTGTGTGTGTGTGTGTGTGTGTGTGTGTGTGTGTGTGTGTGTGTGTGTTTTACACAGTGACGTTAATTGGCAGAATTCTATTATCTGTCCTTGTTTTCCAGACGTGCTAGGAGTGTTCTGGTCGTCTCTAGAGATCTTGGTTCTGGTCGTAGTACTTTGTAAAGTGTTACACTTTATTGTAAAGTGTTACACTTTATTTTGTTTATGTTCCCACAGGGGTCTACATTCGTGGGCGTGTAAGTCTCGGGCACAACCCAGTAGAGTGGTGTTAACAGAGCTCTTGAAAACAGACTTTTGAAAACAAGGACAAGAAGAAGCCAACGAATAGAAAAGGGACGAAACAGAGGAGCGGGCGGGTGGCTGTTTGGGGGTTTAACGTCCTTTTTCACCACATACGGGTGATATCAAAGACGGGGCAACGATGAAAAAGCCAGCACAAATATTTGGCCCTAGCCGGGATACGAACTCACGACCCGAGCATTAGACGTCCAGCGCTCTACCATTCGGCCACCCCGGCTCCCCGACGAAACAGAGGAAGAAGAAGAAGACGAAGGAAGAAGAAGAAGAAGACGAAGGAATATCATAAGAGGAAGTAGATATAGAAGAAGAAGAAGGAAAAACAGAAGAAGAAGGAGAAGAAGAGGGATAAGGAGAAGCAGAAGAACAGAAGAAGAAACAGCAGAAGCAGAGGAAGAAGGAGAAGAAAGAGTAGCAGAAGAAGAAAAAAAAAGAGAATCAGAAGAAGAAGAGTTAGTTAGTTATTTAGGAAGCAACAATGACTATTTCGCGCCTAAGAAGAAGAAGCAGGAGGAGAAGCAGAAGAACAGAAGAAGAAATAGCAGAGAGCAGAAGAAGAAGAAGAAGAAGGAGAAGAAAGAGTAGCAGAAGAAGAAAAAGGAGAATCAGAAGAAGCAGAAGGAAAAGCAGAAGGAGAAGGAGAAGAAGAAGGAAAGAAGAATACAATGAAAATGATAATCCTCTGTTTTTCAACGGTAGAAGATTTTGGCCCAAAGCCCAGTTTGCAACCTTTCAGTTGATTACCGACAATAGTCAATCAAGTTCATCTACCTGACGCGCGCACGCACACGCACGCACACACACACACACACACACACACACACACACGAACGCACGCACGCACGCACGCACGCACCGTCAACCACATAACCCCCAAGGTGACTTCGGCTTATCTGAGATCATCCCTTATAAGCTGTAGCGTCCAAATCCCTTTCTTTGGTTTTCAAATATAAAAACGATCGTATAAAATACAGCATGGATTCCTAGCTTTTATTGTTCCGACATGTTTTCTATAAACATGTAATACAAATAACATGACGCCGAGCTGAAGATGACAGAAATCAATATCTCACACACACACACACACACACACACACACACACACACACACACACACACACACACACACACACACACACACACACAGAGCCTACTACCTTTTAAAAGAGACACGCCATTTCATCAAAGCAAAAACCATTTATTAAGGCAAGCATGTTCCGCTGGTAACTCAATGGAAGCTGAAATTGAAAGACGTAGATATGGAATCGATAACAAATTTGTGCCAGCACGGCAAATTACGCGCATGTGAAATATTTTCTCAGTTCTCAGAGGCATGTGTCTGGGTAAACATCATAGCGGAGGATCTTCGCCGTGACTTGTTGCAAATGTTCATCGTTCATGTAATCACACAAAAAATACGGAAATCTCAGCTCTCTCTCTCTCTCTCTCTCTCTCTCTCAGAAAAAAAGTTGTAATGGTTTTTATCATGATATTTCAGGGTTTGCATTTTCCTGATCCACTTCTTGGGGAAACAGAACGGGGAAAAAAAAAATCTCTTTCAAAACTTTTCCTGTCAAATCATCTCTCTCTCTCTCTCTCTGTAATTGGTATTAAGTTTTCTTGATTTAAGCCCCCACCTCCTTCCTATCTCTCCAAGATGTTAACAGTTCTTATTTGAATACTTGGCTTATTTTCTAGATTATTCGGAATTGTGTACGCCCACATGTCTAACGCGACTGAAATCCACATTATTTTTCTTTTTCTTGCATATATGATAATAAATAAATAATAAATGCTATTTCTAGGGCGCATTAATTTTCTTTAAATAAAACTCACTCACTCACTCACACTCACGCACATTGTACAACGATGAACAGACATACACTGGTGAAACTGTGTATATATATTAGCATTTTCTAGTTTCTGTAGTATACTAGAAACTGAGCAGGGTTGCAGGACATTTCGTAAGACTCTCGCACTGTCGATAGGTTTTGTGAGAATTCTGAATTCTTCATTTCATGTTTCAGTGGTGTGACGGTTTTTAATCAGTTTTCGTTTCATTTCACTGTCATGGGTTTAAATAGTCTGTCAGTTTGTAAAGTAAAGAAGTGTCCCTCAAAACGTTTCTTTTCACACTTTATTCGCAAGATGTTTCCTCTCTCTCTCTCTCCCCCCCCTCTCTCTCTCCAACGAGACCCTACCGACTCCCCCCCCCCCCCTCGTACTCCCGGCAGCCCCATCCCCAAGAGACGCCTGACTCGCAGCCCCCCCCCCCCCCCCCTCATCTCCTCCCAGACTGCATTGCAAGCGGAACTCATGTATTGCGACAGTAAACCGCCCGCCAGACGGTGATGAAATCAAAGCTACTGCTTCCTGTCAGTAGTTGAACTTCTCCTTTGCAAGGCTTCTGGGCCGACGTGTCCACTGGCGGAGCATGTCCCGAAATTGGCCCATTCAACCGCGCAGTGAAGTGCAGCCATGCGCAACCTCGCAACGCCTGCTCGATTAGGAAGGCGACCTTTTGATAGCTATCTGCCTCCTTGCCGATTGGTGTAGTCGTGTTGTACATGAGGTCTTGTGGCGTAAGCTGTCGTCTCAGCAAATACTTGTTTGTTTTTTTAACACATCTTCTGTTTAATGATTTCAGTTATTTGGCACGTTTGAACTCGTCCTCACATGTTCCCACATGTCCTCGCACTATTTGGACGGACCGCTGTGAGGTGGTCCTTGATTTCTTGTTACAAGTGTACTCTGAATTGTATGAACTATATGCATGGAACTTTTTTTTTATTATTTGTTGTTCATTTTTCATTCAACATTTTCTTTTTTTCTTTTTCTTCTTCTTTTTTGGCATATTACAAATATACATACAAACATTACACACACACGTATAGACAAACACATACATACATAATACCTATACTGAATACTTACACATAAACATACCTGGCTTACAAATAGATTCTACACAAGTATCACCGGCACTCAACAGATACTTTAACGTAACAAATAGCACTGAATTAATTTACTGAGGTAATTAATAAGTACAATTGTTGCATGAGTTTCTGTGATAAGAGGAGGCTTCACATAGTCAATGCGTGATCTTCGCAGCAAACATTTATTGTAGCAAATAGCAACAAAAATTTAGATTTGTATTTAACACAGATGTTGCGTAAATATTCTGTGACAAGAGGGGTCTTCTCAAAAGGCAATAAAATGGCACATGACAAGATTTTAAGCTACATTTCTCTCTTCTCGGCAAACATTTATTGTAGCAAATAACAACAAATATTTCGATTTGTGTTTAATACAAATGTTGCATAAATATTCTGTGACAAGAGGGGTCTTCTCAAAAGACACTAACAGCATATGACAAGATTATAAGCTACATTTGTCAAGAAAAGCTGGCTTTAAGTAATTAGACGTTCTTTAAAAAAGATAGCTGGACATTTTGCATTAGGACGATTTCAATTCCAATTGAATGCCGTCATTTCTCAGTCTCTGTTGCACTTTAATATTGAGAACAAGATCTAGTAACTAGTTAAACAAACTAGTAATAACATTTCGGTCTGCCCAGAAAGGTTCTACTGTATCACTGTATCGCCACATCGAGGCTGAGCTGGTGACGCGAGCAGCCCCGCACCAAATGCAATCAGACAATTTGCTTGTCAGGAGGGGCCCTCTTCGGGATCAAAATAAAACCCGACAGGGGTAGCGGGAGGTCTCGCTTCATTTATGCCTCGTTCAGCCTCGTCTGTACAATTTTCAATAACAGCAGCTAATGGAGTGCACTTGTGTGCATGGGAGTGTTGCCTTTGACACTTGACGTGGATGTTGTGTGCTTTTTCTTTTCTTCTTCTTCTTCTTCTTCTTTTCCATGTATATTTTTAAAAATCTCGCTGACGCTGAGGAAACTTTTGGCCTGTGCGTGCTGCTTCAAATAAAAGAGGGGGTGGAGGGGGGGGGGAGGAGTGAGTTTTCAGGGCTAAAAGCTGAGCAAGCCACAAAGACTAATTCGCGGCTGAGTGTGCCTGCACTACATGAAAAAAAAAAAGAGTAAAATTGGACAAAGGATGCGAACTGGTCTACGGGGCAGTATAAACCTAGGACATGCGGGAGACGCTGCACCTTCATGCTAATTTCTCGAGTGCTTCAAAGAAATCGAACTGGCTGTGTAAATATTCTCCAGTGCAGAAGATATGCAATAGGACAGGTAACTTAGATTTTCTAGAAGACAAAACACGCTGATCAAAGTTCATGCATGTCTTAGAAACATTAGCAGCACTTGAAAACCAAACAAGTTAATGTTACACAGCTACACGATCAAACCGATAGCCCATGGCATGACAATACAAATTAATGTTATTACACAGGTCAAAGTATACAAACGCACGAGGCCTCAAAATGCCTATATATTCCCTGTTAGGCCGAGGCGTCATAGTCACCCCTAGAATTGCTTCACTCAGAAAACAAATAATCATTAACATGCACAGACCATTCACGGGCACGTAAATAATAATAATAATAATAATAATAATGAGTATTGTATAGGCGCTTTACCCAATTTCATGAATCGGCTCAAAGCGCCGCGAACTGAACCCAACACGCACGCTCACGTGAATCACACGCATTCTCTCACACACTGGACATAAACACATTACAATCACGTGGTGCGAAGGGTCAGCTCAGCTATTTAAATTTCGGAATTTAAAATTGCATTTATTTTTTCAAATTTGGTGGGCTGAACATTTCAAAAGCAGAGGGGGGGGGGGGGAAGCCGGAGTACCCGGAGAGAACCCCCGACGCTCGGCCCGAATGAACGGTGCCACATACGAGAAGGAAAAATTCTTTGCCCCGAGTGGGACTCGAACCCCCCATCTCTCGCATTGGTGACAAGTCTCTTAACCACTAGACCACCGACCGCCCCAAATGATGGTAAACAAATCTTCGGCTGACTTTCCACAATGGCGGAATATTCATTACGTCGCTCAACGACGCTACAAAAAAAAGTGTGTATACAGGAGTTTGTATACGTACAGACAAACAGACCCCCCCCCCAAAAAAAAAAAACAAAAAAAAAAAAACACATAAAAACCCCAACAATAAAAAAGTGCCGCCTGATAAATGGTCTCATAAGTGTCTGTCCTTAACATGACAGAACCCCAGGACAAGAGGACACATAAGTAGGGATTCTACCCACAGGAAGTCCCCTGGTGAGATCGTGTAACAGGTCGGTTGTCAGCCCTTGATCCAATTTCGTTTTTTTGCTCGCGCAGCCGCCCGCTTTATTACTAATTTTGTTTCTCTGCCTTGCCGGGCCGACTTTTATAGGGTTACTAAACAGCGCCCGCGGATTGCAAATTGTCCCCTCCTCGTTTCTCAAGGGACTATCATTTGGCTGTGAAAGCAAGAGGCAGCGACGACATGGGCTGGCATAAACCCCCTGCACTGTAACATTAAGGAAATCCATTGCTTTTATGAAACGAGGCTACGCTGTTATCGGAACGCACATTTTTATTCCGGTTTTACAGCATCTCTTTCCGGGTTGTGATAAAGGTGCTTTGTGCTTCTTGACAAGTGAATAATATTCTTAATATTCCCGCAGTGGGGTGGTGGGGGGGGGGGGGGGGGGGTACCATCCCTGGAGACTGTGTTTTTACTGTCCTCTCTGTCCAGCCTACGTCCGGAGACTAGAAGATGTCTGCGCCTTCCCGCCACCGAGTGTTTGCGAACAAGGGGAAAAGAAAAGAGGAAGGAGAGAAAGAGGACGGAGAAACATTAGATAACTATCGTTGATAGACTAGATAACTAGACTGATTAGATAACATTAGATAACTAACCTTGAGAACCTTCCTCCAAAACTTTGAAATTATTTCGCTTTCCTAAAGTCTTTGCTGTTTGGTGCTCTTTGTTTGAAATGGTCACCGTCCTGAAATAATATAGGCGCTTTATCCCTGATATTTGGCGCAAAGCGCCAGCAGTTTAACACTGGACGTGAACACATTATCATCACGTGTTGCGAAGGGCCAGCTATTTAAATTTCGGACTTTTAGAATTGCATTCATTTTTTACTTTGTATCGGCTAAACATTTCCAAAGCTGCGGGGGAGGAAACCGGAGTATCCTGAGACCCCCCCCCCCCCAACCACCACCACCACCACCACATGCCACATACAAGAAAGAAGAATTCTTCACTCCGAGTGGGACTCGAACCTGCCCTCTCGCATTTGTGACGAAGTCTTAACCACTAGACCACCGACCGCCATGTACACGCACTTTTAAAACAGCAGCCAAAACTATAGTTTTGTATACTTGTTGTCGCAATACCCCCCACCCCCCCCCCCCGCGCGCCCAGGAGAACAAAATCTCTCCGTGAATGAAAAACGTAATTATAGTTGTCTCACAGCTATTATAAAAACCGCCAGCAAAGACTTTTCCCCGGAAGGACAAAATTAATGTCGTATGCACTGTAAGTCCGTGGGACCTTCACAGTTAAGTATGTGAGCGTCTTCAAAGATCACGAGATATTAAACCCATCTCATTCAATATCACCTAAGCGCTTCACTCCGGCTGCTGACTGCCACTATCCTCAGAAAGTCGCAGACATCAAGAATGAGTCCCCACGATATCACCCCAACTTAGCCGACGCCAATGCCGTAATCTCCCGGAATCTTAAAGCGTCCCAAGTGAGCGCAAACCACAGTGCGCCTGCGCAGTCAGATCCAGGAGGTCACGTGCGGTCAGCGTACTGATCTCAGCAGCGACAAGGGAGTTGGATCTAAGAGCTGATTTTGTCTCGTGGAGCCTTCAGTCATTGATTGGCCATCTCCTGGCTAAATGAACTATTCATAGTTATACCGCTAGGGGTCTCCCCGCCTACTTCCGCCAGATCTCTGCCCAAGACAACCACATCTGGAGGGAGGGGAGATCACATCTGGAGGGAGGCGAGACGACCATTTGTTGGATATTGAAACGCTCCACTAGAGACACGGATTACGGGACATGGGTTGAGCTGTTCCGGAAGTAAGTGGGATTGTGGGAAAAGGGCCACTGGAGTGAAGTTCTAGGTTGATCTTGGTCTGATGGGGCTACTGGACAAAATTAATGGGATGTCCCAGTCACCTTTTTGTATTCATGTAACTGGCCGGGGGGGGGGGGGGGGCATAGCCGAAGGGTAGAGCGTTTTACTTCAAATGCTCGGGTCGTGAGTGCGAATCCCGGCTGGGGCCAAATATTTGTACTGGCCTTTCTCTCGTTGCTCCGTCTTTCCGTGGTGGAAAAGGACTTAAACTCCCCCAAATCCATGCACCCACCCGTAACTAACGTGGTATTAAGTAGCTTTCTGCCCATTTAATTAGCAGCTTGTAGTGAGACTATTATGACAGCACTTGGAACAAGGTGCACAATCTCTTTAACCCTGTGGCATTTTTATCGAAGTAATGCGTCAAATAGAAAAAAAAATCGATAGCAGTTAATCATTTGTACTTGCACACCTTGGAATGCCACCTCTTCTTAAAAATAAAATGAATCACACTGTCATTATCATCACTATAGTCTTCTTTTAAATATATTCGAACATGCAACTAACCCATTTTATCTTGTCCTACAACATCAAAAGTGCAGAGCAGACAAAATAGCTGGCCTGAAAAAAAAAAAAAAAAACTTTGGGCAGATTTGGTGGCATGACATTTTTCTTACAAAGACCCATCACAGCAGGTGAGCATGTAAAGGGAAAAGTAGAGATGAGAAGCAACATTTCATATCTTTAGGAGTCCATTTCACCCACGACTTCACAAGAATTACAGTGGCGGCTTAATCTTTTCCCCTAAGAAAAAGTGATGTGGTTTTAAAGCCTTTAAAAACCCTTGAAATACTCATGCTTTATTGTGCTTTAATGTTGAGCTGAATTTGTGGAAGAACGAAGACGACGATGACTTTGATGACGACGACGACGACGACAATGATGATGATTTACCATGCAGCAGGATGATAAACAGACCTTTGAATCTAAGACAGGAGTTGACCACGGTTGGCCATGGCTATAGAGATATTAAGCTTGCGAATGCAGCAGGGAAACATTATGACTTACAACTTCAAAATAGTATTATATATCATGTAATCCTTTAACTGCCTAATTTAAATTGACATTAATAAAACTAAGGACGACAAAAGCAGCAACTCGTGTTTCTCGCCGACGGATGTAACTCTCCTCATCTCCGGCATACAGATGCTCCGGGTTGTCAAAAAATCTGAGACGACTTCGAAAAACGCTGCTGTGTCGTGCCGAAACTTTAATTTCCATCCTACACTCCCCTGTGAGGAACAGGGACGAAAATGAGTTTGTCTGCACGACAGCTTTTTGCCCTCGTCTTTCGTGATGAAATCAATTAAAATTAGAAGAAGGCCCGCTGGGATGAACGAGAGAAAACATTAAAACTGTGCGTGAAAATGCAAGCAAGAAACACCCCGGCAAAACAAGAGAAGCCAGGAAAAAGCTAAAATATGAAGGAACAGATTATCGAAAGAAACTAGGCGTAATGGGAACCTTCTCTAGGCCGGAAACGAGTCGAAAAAATGCATCGGAAACCAGTGAAAGGAAACTTAAAGAATACAAAATAATGATGGTTTTACATGGCAGCAGATGATCAAATTCGCCAAAAACAGGTAAGAAATAGCTTGGGTGCATTAGAAAAAGGTTGTAACAGGTGATGTGTGCAACAACCAAGATGTCATTGCTCAGATTTAAGCTTCCGTTTTGTGTTTGAACAATTTACGCATTTATCGCACCAATGAAGCGTTACATAAGGTGGGCCAGGGGTCTGATGTCTGGAGAAAGACTAGGCTAATCCGAGACTTAGCTCTGGTCTCAGATTTATTACGTCGGGGTTGTCATCAGCGTGTATACCCGTTCATTCCTTTTGATAGACGTAAATGTGCCTTAGTCACCGCCTATACATCTCGCATTAATCTTTCAAAATAAAAACGATACTGGCATTAATATACGCGCTTCATCTCAAATATTTGGCTCAAACAGAACACGCACGTTCGCGTGCATCACACGCATTCTCTCAGACACTGGACATGAACACATAAAAATCAAGTGTTCCGAAGGGCCAGCTCAGCAATTTAAGTTTCGAAATTTTGGAATTGCATTTTATTTTCGATTTTTGTGGACTGGACATTTCCAAAGCAGCGGTGGAGGTAAGCTGGAGTACCCGGAGAGAACTCTCGACGGTAGGCCCGAAGGAACGATGCCACATACGAGAAAGAGAAATTCTTTGCCACGAGTGGGAATCGGACTTTACCCCTCGCAATGGTGACATTTTAACCACTAGACTATTGACCGCCCCCCGAGACCACCGACCGCTTAGTCAAGCCTAGTCGTAGTCTCTCTCCATGCATGAGGCTTCTGGTCTCTTCGCCTTGCTTTTAGACTTGCAAATTTGTTGTGAATATATTGTTTTTAACTTTTTTTTTTTTGCTCCAAGCAGCCCAAGGAACACTTGCGTCATGAGGTCATGATAAATCTGCTTACACATGACTGCGCATAATATTTTTGGATCAAAACCGTAAATACACCAATTAGAGAGAAAATCGAGCAAATTAGGAAAGAAAAAGAAACAGAATAAAGTAAAAAAGAGAAATAGGGAGTTTGCTGCCCTGCTGTAACAACCTCAATCCCCATACGGCTGTTCTCAAAAACTCGATCAGTTTTTGTCTTTACTGCTCTGTATGCGCATCTGGTCAACTTGCCCCTATAGACCCCACACGCAAACCTCTCGCAAACGTTCATATTTGTCAAGTTTTCCACCTTCAGGCTTCCAGCTTCCCCCCGTCTTCTGATTGCCTTCTTGTGATCTTTGTGCCCGTGTGGACGGCGGGGTCTTGGAGTGTGTGCTTTACGAGTGTTTTTGTGGTCCGAGAGAGAAGCCTTTTAAAGATCTCAGCCTATTGGCCTCATTGTGAAAGTGCAAAGAGCAAACTAGAGTGATGAAATCCAAACAGTCGATGTCTCCTTTGCCAAAAAAAAAAAAAAAAAAAGATTGACCTTTTTGGTATCTCCCATGTCCAATATTCCACTGGAGGAAGGCCCCCCCCCCCCCCCCCGATGCTACTGTGATCGGGGGAAAAAAGGGCCTCATCCCAGTGAATTTGACAGGCGCTTGAACCCTTCAACCAGATGACTTTAGGAAAGGTCCGGGGGAAAAATCACCCTCCGTGAAAATCAGTTTCCACTTTAGGTTTGTCGGCACGTAGGACAACACACTATAATTACTGTCAATACAGTGGTGTAAGTTTACTAAAAATTACTGAAAATACCTCCCAGATGAGATAGTCGGAAGTACTGATTAACGGAGATTGGAACTTCAGACCACAGTCTCCGATCTTGAAATACCTATTTCGAGAACATTAAACAACCCAGTGAGACCACGTTGTTTAGAGAGAACCCGGTTTCAGGGTAAGGGTAAGTGTGCACACGCCTTTATTCTTTAAAGTGTTGATCCTCCGAAGTGTTCATCATGTAAGTGTAACTATGTAAGCGATATTCCCTCCAGGTGTTCATCCCACTAAGTGTTCATCTCTCTACGTATTTCTCACTCTATGTGTTCATCCCTCTACGTGTTCATCCCTCTAAGTGTTCATCCCTCTACGTGTTCATTACTCTACATGTTCGTCACTCTATGTGTTCATCCCTTTTAATTTTTCATCCCCCTACGTGTTCAACCCTATGATTATTCATCCATCTACGTGTTCATCACTCTACACCTTCACCCCTTTCATTATTCATCCATCTACGTGTTCATCCCCCTACGTGTTCATCCCTTAACCTGCTCATCCCTCTAATTATTCATCAGTCTAAGTGTTCATCCCTCTAGTTATTCATCCGTCTACGTGTTCATCCCTCCAAGCTTGCATACCTCTAAGTGTGCCTCCTTCAAGTGGTCATCCCGCTAAGTGTTCATCCTTCAAGTGTTCTTCCCTGTAAGCGTTCGTCCGTCGAGTGTCCATCCCTTCAAATGTTCTTCCATCTAACTGATCATCCTTCAAAGTGTTCATTTTTAAAGGAGGTAATATTTCGCGTTTGTACCGATCTCCGGCAACGAACTACAGCTGTAAAGAATCAAGAATTACTTTACTATTGCCTCCGGTCTCGCGTACACAACATTTACACCGAGCGTCCGTGTCTTTGATCCTGACAATTTTTTTTCTAGTGTCTTTTCACCCGCTCCGCCAGTACCGATACTCCAGTGAACAGGAGTCTTACCAGCACAATTGAAAATCGAAACCCAGCGCCCTCTAGACGATGTTGAGGGCAGTCTAGGTCCAGAAACCCAGAATGTGACTCTGAATCAGAGCACTTTACTGCTTCGCATCGGCTGTCCTGTCGTGTAGTACCATCTGTTGGTCGTGTAGTGCGCACTTCTGTACCTCAGAGAAAGAGAGAGGAGAGAGGAAGAACTCAGACTCAGACTAAAAGAGGAAAAAAGAAGCCGTGTAAGTGAAGTTGTCTGTGGCGTGAAGGATCGTCACCTTTTTTCCCTCCGCGCGCGTGCACACACACACACACACACACACCACACACACACGGACCATCTGCCCCAGTCTACTGGTCCATTCATCTCCCTCACCTACCCCCTCAAAACACACACACACACACACACACACACACCAGCCACCAGTCCCTCCTCAAGGCGAACAGAACTGGGAGATTTCTGCCAGCCCATTCTAAGGAGTCACACAGTTCCATCCGATACTGCGACACCGTCGGCGTTTGGATTTGATCGGAAATCACTTCGGAGGCATGTAGGGGCTGGGGAAGGCTTTTGGGGCACGGATTGACCGAAACGAGTAAATTTGTCTGAGCTGTGAACAGTTTAACAGCGCTTTTTGGCCTTTCGATCCAAACCGGAGCTCTTCTGTGCGAGGAGACGGGGCACGTGAAGAGTAGTTTCCCTTTTGGATATGCTTGAGAAGGTCTATGGCGAGTTTCAGCGTACAAACCAAAAGTTTGGCCAAAGAAAAAGGGTCAAAGAAATCACAGACCGCCAGTATCATTGTGAGCTTCAATAAATCATTGATTGTTCCGTTTATATGTTGGCGTTTTCTTCGGGCAAAAGCATATTCCGCAAAAAGACGGGGTTGGCTGATGGGTTTTTCTTGTATCTGCTGTTTCTTTCTCCTTCTTCTCTGTGTGTTTTGTTGTTTGGGTCTCCTGCTACGTCACGCCTGTAGCGGTTTTTTTTGGTGTGTGTGTGTGTGTGTGTGTGTGTGTGTGTGTGTGTGTGTGTGTGTGTGTGTGTGTGTGTGTGTGTGTGTTCTTCGTGCACAATGCCTTCCTTTTCCATACCGTGGCTTGAGAAAAAGACGCAGAGAATAAAGAAAAGTTTCTTTCTACCCTCAATATTTCTGCGTGTTTTTTTGTTTTTGTTTTTTTCGGGGAGCCGGGGTGGTCGAATGGTAGAGCGTTGGACTTCTAATGCTCGGGTCGTGAGTTCGATGCCGGCTGGAGCCAAATATTTGTGCTGGCTTTTTCTCGTTGCCCCGTCTTTGATATCATCCTATGTGGTGGAAAAGGACGTTAAACCCCCAAACAACCAAAAAAAAATTGTTTTTTTCAGTATATGCAGAGATGATGTCCATGCATTTTGCCAAAGTTTTGCGTGTCACACACACACATACACACACACACACACACACACACACACACACACACACACACACACACACACACACACACTATTACGCAGGCACGTATTTTTTATATCTGAGACTTCCTTGTAAGCTGTATTGGCCACAACAGGAGTCCACAGAGAACTATTTCTCTGTAAAAGTGTGTCTTTAGAGTCGACGTGTTTGCAAAGTACAGCTTACCCTTTCTGGCGTCATGAGTTTGGGTCCCAGATGGTAACCGGGAAACACGATTATTGAGAAAATGGAGTTGACTTAATTATACTGAGGTCAGACGAGACGCTGTCATGAGCAGACTTTCCAACTGACCCAGAAATAGACTTACAATGGCCGTGACGGGACCGCTGCTGCAGTCTCTGACAGGAGGGAAGAAAATTAAATTTGTTAAAGAAAATACGGTAGACATGCACAAGACGCCCCCACACATCTTTGTACCCCCCTCCCCCTCCCCGCCTCCCGCCTCCCGCCAGCACTCTTACCTCATCTATTTATCATTTTATTTTTGGAGGGGGAGAGAAGGGGTCGCAACACTTGTTATGTAAACTGGTATCGCATGGGAGGACCCCCACTCCAACACACACACACACACACACACACACACACACACACACACACACACACACACACACACACACACACACACACACAAAGACACCACACACACACACACACACACACACACACACACACACACACACACACACACACACATCAGATATGCGAAAACAGAAAAGCGAAGGCCTTCGAGGCAAGCGTCTGGAGGACAGTTTTCTCATAAAACATGGAGTCCCCAAGTTGGTATATCAATATTTTCAAGAATATCTGACTGTCCTTTCTGTGTATGCACAGGCGGATGCGGCGTAGGCATGTGCTGCGTCAGAACGTTCAGTTAGCACCAAACCGCAGCCACACAATCATAGGAATTCACTCACTAGCAGGAATAATGTTAATGTTGCTAAAATATTCAGTCTCTTGTTGTTGATGGCTAAATTTTATATTTACCGTTACAGATGCCTTGATAGATGATCGAATGTAAACCTTTTTTTTTTTTTAAAAGAGTTCAAGGATAGATATTTTATCGAAAAATATATATTCCACGTAAACGGTGATGCAGCATTGCTCTGGCAATTTTCAACTTTACAAACGCTTTGTTTTAGAAAACAGTGAATTGCCTGCTGTGTCTGTCATGTCCTGTACAGTTCAAGCATTCGTTTGTTTTAACTGCTATCGTCAAACGGTCTGCCATACGTTTTATACCATGTGTGTGTGTGTGTGTGTGTGTGTGTGTGTGTGTGTGTGTGTGTGTGTGTGTGTGTGTGTGTGTGTGCTGTCCTTACTTAGTATCTCCTTTTTTTTAAAAGTAGTATTAGCTCATGTAGTGTAGCAACGGCAAGTTTTAAAATTGGTATGTATATGCCTGTAACTTCTACCGTTGTAAAATACAGGTTCTTGTTCTTGTTCTTGTTGTCTGTGCAAAAATGCCCCAAAAGATTTTTTTAAAGTCTGGGGCATGTTTAGCGCAAGGCACTTGTCAAGCATGTGTACTGTCTTAATTTTTCCAACAAGAAGACAGAGAACTAATTTTGTTTTTGGAATATTTGCACTTGTGAGTGTTGAACTTGAGGGTAAGCGGTCTAACAGGTGGCGCCACCTAGCAGATGCGCAACTGAACGGCCGTCACCAATGTCATGGCGATGAAGCGTAGGTTCGAGCCGAGGTCGAGCTTGTGATATGTGATACCGGTTTTTCCTGGCTGCCGGGCTGCTCATCGAGGGGTTTCTCTCCAGGTTATCCGGCTTTCCTATCCTAGCGAAATTCAAAACTAGGACTGATAGCTAGGTTGGGTGGCGCTGCACGGCGGCAACGCGCTTCTCCCAAGAGAAGCAACCCGAATTTCCCAAAAGGGACAATTAAAGTAGTATAAAAAAAAGATGAGAAATAAAGCTTGGAACGCAAGACTTACGTCTGTGGCCGTGCAAAGAGAAATTCAAGCGGCCCGAACCTCTTCTTGTCAGCACGGGACCGCAACACTTGAGCAGACAGCTGTTTTTCACGTTGCATTGAGCACCAGCGTTCTGTTAGCTCAGTGCCAGAGGGGTAGGGGTGGGTGTTTAGGAGTTTAACGTCCTTTTCCACCACGTAAGGGCGATATCATAGACGGGGCAACGAGAAAAAGGCCAGCACAAATATTTGGCCCTAGCCGGGATTCGAACTCACGACCCGAGCATTGAGAGTCCAACGCTCAACCATTCGGCTATCCCGGCTCCCCGCTCAGTGCCAGATCTGTTAAAGACAGTACCTCGGTATGTGCATGAACGGTATGTTCGCCAACACCAAAAGAGCTCAGGAGTATCTGTGTCCACATCTTCGCCTGCCTCGCGCTGTCCCACAGCCCGATCTCCGCCAATCTTCGCCCATGTTCCGTGTAAATCCGCCACTGCCGGCCTTCCCCTCTGCGTTGCTTCCCGCCTGGGATTCCCTCTCTCGACTTGCAAATGACCACAAGTACCACGCTAGCCACAAAGCAAGGCCCCCATCGAACTCACAGTCCATTCTGGAAGAACTCTCTCCACGCAAATGTTGTCATTTCTATTCAGCCTCCTCTGCCGTCCACTTCACGTTTCATTTGCGTTAGTTCGTCGCTTTAAGGCGCCCCCTGGAGGGAATTTCAGGTTCCAAGGAAAGCAACTGCCCATTCTCCGGATTGCAGATGGTGCCCTTGTCCTCTGTGGACAGGAAGTATATTCAGGCGGTCAGTGCATGCTACATGATAACTGGCGGTCAGTGCATGCTACATGATAACTGGCGGTCAGTGCATGCTACATGATAACTGGACGAACAGAAGTGTGGAGGACGAAGTCTGTGATTTTTTAATGTGATTAATTTGTGATAATCTTAAATAGTTATTTTAGATTATACCTACCTTAATACCAAGACTGTTTCAATTCATAGAAATCTCTATTTTAATTGTAGTGTTTTTTATGTATTATCTTATGTGTATTTTTAATTTGATGTGTATTATTGTCTTTGTTTGTCCACCACACCCAAATTTCCCTCTCGGATAATAAAAATGGATTGATTGATTGATTGATTGATTGATTGATTGATTGATTGATTGATTGATTGATTGATTGATTGATTGATTGATTGATTGATTGATTGATTGATTGATTGATTGATTGATTGAAGTTCATCAAGCCCTGTGTATTGTTAAGTCTGTTCACACGACAACTCGTTGTTGTTGCTGTTGATGTCCTTCTCATGCCTGTCTACAAGGTTTTGTTTTTTGTAGTTGTTATTGTTGTCACCAGGAATGCAAAAAAGAAAAAAAGAAAAAAAACGCGTGCTAGCAGAATGTCAGCTACCATTCTCTGCCCCATAACCGACGGTCATTTTCCTTGTCGCAAGCGTTCTCCATCAGTTCGTTTAAGTATTACTGTTGAGGAGCGGAGCTGACGAGAGGCGTGGGAGACGTTCATATGATGGGCTTTGCGGAGCATCAAAATGACAGTTACCCAAACCACTGTGCCTTTAACCTCACTGGCATTTCCCCCTGGTGTTAAAAAAGGTCTACCGTCCGCTCGATTAAAGGACGTAAGTGCCGTGGATTGAATAGGCGGTGAGACTCTTTTTTGCAGTTGACGGTAGAAGTGATCCATCGATTTTGCAGACTGATGCTGTTAGACAACAACAACAACAACAACAAAACCGGCTTACATTTTGTTTTTGTTCGGGGTCTCCGAATTTTAGTACATTTCAAATGGTGTGTGTGTGTGGGGGGGGGGGGGGGGTGTTGGTGTGTGCGTGCATGTGTATATGTTTGCATATGTTTGTGTGTGATGAATGTTGATGGTGAGAGTATTATTGTTATATGCGGTGTGAGAGCGAACATACCTTCTAACGATGTCATAATTCTAGTACACACACACACACACACACACACACACACACACACACACACACACACACACACACACACACACACACACACACACACACACACACACACAGGCCTAGACCTAGACGGCAAAACAAAGAGAGAAGAGATATCGGTCAATTGTTGAAACCCAAACCAGAACTTGCCTGACCCAGACTTGTAAATTGTCTAGCTTGTTCCCCTGAGGCCCGCGTCACACGTGGACGTTTGCATCACAAAACAGTCAACTCATCGTCTTTTCCTTACATCACAGGCACCCGTAACATATCATCCCGAAGATTAGTTCCTACACTGTTTGGAGTGATGATGATGATGATGAGTGGGTGGGTGGGTGCTTGGAAGGTTAACGTCCTTTCCACCACATAAGGGTCATATCAATGATGATGATGAAGATGATGACGACGACGATGATGATAATGACGAAGATGACGACGACGATGACGATGACGGACGACGACGCTGGGGTGATGATGGTGATGGTGACGACGACGACGACGATGATGATGACGACGACGATGGTGGTGGTGGTGGGGATGATGATGATAATGTTGATAATGACTGGCCTTTTGCAGGGCGCTACAACACCCCCCCCCCCCCCCCCCCCCCCCTGTGGTAAGCATGCCCATCGTGCCTTCGGTATAAGGGTCAGGAAGAAGTAAAGAAGAGGGCAGAGACAACCCCAAAACAGAAAGCAGTGTAGGATGGCGTGGGTTTTGACTGTGTCGGTTGGGTGCCATTTTGCGATAGAATCCAAGATATGTTAACTAAAATACCCAGACTGCTAAAACTAAAACCGTTAGGCTGATCCTTAAGCATGGAATTCCCTCTCTCATTCTCTCCGCCAGTCATCCTCCCTTGAAACTGTCAAGAAAAACCCCAAAACCCGCATGCCCTAAACACCATTTCACCGTTCCGGTTTGCATCATGTGTGTGTGTGTGTGTGTGTGTGTGTGTGTGTGTGTGTGTGTGTGTGTGTGTGTGTGTGTGTGTGTGTGTGTGTGTGTGTGTGTGTGTGTGTGTGTGTGTGTTTCGTCCTTTTCACTTGCTATCTTATTTTATTTTTAAAGCACTTTGAACTGTTATTTATTAATAGGTTACAGCGCTGAGTTGAGTTTGCACTGTAAAGGAGTTGCCACGGATAAAGAATCTGCAACAATGTACAATGTACCCTATCCACAATTGTAGGCTTCAGACAATGGTTGTGGACACGAACTAGAAGTGTCCAAAGCCAAACGAGCTGGAGAGTACATCTAGCTTGTTACACAGACAGTTCGACCAAACTTTGCAATCATTACCAAAAATGCACGTGTTAATAATCCTGTTCACTCCAATCCACTCCAGTCCAATACAATGTTCATTTATATACCGCAGCGATTCTCACAGAACAACTGAAATCTCGTTGTGCTGAGGAACAACAACAACAATCACAACAAACACAACAACAACAACAAAAACAACGACTAGAACAACAACAGAAAACAACAACAACCACCACCAACAAAAACAAAGAAAAAACAACAACAATCAACAACAACGACGACAACAACAACAACAACAAAAACCACGACAGCAGCAACAACAACAACAGCAACAAACAACAGCAGCCAACACTGACTAACCAACAACAACTAATAACAACCAACAACAACAAACAGCAACAACAACAACCAACCACCACCACCACCACAACCACCAACAACAAAAACAACGATAGCAACAACAACAACAGCACCAACTTACAACAGCCAACAATAACCAGCAACAACCACAACCACCACTAACAACCAACAACAACAACAAACAAACAAAGAAAAATCTCATAATTCGTGAACCGCCTTTGCAAAGGTTGCTTTAATTGAATTTTTATTGAGCATGTCATAAGTACGTCTTGTTTATGCTCAAACTATGTTTCTGTATTTCCACCAGTGCAACAAAATAAATCAGTTTAAACCAACGAAAGACCATCTTGCTGTGTTTTTGCAATAATATTCCTTCCTCATAGTTTCACAGTGACTGTGTGACGAATCTCTCAGTCGCTTCTGTGCCTGTGGTATGCACGCGCGTCGGGGATCATTATGTTTTGATGTTTCGTCCGAGCCGTCTGGAGATCCTGTGGGATTTCTTCAGACCGTGTTAACCGACGTCGGGAACCACGGTGTCTGGTGTACAGGAAATCGGAATCGTTGATTTCAGAAGATGGAAAGACTCAGAAGAAGCCTTTTCTAAGTTAGAAATATTTGGTGTTAAGTCTCAGGACGGAAATGTCGGCGTTTGTACTGTCTGTGCTACACGGTAAGGGAAATTCGTGTCAGTTTTTTTTTTCTTTCACCTTTTACCCCAGCCATTCCGTTTTAGATCTCATCTTTGGAAAATAAGGTTTCAGTCAGTCAGTCAATCAGTCAGTCAGTCAGTCAGTCTCTCTCTCTCTAGCCGCGAAATAGTCTCTGCTGCTTGCGCGGCGTAAAGCCCTCTTTCTCTCTCTCTCTCTCTCGCTCTCACTCCCCCCCCCCTCTCTCTCTCTCTCTCTCTCTCTCTCTCTCGCACACAGACACAGACACACACACACACACACACACACACACACACACACACACACACACACACACACACACACACATCACACACACACACACACACACACACACACACACACACACACACACACACACACACACACACACACACACTGGGCCTGCAAGCTCACGACTGAATTCACTTTGACATTTGAAACTGGAAGTGAATCGAAAAAGGGGCGACAAAAATCGAAAGGCAAAACAGTCGGTCTTAATTACATGCTTCCACTCTACGTAGTGTAAATGTCTTCGATCCAAATCTCTCTCTCTCTCTCTCTCTCTCTCTCTCTCTCTCTGAGAGCACCCGCTTTGGAAAAACAACCCGAAGCGACGGCAATGGAGGGTAATCAGTCAGAGAAACTGAAATATATCAACCAGTTCACGTCTCAACCGTTTTAATGGCACATACATCAAGCTCGACTGCAGTTCTCTCCCATTCGTCCCCTCGACAGGCTGGATGCTCTCCCTTGCCGAAGAAAAAGAGAGAAAAATCTCGTATGGTGGCGCAGCTGCATTACAAGCTTGACAGCGATATTAGATCCCGTCAGAGGGCGTTGTGTGTTGTGATGGAGCTGAGCTCTGTGCGAGAGTTTGGACGGTCAGTCCTCGGCAAAAGATGCGCTTTCTTTGTGGGTTGACAGGCATCTTCCAACCTTTGGCATCGTCCTCTGACAGAATAAATGAGTTTGGTGAGTCCCAAGATAGGACAGGGCAAGCTATGAGAATGGACGAGATGGGGGATGGGGAGGGCAGGAGGGGGGAAGGGGGGGGGAGGGCGGACGGGGTGTAGCACTGAGCTATAGTGAAACCGGGCCACCGGTAGCAAACACCATGCCATCGTGCATTCAGTAGTAGCCGCTCTACGCTGTGGATACAGAACATCAGCACAACTGACAAAGTGACTGTGCTACCGCATTCATTTGTAGCTTCGTGATATGCCAATTGCTTTATTGCAGAGTTCCCCATCAGTAGTTTTCAGGACCCTTAAAACTCATCTCTTCCACTTTGACTGACTGACAGTGCCAAACACAGCAAATGTTCCTCCCCCTCTTTTTCTGCTTTTCTTCGTTGATTTTTTTTTTCCAAAGGACAACGAGCAAGAAGTGTTCTCGTGGAGTATCTCTGGGCTTCAGTTTTTAAATGGACACTGGATTAGACTAAGTAGTTTTCATTTCGAGAGAGTCAAAACATAGGACAGAAAGAAGAAACTACAGGAGAAACGTGTTTTTATTTTCGAACGACGTCACTTAGATCACCGCACATCGTGAACTTTCAGCCCCATGCTATATTCTGCTTTCGGTGGCATCTCGCTAGACAGTAACTGAAAAAAAAAATCAAAGAAATGTTTTTCTCTCTCCAAACACCTTACAAAACTCTCTCTCTCTCTCTCTCTCTCGCAGTAGAGGAGCAGGGGAAGCAACCAACTCAACTTCGACTTCGATAGAGGATGTACGATGCAGTTGCTTCCCCTGCAATACATTATCGACCAGACGACTTTCTTGCACCTCGCCGCCCGCGAACTGTCAATGT